>PVJI01000096.1:0-394178 GCA_004026765.1 Micronycteris hirsuta | reverse complement strand
TCTCTCTTTTTGATTTAATCTTTATTGTATTTTTTTCCATTACCATTTAGTCCCCTTATCACCAGCAATCACCACACTGTTGTCCATGTCTGTGAGTTCTTTTTCCTTTTTACTCAATCCCTCCACCCCCCAACGCCACCCCTCAGCTGTCATCTGCCCTCCATCTGTGAGTCTGTCTCTGTTTTGCTTGTTAGTTTAGTTTGTTCATTAGATTCCGCAAATGAGTTGAATCATATAGTATATGTCTGTCTTTGACTAGCTTATTTCACTTAGCATAATGTTCTCCAGGTCCATCCATACTGTTGCAAAGGGTAAAATTTTCTTCTTTTTTACAGCCCAGTAGTATTCCATTGTGTAAATATCCCATAGTTGCTTTCTCCATTCATCTACTGATGGACACTTGGGCTGCTTCCATATCATGGCTATTGTAAACAAGGGTGCAGTGAGCACAGGGGTGCTTATGTTCTTTTAAATTAGTGTTCTGGGTTCCTTTGGATATATTCCCAGAAGTGGGATTGCTGGGTTAAAAGGCAGATCCATTTTTAATTTTTTGAGGTATCTGCACACTGCTTTCCACAGTGGCTGCACCAGTCTGCATTCCTACCACATCCTCACCAGCACTTCTTTGCTGATTTATTGATGATAGCCATTCTGACAGGTGTGAGATGTTGTCTCATTGTGTTTTTTATTTGCATTTCTCTGATTATTAGTGACGTTGAGAATCTTTTCATATGTCTATTGGCCATCTGTATGTCCTCTTTGGAGAAGTGTCTGTTCAGGTCCTTTGCCCATTTTTTAATTGGGTTATTTATGGTTTTTGCTATAAGTACTTTATAAACTTTGGATATTAACCCCTTGTCCAATGTATTAGCGAATAAGTTCTCCCATTCTGTCGGTTGTCTTTTTATTTTGTTGATGACTTACTTTATTGTGCAAAACTTTTTAGTTTAATGTAGTCCCATTTGTTTATTTTTTCTTTTATTTCTCTTGCCTGGGGAGATATATCTGATAAAAATTTTCTATGAGCAGTGTGCAAGATTTTGCTGCCTTCGTTTTCTTCAAGTATTTTTATGGTTTTGGGTCTAACATTTAAGTCTTTGATACATTTTGAATTTATTCTTATGTATGGTGTAAGAAGTTGATCTAGTTTCATTTTTCTGCATGTGCGTGTCCAATTTTTCCAGCACCATTTATTGAATAAACTATCTTTAGCCTATTGTATGTGCTTGCTTCCTCTGTTGAATGTTAATTAACTGTAAAGCTATGGGTTTATTTCTGGGCTCTCTGTTCTGTTCCATTGATCTGTGTGTTTGTTTTTAATGCCAGTACCAGGCTGTTTTGATTACTATGGCCTCGTAGTACGGTTTGACATTAGGTAGCATGATTCCTCCAACTTCGTTTCTCTTTCTTAGAATTTCTGTTGCTATGTGGAGCATTTTGTGGTTCCGTATAAATTCTTGGAATATTTGTTCTAGTTCTGTGAAACACATTATTGGAATATTGATAGGAATTGAAATGATTTTATAGATTGTTTTAGGTAGCATGGATGTTTTAATGATGTTAATTTTTCCTGTCCATGAACACAGTATGTGCTTCTGCTTATTTGGATCTTCTTCAGTTTCTTTCTTCAGTGTCTTGTATTTTTCCATGTACAGCTTTTTTCCATCCTTGGTGAGGTATATCCCTTGGTATTTTATTCTTTTTGAAGCAATTGTGAATGGGATTGTTTTCTTAATTTCCATTTCTGTTAGTTTGTTAATGGCATATAAAAGTGCAACTGATTTCTGGATATTAATTTTGTATCCTGCTACTTTGCTGAAGTCATTTTCAGTTCTAGTAATTTCTTGGTGGAATCTTTGGGGTTCTCTATGTACAGTGTCATGTCATCTTCAAGTAAGACAGTTTTACTTCCTCTTTCCAATTTGGATGCCTCTTATTTCTTCTTCTTGTCCGATTACTGTGGCTGGGACTTCCAATATTATGTTGAATAAGAGAGGTGAAAGCAGATGTCCCTGTCTTGTTCCTGATCTTAAGGGGAACGCTTGTAGTTTTTACCTGTTGACTATGCTGGTAGTAGGTTTATCCTGTATGGCCTTTATTATGTTTAGTATTATTCCATCTATTCCCACTTTGTTGAGAGTTTTTTTATCATAAGTGGGTGCTGAACTATCTAAACAAAATTGGGGATATTTGGCAAAGAATATGTATCTTGAGGGTGTGGAGAGAGTAAAATTGGCCCCTGTGTTTATGAAACTTACTTTCAAGTTTGAAGAAGAAACATATAATAGTAAACAGGTAAATAAATGTAGTAGGCAATTTCAGATAGTCGTAAGTACTGTAAAAGTAGTGAAGTAGGGTGATGTAATTTAATTTAGAGAGTGATTGTAAGGCTACATTAGAGTCGGTAGTCAAGGGAAGGTTCTTGGAGAAGGAGACATCTAAGCGCAAACCTGATAACATTGAAAGAGTCAGTTATACATGAAGATTTGGGGTTAGAGTATTTCAGGCAGGTTTAAAGTACCATTGAGGAAACTTCAGCATCAGCATAATTGCTCAAATGCATGTAAAATACTGTATGAGTCAAATTTGGAATGGGAAGCTATACTTTCTGGGACCCGTTTTTTTTTTTTTTTTTTAAGATTTTAATGCTTATTTGAGCATCAAACTCGCAACCCTTCAGTTCACAGGCTGACCCTTCAGTCCACTAAGCCACGCCAGCCATGGCTGGTTTCGTTTTTTGCTGAGGAGTAGGGTGATGGGTCTAGTTTGTCTGGGTTTTCCTAGTTAATAAGGTTGACCACCTCTTTCTCCCAAACACTAGGGATACAGTTGTTCCTCATGAGGACAGTGGAACATGAGGTTTTTAAAATAATAATGATAGAAATAGCTAAGATTTACTGAACACTCAAAGCCTGTTGGGTTGACAAGGAATGGTATAACTGGCATACAATTTTCCGAATTGGATTAGACACCCTTACCTTACTCTTTACTTTTACAGCAAACTCCACTCTTCTTTTTGTCACCTGTATCATATATTAATGAATTATTTGCATGGTATTTTGTTTAATGTCTTACCTCCTGATTAGATTGGAAGCTTCCTGAGGATAAGAACCATGGTGTATTCTCACTGATTAGCACAGTGCTTGGAATTCAGATTAGATATTTTGGGAATAAATGAATTAAGGGGGTAACCTATTATAACAGGCTATCTCTATATCTAGCTCATTTTCTTCATGGTGTTTCTAGTATTTGGCACCAGGATTAATATATAATCTCTAAGAAGTGCTTCTGTCATATAGGCACTTAGTAGTCTTCCTGTGAATTTTAGGACAACAGATTTCCTAGTTGTTTTACTATGAAATACGTGTATATTTTAATATGAATTTTTGTTAGAATAATCTCCTTTGTGTTTTAACAAATTTAATAATAAATGGAATTTTACTTTATAGTTTCAAGGTATTTTAATGTGCTTTATTTTATTTAAATTTTGCAATGATTCTGTGAGGTAGGTGACAATTCCCATTGACTACTGAGATTTATAAATGGAAATAGACTTACTCAGAGAGGGTAATATAGATACTGTGTGGCAGAGCTGAATCGTATCAAGATTTTTTTTGTTCCAAGATCATTGCTTCTTTCATTGTACTATAGCTTCCTCTTTTAAAATGAGAGATTCATATATATATATTAGAAGGCTTAGGCATAGATTTCACTTAACAATCATGGATTAGATGATAGAAGTTTATGCCAATATTCTGATTAAATGGAAAATATTGCTGTAGTGTGAGTTAAACACAATTCTCTACAATTACTCAACTCCAAAGTGCTATATCGTAAGTAAAATCTGATTTTTGTTTGAAATCCGTATGCTTTTGTTACATAAATTGATTGGTTTTGGATTTGGGGTAGTTTGGATTTCTAATTTGTGAAGGTTCAGGCTAATTTTGATCAACGAACTCTTCTCTATTTTGTTACCAGTTAGCTTCAATTTGGAGAGCTGGGATGGGGGAGGGAAAGGGAAGTTTTGTTCTTTCTTTTTCTCCCTTTGTTCCTCTTTCCAATATAAAAGGGAAAGTCTCTTGATATGGGTTATTGATAGAGTATTCTTTTCTCATTTTTGTTTTTATAATGGTAAAAAGTACCATTTTAACTATTTCAGGTGTACTTTTCAGCAGCATTAAGTGCATTCACATTATTGTGCAGCCATCCCTATCTGTCTCTAGTACTACTTCTTCATCTTCTCGAACTGAAACTCTGACCCACTAAGTGATAACTCACTGTTTCCTTTGCCCACAGCCCTTGGCGACCACCATTCTGTTTTCTGTCACAACGAATTTGACTATTCTAGGTACCTTGTATAAAGGGAATTATACAGTATTTGTCTTTTTGTGTTTGGCTTCTTTTCTTTCTTAATCCCTCCAGCAACTTCATGACTCCACTGCTCATTTAAACTATTTTGCCTCAGTGTATTTTACTGCTTAATACAGGATAAGAGTAATAGGAGTTGTGAGGCTAGGGGAGTGGGGGGGGAGTGCTTGGCTAGTTCCATTTTTAGTTGGGGTGAGAGGCAATAGAGAAGAGATAGGTTAGGAAAAAGGTTAAGGGAAACATTTACAGCTGCTAATAAGTTGGGCAGAAATATAACTACCAAAAGCGTTCCACAAATAGCTCTAAATTCTTTAACTGGTATCTGAGATTTAAGAACTTGGATGTAATGCTTGTCACAGAGGAATATAGAAGTTCAGGTTACATCTCAGGTAGAGCTGTTTCTTCCTTCTTCCTGTCTCTAGAGGCAAAGTAATCTGGCATAAATTATTACTCCACTTGGTAAATTTTAAAGTCAGAAATAAATAGAAGAGGAATATGTGATGTCTAGGAAAAAATACTTTCTCTTCTAATTATAAGTCTCCTCCACTTATTGTCTCTTCGTACCAACAGATGGGTTGTTTGTTTGTTTTTTGACTAGGTTATCTGGAAAGTTCCATGTGGTCCAGGAGCAATAGTACAACCATATTGAATCTATTACATAGTCATTTCTGTAGTACTGAGAATTAGAAAATATAGAAACAATTTCTTTGTTTTATTTTTTCACATATCACATGCCATTTCTTGTTCATAATTGGATTAAAATTATGTGATGGTTATACTTTATCATTTAATTTAAGCAATCGCTATTATTAGGAAGCTACCGAAGGAGTTTCAATAAACATTTTTAAACCCCGAGTTAAACTGAGAGACTGATATTATTATTCTTTTATTTAGAATGTGATAGTGGAGATTTCTTACCGTAAAATACATTATATATATGCACACACAAATGTGTGTGTGTTGGGAATAGTTTTCAGGTAGTTTATCCTGAGAAATGAGTTACTAATTCATTTTGAATTCAAATTGCTATTGGGTGAATTATAAAAGTGAGTTGGAATTGTAAATTCAGGGCTAGAAAGATTAAGGTATAGGCATGTTTTATTTTTTATTTTAGAGTGAGGGAAGGGGAAGGAGAAAGAGATGTTGAGAAACATTGATTCTGTACATGCTCCAGGGGACTGAACCTGCAACCCTGGCATGTGCCCTGACTGGGAATCAAACCAGTGACCTTTTGGTCTCAGGACAGTGCCCAACTGGGCAACACTGGCTGGGGCCTAGGGTACAGGCATGTTTTTATTAAAACATTAAAGGCTGTTTGCTGATACTTTTCTGTAAGATAGGACTGTCATTAACAAGATAACTCATACTACAGCAAGCACTGGCAAAAAAGTGGCTAGTTGACAAAGTGTTTTTGTGTTTGTGTTAGTCAAATACTCAGCAAGGTAGCTTCCTTAAAAGGGTAATTGAGAGTTTAATAAAGGTGTGTGCAGGATTAAAACCAACAAGGGCTGGAGAAACACCCAGGAATTAGAAACAAGGGAAGCGTTGCGCATCTTAGATTTGAAGGAGAAAAGAGAGAGGGCAGCTGCCAGAATCCAGTGAGCGCTGTGGTCATTGCAGAAAGGTCACCCTCCTGAAGCTGCGGGCTGGTGAAGAGGACCACAGACGCTGTTGAACTCACTGTAAACAGGGGCTGGAGGTTTGACCGGGAGGGGAATCTTTCTTTCTCTCCCCTCTCATCAGCTGAAGGCTCCTTTTTGTAGAACCCAGCGGGGAGTCGGAGGGCAAGGGAGCCAGGATGACATACTCTGCAGCTACAGATCAAACTCCCAGGTCTCAGCAGGGCAGAAGGGTGGAGAGATCTGGCAGGGCTGATGGAGGATATCTAGGAAAATATTGTTTTAATGTTTAAAACATTTGAATCAAGTTTCCTACCTCTTTGTGTAGAATGACTTGAAAAAATAGAACTTTTTAAAAGTTGGGTTTTGTCAAAATAGCATTTCAAATTAGTTTTAAAACCCTTTTAACTATTTTATGATGGTATAAATTCACATACATTTTTAGAGGTGGGGATAATATTCCTGCTTTCTGCTGTCTCCTCATTCCTTTATTCATTTAAGAAGCTTGAACTGTCTCTCATATATGCGCCTCTGTGGAGCCCCCTTAAGCTGAAATATGAATAACAGCCCAGTCTTTGACCACCAGGAGCCCACTATTCCAGGAGGGACTCACTACCAGGGATTATCACACCTGTAACAAGCACTACAATTGTATGAAAAAAGTGCAATGGGAGTTCTGAAAAAGGGCATGCATTGAACCCAGCCTCAGGCCATGGTAGACTTAGGAGTTATTTCTAAGAAGATATTTATTAAATGAGGAACAAGAATTAGCCATATTGGGGGAGGGGCAAGTAAAGAGTACTCTAGGGAGAGAAACACAAACATGGAGGCATTAAAGGCATGGTATACCTGGTGAGCTGCAAGAAAGTTGGTATGGCTAGATGTGCTGTAAGGGAGAAATCTGAGAAGTAAAATAGGAACTATTCTGAGAATCACCTTGTGTAACAGCTTGACTTGGGAGATAAGCAATTTTAAGCAGAAGAGCAGCATATTCTGAGGTGCAGTTTAGAAGAATCATTCTGGGGGTAATATGGAGGGTAGGGCGGATGTGTTAGGAAGCTATTGTAATAAGTAAGCTACTGTAGTAATACATCATTTTTCTACACCACTGGCAGCCCAGTGGATGCCTTAGGATGTAGAGTACATAGAATTTGGTGGCCTAAATGTGAAAATTAGGATTTTTAAGATGGTTGTAACTGTGTATAGAAATTTCAGTCATAGACTTGAAGGGACTACAGAGGAAGAACAGATAGTTCTAAGGAGGAAGATGATGAGTTCAGTTTGAGATGCTGTTCAGATGTAGAATTGGAGCACTTTGGGAGAAAATTAGCTATATGATTTTTGAGCTGGAGTGTGGAGGAAGTGTGTCTAGGCTGGAGACTCAGAACTGAGAAAGGGTGGGAGAAGTAACATTTGTAATTATCAGGTACTTGTGCCAGGCACCTTATTTGTATTTTATTGCATTCTTTACAGTTCTGTGAAGAAAGTATTATCATCTGCATTTTAATGCTGTCATCTCCATTTTAGTGATGAGCTCTAATAGGATAAGTAATTTGGCCAGGTAACACGTGTCAGACCTGGAACCTAAACTCAGGTTAGGCTCATTCTTTCTCTCTCTTTAAAAAATAACTTTATTGAAGTATGACATTAACATAGAAGGGTGTACATATCATAAGTATATAGAATGATGAATATTCACTGACTGAACACACCAGGGTAACCAAGCACCCACATCAAGAAAAAGAACATTACCAACACTCCAGAAGCTACATACATGCTGTGCTTCCCTACTACCCCAACTTTTAACGGCATGGATTAGTTTAGCTTGTTTTACCCCTTACACGTGGCCCAATTTTCTTGCTTGTCTATCATTTGAAGCCCTGAGACAGGAGTGACGTCATCCTTATGGGAATGAATGTCCAGGGAGAAAGTGTGAAGAGAGAAAGATAGGACCTTGAGGAATATTTAAAGGGGAGGTGGAAGAAGAATTTGAGATTGAGACTGAAAAGAAACACTAGGGAGGTACGAGGGAAACTTGTTAAGGGATTGGCATCACAAAAGCAAAGGAAGGGGCCTTTTTGGATGAAGAAATCATCTGTGACCTTGGGGAGAACAATTTCAGTGGACTGAACTCAAGCTAATATGCCATGCTTTCAGGAGTTGGCTATCAGGCAAGGAAATGGAGACATCACATGTGGGCAGTCTCTACTTGAGAGAAAAGCATAGAGAGAAGACTAACTAGAAGAGGATATATACGTAGATGTCTTATGTGGGGAATTTTGTGTGAGGTTAGTTGGGAAACTGGTTTTATCAATTACTTTGAACTTTGCGTGTGTGTGTGTGTGTGTGTGTGTGTGTGTAAATTAAAAGATGACAGTAATGGAATCCTCTAGGGGACATAGAAGGAAAAAGGAAGGCAGTGGGCAAAGTGGTTTTAGCTTTAGTAGATGGGCTTAGAAAGTAACTGAATTTTTAAAAATTATTTTTAGGATGAGGCGAGATACTTGGTTGAGTAACATTGCTAGCTTTTGCCAACTGAGTTTTAAAAGCCTTTTTGACTTGAAGGAGATTGGAATAAAGGGAACATTTTCAAGTGATGACTGGGAAATGACTTTGGAATTATTGAAAACCTTAACAGCTGCCTAATGTGGCTACCCGATTGTAAGCTATTAGATTTAAAGCAAAAATTTGATGGGAAAGTATTTTTAAAATCTCTCCTGGTTAACATACTATAGCTCCTCCCTGTAGCGTATCTCTAAATTTGCATTTTACTTTTTAAATTAGTAGAAGGGATAATCAACAATACTTGAGTAAAAACCCTATTTATAGTGCACGATTGTACTACTTAAAATACTTTCTATAAAATTCATACTGATCAATTCTCTTTATATACAATTCTAGCGAGTGCAAACTAATTGATGTTAGCAGAAAGCAGATCAGTGGTTGCCTAGAGGCAAGGTGGGAGGGACAGAAAGGGCTGGGAAGGAGAGATTGAAAAAGCTTTGGGAGGGATGGAATTTTTCATTATTTTGGTTGTGATGATGGTTTCATAGATGTATACACATTTCAAAATGTAGCAAACTGCACACTTTAATCTCTGCAGTTTATTGCATGTCTATAAAGCTGTTCTTAAAAATAGTTTCTGTTTAATTATTCAAAGTACAAAAATATGGATAAGCAAAGTGAGGAAAATAAAAACCATCATATAACATTCCTTGATTTGTCTATATTCATACTTGCATGTAAAATTTTTGATATTATTTACTTAGAAAAACATCAAAGCCAGTTAACTAAAAAGCACCCTTTTAAATAAGAGGAGGAAAAACAAAAGATAACATTTCTGAGCATTTGTCATTTTCCACGTTTCTGGTAAATCCCTCCTTCAGAAACAAAAGCTAAATAAAAACTTTAAAATCATTTGCTTAATTCACTCATGAAATACTTATTCAAGGTTCTGTTCTGTGACAGGCGCTGTAGAAGTCAGCGGAGATATAGCAGTGAGCAGGCTAAGCCCTGCCAGAGAAGTAAACAGGGTTTTTGGCACAGGGAACAGTTTGTGCTGGGGAGAAGTCTAGAAGTGAGAGAGACGATCATCCTTTTCAGAAACAGAAAATTCAGCAGGGCTTTAGTTATGTGTGTGTTTGGGGAGGTGTGATTTTGTAAGGTGGCAGAAGCTACAGAGATAAGCAAGGGCTATTTTCTGAAAGCCAGGCTAAGAATTCTGGATTGATCCTGAGGCTACTGGGGGTTCACGGTAAGGTTTGTAAGCAGAAAAGTGACTTGATCAGTTTTTCTACCATGTTGAAAACAGGAAACAAGTCACCTGAGGTGCTAAACAATACCAATTTCATTTTACCCAGATGTAATGAAGCACAGATGGATTGATAAATAATTATTTGTAACAGGAAAAGCTTAAGCTCAGAGGCAAGCAAATAGACATAAGAATGATACAAAGTATGATTTATTATTTGTGGTCTACTTTTATGTAACATTTTATGATGAAATTTCGCCCTATCAATAGGGAAGTTTACATAATATGTTGTGAATTATCATTTAAAAAACACTAATTTCTTACTATTATTTATTCAAACTTATAATTGAATTAAAACATTTTAAAATGTAAGTTCAAATGAGTCCTATGTAACATATCATTAATAGCATATATGTCCTTTACATAAATCTCATGACTTTTATTAGAGCTTTGAAATGCAACTGACAGGATTAGGGTTGTTATTTATTTTTTGTTATATAGTTATAAAAGACACAATGCATTAAGTTTTGTCAGTGTATATTTAATATAATTTGCAACATCCAGCATGAGATGCATTAACTAAAGTTTGCAACAATTGCTGTTCTAAGTAAAATTCATTAGGTACTTTCATTTGATCATTAATTTAGTATGCTTATATTCATTTAAAATCAACAATGAGGAGCATATGCAGGTCAATTTGATTTGTCTCTTGGGAACTTGAATATAGTGGCATTTATTGGAAAAATCTTCCAGTAAGGGCAATGGTCTTGATATCAGTTGTAAAATAGCCAGTTATTGATTGGTGAGGCAGTGATGGGACTGCTTAAGACTATATCATACCATCTTTAAATGTTTTCCTCATAAATACTTCTTAAATACAGAAAAATCTTTCTACTTAACAAATTCTTGAGGATTTGTAAGTCCATTTTCTTTTGTTGGCTAGTTGTCTATATGATGTATACTGATAATTTGTTTATGTTTTGGATATATTTTTCATGTATCCGTATTTCCCTTGTCTTTTTGGCAAGGCTAGGACCTTTAGAATGGATACAAATTATGTGTGTTTTATAGTAGCCTGCTGGCATTTAGAATAAAGTGGAGGGAGGGAGATGTTGTATCAAACTGAAAATAAAAACGTCTTATTTAAGGTTTACTAGTCCTTTAAAGCAGAAGTCCCCAAGCTTTTTTGGCACCAAGGGATCAGTTTTGTGGGAGACAGTTTTTCCATGAATGGGGTCGGCAGGATGGTTTCCCGTGATTCAAGTGCTTGACATTCAAGCTCACCTCCTGCTGTGTGGTGGGTTCCTAACAGGCCCTGACTGGTCATAGTGGAGGATGGGGACCCCTGCTTTAAAGAATTAAAGATTGCTGAGAAACACCGTATGTTGTCTATCACATTTTTCTTAGTTATTAATATGGAAGTAATATTCTAAATTAATCATGGTCTTTTTGTTTATTTTTATTTTTTTCTCCTTTTTTTCTCTTGAGTTTAAAAAAATTTTTTTTTTACTTTATTGTTGTTCAATTACAGTTGTCTGCATACTCTCCCCTCCCCTCCCCCTCCAATCCCACCTCCCTTCCCTGCCTCCCTCCTCCCCCTTGGTTCTGTCCATGTGTCCTCTATAGTGGTTCCTGAAGACCCTTCTCCCCATTGTCCCCTCCCCCCTCCCCCCTGGCTATTGTTAGATTGTTCTTAATTTCAATGTCTCTGGTTAAGTTTTGCTTGCTTTTTGCTTTTGTTGATTATGTTCCAGTTAAAGGTGAGATCATATGGTATTTGTCCCTCACCGCCTGTCTCATTTCACTTAGCATAATGCTCTCCAGTTCTATCCATGCTGTTGCAAAGGGTATAAACTCCTTCTTCCTCTCTGCTGCGTAGAATTCCATTGTGTAAACACGGCCTTTTTAAATTGATGTATTTAAGAAATTATAAAAGAGAAAAAATAGGTGCAGGTTGGTATTACTTAAAAAAATGTTATTTATTTTTAGAGAGAGGGGAAGGGTGGGAGAAAGTGAGGGAGAGAAACACTGATGTGAGACAGAAACATGGTTGTTTCTCTCCAGTGCGCCCTGAGTGGGGACCGAACCCACAACCCAGGCATGTGCCCAGACCAGGAATTGGCCTTAGGCTTTGCCAAATGAAGCCCAACCAACTGAGCCTCACTGCCAGGGCTGGTATTACTTTTTCATATCATCTACCAACTCATTTAAGTAGCTTTACCCCAAATAAAATAAAGAATCTTAACTATTGATTCTAATGTCATCCTTCTGTCCATTTACTGTAGGTATTGGTGATAACAAAGTACGCATTTCTGATGGCTTTGTGGTTACATTAGATTTTTTTTATAGATAATTGCAATATTGATGGTGTTTTAAAATTTTTAATGGGGGGAAATGGGGACAACTGTAATTGAACAACAATAAAAAATAAAAAAAAATTCAGACTTCCTTTGTTTTTACAGGGCAGAGAATAGTTTCATGTATTTTAAATGCATGGAAATTTAACAAGTAGAAATGAGTTCTATTTAGTGTTCAGGGTCCTACTCAGACAAAAATAGCCACTATGACAGGCTCATGAGAGATCTTTCAGTTTCTTAAATTATGTTGCTACAGGCAAGTGCTGTCTAATTGTGACATTTGGCCTGATCAGGGTGAGTTAATATAGGAAGAGAAAAATGAGGCCTGAATGGTGTGGCTCAATGGGTTGAGAGTCGACCCGCAGACCAAAAGGATACAAGTTTCATTCCCAGTCAGGGCACATGCCTGGTTGCAGGCCAGGTCCCCAGCTGGGGGCATGTGCGAGGCAACTGATGAATGTTTCTCTCTCCCTCCCTCCCTTCCCCTCTCTCTTAAAATAAATAAATAAGATCTTAAAAAGAAAAAAAAAGGAATCAGTGAAATCTAGGGTTAATAATTTCTTAGATTTCCTAACAGATACGATCTGTCAGCAAGTTGGAGGACTATAAAGGACAATTCTTGGGCCTGTTTGGTATTAACCTAAGGTAGATTATAATAAATTTACACTACACAAAGTATATGGCTTATCAGTGAGAGTGTTTCAGTTTTACGTCTAATGAGTTTATACCTATGTGGCTGTAATGGGGGTTTCTGACCCTTTTCTTCCAGCTGTTGATGTATTGATGGGAATCCCTACAACCATAATTCACTCTGACTAAGGGAGACTCATTTTTTCTGATGTTGGGAGTTAGGAGGTAGGTCAGTTGGTTAGGAGGTAGGTCAGCATTTTCCCCATACGCCAAGGTTGTGGGTATGATCTCCAGTCATTACAAGAATCAACCAATGAATGCATAAATAAGTGGAACAACAAATCGATTTCTTTCTCTCTCCCTTCCTCTCTCTAAAATCAGTAAATTTAAAAAATTTTAAAAGTAAGAGAAAGAAAGTCATGGGAGCCCTCTCTATTCCCAGTGAATGTGTTTGTTACTACGTGACTTGTTATCCTCTCTGGCTGACTCTCCAGTTATACTTTCTGTTCAGTGGAATCCTGAGATCGTCATTGTCGTTGTTGTTTCTGTTCGTGACTGCCATTTAAATGAACTTAATTACACCTGTGTCTATTATTGGGTGATGCTAGGCATATTTATTTTGTCTGACAATGAAGGCTACAATATTAACAAGTCTACTAGAATATTTTATACATTGAAATTATCCAAGTTGGAGAATCTTATAATTGAGTGGTGAAAGAATTATTCAGGAATTGACTGAGTCTTGAATATGCTGTTTTCTCCTTCTCTAAAATGACAACAGATCACTTATCCAGCAATGCACCAGGCTAATAAAACAGCTGAAGAGGGGGGTATCTTTTTTATATTTACTAGAAAGGGCATAAAATCTCTATTTTAGTGATAGGTGTATCTGCACAAAACTTAATTTTACCTGTAGTTAGGGTTTCTTCTGTACGAACCACTCAAAGTAATCAGGCTATACAAAAAGCTTTGTAATTCATATAAAAGCAGCATTCAGATTGCTTGTTTTCCTTTCATTTATTTGCATGTGCAATTTATTATACCTGTAAAAAGGGAAGTTCTTATAAAAAGCAGCAGAACAGGAAAAACAAGCAAATTATCATTTCTTCTGGTAGATTATAATTCAGAGTTTAGCTAAAAAAATTAAGTTTGATGGATTCCATTTCATCTTGCTGGAGTTTCGATTGGAAATTGAACATATAAAAACGAAACTCTTGTATTTAAAACCTTAAAAACGTTATTTACTAGATGCTAAGAGTAAATTTACAGAGTACTTTGGTGTTACTATTTATTGCATATGTTGGATTCCAGGATGTAAAATTGTTATTACTTTGTTTCATAAAGTCCAGTAATATTTAATATGTACTGGTATGTACGTTGAAGTATTTAATCCATACTATGGCTCATAGATTACCACTTTACTTTAAAGAAAAAGGAATTATAGTTTTCATGTTTAGAAACTGAGAAATAAGAATTAAGAAAAAAATTGAAGAACCAGATGGTTAATACCATGTGCCATTCAATTTTGCATATTTTAGTTTTTGAAATAAATTTATGTTATGATCTGATTATGTGTTTCTACTTTTGATGTAGCATTTTAAGGTTTACTTAAGATTTTCTAATTTACACAAGTGGATAATATCAGAGGTAACCTTGATTTGACATTAGACATATGTCAAAGACCATCTTTAGAAGACAGTTTTAAAGTTTTGAAATCCAATGCTCCAATGCACTGAAGAGTTAAAACAGCAAATATGTTTTTCTTCTGACATGATAATTGAAGATAGACCTGTTTATTTTTCCATTTAAATTAATGTTATATTATAAGAAAATTCCATTTGAGTTTTATCTGATCACCTTCCCAAGTTATACAGAACCAACAGGGAGAAGCCAAGTTTTGGGTATTATCCCTACCAAGTTATCTACAAATAAATGGTTCATTGTTCTTAAGGGAAAGGAAAAGAGTATCTTCTAACTTGGATGATGATCTCTTCTATAGATGTGTTGAAATATGAAATTGAAAAAAAATCATGTTATTGAACTCTATTTGGTTAAGGTAATTGACTTTCTATTTTTTAAGGTTCTTTACTGGAATGGTTACTGGAACACTTGAAATGGATAAGCATTTTTGCCTGAAGCTTATTAAGGCAGCCAGGAAATCTTTCTCCCTTACTTGGCTTAAGTAAAGATACTTTTCCATAGGATATTGCCAAAGATTCATTTGATTTGGCAATCACAGGGACTGTTTCATGATTACTTCTTTTCATAGTTCTCTATGAAAATATTAGTTATTATTCTTTAAGCCTATGGCAATCTAAAAAAGATAAAGGGTTAATGTATAATTTCTTAATAAAATGTTAACATGTTTGAATGACCTAAGGAACATAGGATATTAAACTCACGACTCCATTCATTATCTTGCAGTCCCAGTGAAGTAGTTGTATATTCTGTTTTATGGACAAAGACTCTGAGGCAAAAGCGGTTAGAAATGTATGGTCATACATTTTAATATCTATAGAACCATATTTGAACCCATTGAACGTTTATTTTATAACGGGTACAGGGCTTCACGTTTGCCATGTGAAAAAGGTGTGGAGGTTTGTTTCCTAACAGTGTGGATATACTTAACACTACTGAACTGTACATTTAAAAATGATTTAGATGGTAAATTTTTTTACCACAGTAAAAGATTCTACTAGAAGTGGTTTGATTTTTGTTCCCTTATTAAATATATTTTTAATAAAGAATAACAGGAGATAAAATGTTCATTTTGTAATCCAAAATGAAACTTCTGAAATTTAAAATGAAATTTCTAAAATTTATTTTAAAAATACAGTTACTCTTTAGCTGCTTTTTAGTAATGAGAATAAACATTTGTTATGAAAGTAGAATATAGTGTGTATATTTGACATAATTACAAATTTTGATGATTCCAAGTTATTTGTGATGCCTTTTCATGTAACAGGATATAAATGCAATCTCTCATTTAATTAAAAAAAAAACAAACCAGTCATTGGAAAAAGCTAGTGTTTTTTCTGTCTTTTCCCATATCTGTCAGTATTTGTTTTGTGCACCTATGTTTTCTAAAATTATTACCATTTATTTTATCTTTTAGAATAAAAAGTGAGATTGATAATACCAGGCTCATCATTTAGAATTAGGTCTTTTACATTATGAAATTTAGTCTGTCTACTTATCTACCTATCTATCCATCCATTATTCCATAAGTTAAAAATACCCCTCAGGCCTGGCTGGTGTAGCTCAGTGGATTGAGCACGGGCTGTGAACCAAAGGGTCGCCAGTTTGATTCCCAGTCGGGGCACATGCCTGGGTTGCAGGCTAGGTCCCCAGTGAGGGCCATGTGAGAGGCAACCATACATTGCTGTTTCTCTCCCTCTCTTTCTCCCTCCCTTCCCTTCTGTCTAAAAATAAAATAAATACAATCTTTAAAGAATACCCCTCAGTTTATGGCACAGTAGCATCTTTGGTTCACACCAGGCCTTTCTGTTTTATTCACAGTCATTCATTCATGTATTCTTACCTACTTCCATTCATCAACCTCCAGTATATATATTGGAGACTTAGTATTTTATATTGTCTAACTGATGCATTTTTTTAAATTTTTCATTTTTTTAAAAAGAAAGAATCCAACCTATTTGAATATAGTCTAGTTCAGACGAACTATTTAAGGACAAAATAACCTAATTCAGTCATTTATAAAAAGTAAGTTTAACATGTTAAAAGCATTAAGACATCTAGGGGAATATATTATTTACTCTTTTAACTCATTAACTTTTTTAACTCAATAAGTAATTAAAAGATAAACTTCATTTTCCATTAAGCACCAAATTTAGTTATTCTTTGCAATTGGCTATTGCATTCCACAGGACCTCAATGCTACACCTACCAATTTGTAAATTGACTTGGCTGTTTATAAATGTTAATCCATGCTTGGGGCATTAATGTTTCAATATGATTTGGGCATCAATCAAGTGAGCAGTTTATTTATTAAAAAAGCAATAAAAGATGTAGTGTCTAGTTTATAATCTGGTTGGTGACTGCCCTCCCCCATGAACATTATTACTTTTGATCCACACTTCTATTGTGTGTGGTAAACATGTCTGGTAATATCTCCGCTTCAATAATGGAGAGGTTGAGACTGGAGACAGTAAATGGCTTGCACAAGGTGACTTTGCGGTGAAGTTAAAGGCAAGACTAGGACTGGAATCTCCTGATTCCTAGGCGAATGTTCTTAAATCTTTATGAACGTTTTCAAACTCTTTTCCAGAAAGGACTGAAGGAGGCGACAGTGTGGGATGAGGAGCAGACCATAGTTTTAAATGAGGCCATCTCAGAGTAGCTCCATTATTAATGTTTTTATATAATTGGGTAAAAGAAATGTTTCATTTTCTTTAAGAAAGTGCAACTTCTTTCAATAAAACTTTGAAAATCATTGCTCTGTATCACTGTTCTTGCTGCTTTTGTTTTGGTTTGAAAGCTGTAAGTCAAATTAGCCAATATTAACTCCAAAAAAAGAATGAGAAAAAGGTGTATAATTCCTGAAATATTTGGTGTGTTTACATTATGTAATGTCCGTCCCCTACCCCTCGCACCATCGCATTTAGAATAAACCTCACACTCCTTACTGTGGCCTGCAGAGCCTTTAGTGGCCTGGTCCTTGCCTAATTCTCTATTCTATTACACACAGTGAAAATATTTAATGACCAATGGACTCTAAACTTCATGACTGCAGAGACCATGTTTGTGTCATTCACTGTTTAATTCTTAGTCACTTTGCACACAATTGGCCCTTAATAAATATTTATTTATATTTATGTTCACATGTATTGTTATCCCAGTATTAGTAAAAGAGTTTTTCCTCCAGCTTTGCTGAGATATAAATGACACATAATGTATAAGTTTATTAAGGTGTACAATATGCTGATTTTATACACTTACACATTGCAAAAAAAGATTACCATGTAGTGTTAGCCAATACCTGTATCACTTCACATAATTACAATTTTTTTACAAGATTTTATGCATTTATTTTTAGGGAAGAAGAAAGGGAGAGAAACATCAGTGTGTGGTTGTCTCTTGCTCACTCTGTACTGGGAACCTGGCTGCAACCCAGGCGTGTACCCTGACTGGGAATCGAACTGGCAACCCTTTTGTTCACAGGCTGGCATTCAATCCACTGAGCCACACCAGCCAGGGCACATAATTACAATTTTTTATAGTAAGAACATTTAAGGTCTACTCTCTTAGTAACTTTCAAATATGTACAATAATGCAGTATTATAAACTATAATCACTATGATGTAGATTAGATTTCCCATAACTCATTCATCTAATAACTAGAAGTTTTTGTACTTTTTGACTGCCTTCACCTACTTAGCATGAACTCCCCCCTCCACTCCCCACCTCTGGCAACCACCAATCTGTTTTCTGGATGTTTGATTTTTTAAAAAAATTTTTAGATTCCACATGTGAGATTTGCTTTGTCTTTCTGACATTTTTTTACTTAGCATAATGCCTTTAAGGTTCACCCATCTGTGTAATTGCAAGCTGCAGAATGAGCCTTCTCATGGCTGACTAATATTCCGCTGTGTGGATGTCATATGTTTATTCACTCACTGACAGACAGGTAGGTTATTTTCACATGTTGGCGCTTGTAGTTAACACTGTAGTGAATTCTGAAGTGTGGATATCTTTTTAAGATCTTGTTTTTATTTTCTTTGGATACAATAGTACTTAGAAGTAGGATTTTTAGATCATATGAGTCCTATTTTTAATTTTTTACAGTTACATGTTTATTAAAAGTCTTAAAATTTAATTAATTTTTAACTTTTTGAAGACCTTTCATATTATTTTTCATAGTAGCTTCACCAATTTACATTCCTGTCAACAGTGCACAAGGATTCCATTTTCTCTGCATCCTCACCAACACTTCTTATCTTATCTCATCTTTTTTTTAGGAGAATTTTTATGAGAGTTTATTTGAGCCAAACTAATGACAGTGGCCAGGAAGCAAGATCTCAGATGTTTTCTATTTCTTCTCTTTTTGATGATAGCCATTGTAACATATGTGGCATGATACTTCATTGTGATTTTGATTTACATTTTCCTGAGTATTGGTGATTTTGAGCATCTCTTTATATACCCCTTAACCATCTGATGTCTGTTTTGGGAAAATATCTATTCAAGTCCTTTGCCATTCTTTAATCTGTTTGTTTGTTTGTTTGTTTTGCTATTGAGTTGTAGGTGTTTCCAATGTATTTAAGAAGTTCACCCCTAAGATGTTTGGCTTGCAACTATTTTCTCCTATTCTTCAGTCTGCCTTTTCACTCTTTTGATTGTTTCCTTTGCTGTGCAAAACTTTTTAGTGTGTTGTAGTACCACTTGTTTATTTATTTATTTATTTTGCTTTTTCTTTTGTGTCAAAAAAATTATCTCCAACACTGATGTTAAGGAGCTAACCACTTATGTTTTCTCCTGGATGTTTTATGGTTTCAGGTCTTCTATTCCAGTTTTCATCCATTTTCAGTTGATTTTTATGTATGGTATAAAATAGAGGTCCAGTTTCATATTTTGGAGTGTGGCTATCCAGTTTTCCCAACACCATTTATTGAAGACACTATCCTTTCCCCATTGTACATTCTTGGCTCCTTTATTGTAAATTAACTGATTGTATGTGTATGGGTTTATTTCTGGGGTGTCTATTCTCTTCTGTGATCTGCTTGTCTATTTTAATGCCACTACCAAACTGTTTTGATTACTATGGCTTTGTAATATAGTTTGAAATCAGGACAGGTGATGCCATCAGCTTTGTACTTTCTTAAGATTGCTTTGGCTCTTTGATGTCTTTTGTGGTTTCATACCCATTTTAGGATTTTTTAAAAATTTCTGTGAAAAAGACCATTGGAATTTTGGTAATTATATAGAATCTTTAGATCACTTTAGACAGTATGGACATTTTAACAATATTAATTCATCCAATCTATGTGCATGGAATATCTTTCCATATATTTGTTTCTATTCAGTTTTTTCATCAGTATCTTACAGTTTTCAGCAGACTTTTCACTTCTTTGGTGAAATTTATTCCTAAACATTTTAATCTTTTTTTTTTTTAAAGATTTTATTTATTTATTTTTAGAGAGGGGGAAGGAAAGGAGAAAGAGAGGGAGTGAAACATCCATGCGTGGTTGCCTCTTGTACACCCCCTACTGGGGACCTGACATGCAACCCAGCCCTGACTGGGAATCAAATGGTGACCCTTTGGTTTGCAGACCTGCACTCAATCACTGAGCCACACCAGCCCGGGCAGCATTTTATATTTTTTGATGCTATTTAAATAAGATTTTTATTTAAATTTCTCTTTCTAATTGTTCATTTTTAGTATATTGAAATGAACTTTGTATCTTGATATTGTGTCTTGCGACTTTACTGGATCTGTGAATATTTATTGAATGAGTGAATATTGAATAAATTATCAAGAAATGATTAATTTACATTCACCATCCTCTGAGAAAAATCTCAAAATATATAGTACATTTAATGAATATATCCGTAAAAATGATTGTTTTAGTGTATAACAGTAGTTGGAGTACTCTTTTGACCATGATTTAAAAGACATTGTACCGCATTCTTTGCATGTGTTTTCTTCAGTCCCCACCACAACTCTGTGAAGTCCGTAGCCTCCTCACTGTACAGATGGTGCCACACAGAGTTAACAACTTGCTGAAGCCACTTAGCTAGTAAATGGCGGGGCTGAGATTTTCTGCTATGGCCATTTGTAACTAAAGTCAGCAATACTCTACGTTGCTGCTTCCTAAATTAATTTCACTCTCCTTAGTTGCTTCCTAAATTAATGCTTAAGTTGTCTGGAAAATTTGTTCTGATGAACACTTTCCTCTCCCAATGATGCTGGATAAATGAGGTGTTACTGTAATAGGTGCTAATTGAATGGCACAGTGAGTAAGTGCAAAAGAAATTAAAGAAGGGAACAGGTGTGTGCTGAAGTCATCAGGGACACTTCTTGGAGTAGCTCTGAGACTTTGAAAAAATTTTTTAGATTTTATTTATTTATTTATTTTTAGAGAGGGGGAAGGGAAGGAAAAAGAGAGGGAGAGAAACATTGATGTGAAATAGAAACATCCATTGGTTTCCTCCATTTGCACCTCGACCATGGAGCAAACCTGGGACCCAGAAATGTGCTCTGCCTGGGAATTGAACCGACGACCTTTCACTTGGAGGGATAACACCCAACCAACTGAGCCACATCGGTCAGGGCAGCTGCGGGATTTTAGTTAATGCTGTGAAAGTGTAGAATACTGGACATTGCAGGATATATGGGATACAAATTAGTATTGAGGAGAGTAGAGAGAGGTATTTCAGTTTGGAGAAAGTGCTTACAGACTTTGAGATGTTGTGGGTATCCTGAAAGGAGGACTAGTGTGACTAGAAGCAAGGATTTATATTAGAGAAAAGTAGGATATTTGTTGAAAAACGTGGGTGAGGATGATTGGGTATATAGTCTCTACAGAATTTACTTTTTTCTGTGGTTGACAAGAACAGTGGCATTGTGGGGTAAAGTAGTATTTTAGGAAGTCCATTTGGTAGCAGTGTGCAGGTTTTAAATTATTACAGAGTAGTCCAGCATTGGTAGCACAGTGAGTAAGACCGGCAGTTCTGGCTCTGGCTTGAATTGCACCTTCTCTACTTGTGGGCTTATGAACATGGAATGCTGCTTCACTTGCTGTCCTTCAGTTTCCCCTCTGTGAAGTGGGAATTGAACAGTAGTGCCTTTTTTCCCAGACTCAGAGATTCTGATTCAGTGTGGAGCGGGAATGCTGCTGCCTCCCAAGTCAAATTTATTATAGTTACCCTTTCTCTGTGATCCTAGGGCACTTTGTATATTTTAAGGTTTTCTTTCTTAACCTCAGGTGAAAAAAATTGAATTAAACTCCTGAGATAATAGCACACTATCAGCTTTGGCAAGTACAGGGCTCCACTCTTGTTTTATTTAAAATTGTTCTAATTTACGCACAGTTTCCATTTTTATTTTTCTCCCTCTATAGATATCCATCTGTCTGTGTCATTAAAAAATATGGTGATATGGTGGTGTTTTATGCACAGATGCATTTTTAATTTATATAAATGGTATTCTGCTATCGATCTGTTTTTTCACTCAACACTCTAAACTGCCTTTTATGATGAAAACTTCAAATATACACAAATGTAGAGTGAATAATATACAAAACCCCATGTATCCATTGTCCAGCATCAACAATCATCAACTCATACCTAATCTTATACATACATGTGCATATATATCTCAATGTATAACAGTTTGGGAATGAATTTTGTAATCTCAAGGTGCTAACTACTCATTTGTAATTTGTATAGAAGCTTCTTTCCATTACTTCTATCATTCACCTTTTTTTCTAAGTGGATGAGCATTAAAATAGATTTGTTTTAACTTATTTAGAAAAACTTCTTTAATTAGCAGATAGAAAGAAAAATGAATTTCTGTCTTTAAGTTGGTTTTGCCACATAGAAGAGATAAAATATGTATACAAATAATTACAATGTCATCAGAGAGACGCTAGCAAAGTGTCAGGAGGTTTTGAAGGTGGAAAGCACTTTGGCTACAGGCATCAGAGAAGGATTCATTTGAGCTGAACATTTAGAAGAAAGTAGAATATTATAATTGTGTATGCACACCAAAAGAGAGGTGTGTCGGAGTGTCCATTCTGTGATGTCTGAATTTTTATGTGTGCTTGAAGGAAGAGATGTGCCGTGTCCCCTACCGTGTAGCACACTATGCCAGGTCCTTCACTCACTTTGGTGTGTTTTGCACTTGTGACAGCCATGTGAGGTACATCTTGGTGACATTATATGATGAGGAAACAAAGGTTTAGAGAAATAAAATACCTGTTCAATGCGCTGTAACTAGTGCCCAGAGTGGTTTTCTATCACAATAATCTTAGGCTATCTATTTGCTAGCTGTTACCTGAATGTTTCCAGAACAGTTAAGATGATTACTACTTCTAGAATAACGTACAGACTCTGCCTCAATTCCACAACTACTGTTGAGCCTCTTCTAACTTTTAATGTTTCAAGGGGTTTGCCAGCGACGGACAGAAGCCCTTTGTCTCTGCCCTGCTGCCTCATCCTTCCTCCGCTCACTTCTCCGCTGCCTCTCCTCAGTAGGGCGTGCCATTCTTGTGGAAGAGGGTTGTGGTTGCTGAGTAGAACAAACGTAGGTCTTCTAGTCCAGGAATGAGAATTAAGTGGCAGGGTTAGAATTATTCCTTTGACCTTGATATGGAGAGAACAAAATCATGGCAAGGAGAGTAGGGAGACTGACTTTCAGGTGGAAAGCATAGAACTCACACTGTGGCTGTATAGTTCCATTTCGGCTTTTGCGGGCTGCAGTATAGTTATGTTTAACTAACTATTACATTTCTGATAAGCCCTTCACGCCATGGATACCTGCTAAGTCTTGTAAGATCTTAATGATTAATTAAAATGTAAGCCAGGCTACTTTATATTACTTTTGTTCATTTCCCTTTTATTTTCTGTTAATAATGGTAAGATCTTTTTGAAAGCAATAAATAATATAGGACTTGGCATACAGTAGCTGTGTAGTAAATGTTTGTTGAATGAATGCTTGAATGTGCCAACAGTCCTGAAAACTGAGGATTTTTTTCTGTGTTCAGACCCTAACTTCAAACAAGCATCAGGGTGTCCTGATGGACCAGTGTAGAGGTGCAATGCAGGGACTATATAAAAACCCAAAAGAGAAAGTGGTATTAATGGGCACAGAGTCAGACTTTGTTGGGCCAGTTGTTGGTTTTTCATCAGTGAACCTTGTCAATATTTTATTTCATTTGTACTAAAGTATTTTCTTCCTTACAATGACACTGATGAAATGATTCAGGAAACCAAAGCATCATATCTGCGATCTCACAATCTATTAGAAAATTCCATTGTTTGCTTGTTGTCTGAGCTGGAAGAATTCTCCAGAAGTTAAGACATTTGGGAATTTTTTTTTAAAGATTTTATTTATTTTTAGAGAGAGGAAAGGGAGGGAGACAGAGAGGGAGAGAAACAGCAATGTATGGTTGCTTCTCACATGGCCCTCACTGGGGACCTGGCCCGCGACCCAGGCATGTGCCCTGACTGGGAATCGAACCGGCGACCCTTTGGTTCCCAGCCCACGCTCAATCCACTGAGTCATACCAGCCAGGGCACATTTGGGAATATTTTTACATCCTGTGATTCTCAAGCCTGATCTAAAAGAATTAAATCACGTAGGGACTAACCATCCCATCAAATAGTAGTCTTAATATTTTCTGTGATATTCACCCAAGCTTGGTTAGTAACCGACAGATCTTAGGTCTCCTGCTACTGTTACTGTTTTGTAAAATCCATGAAAATGCATTAAGCTGGGTGTTTGGTGTACCAGAGTAGTAATTTTCAACCTTTTACATCTCATGGCACAAATAAACTAACTACTAAAGTTCTGCAACACACCAAAAAATACAATTTTTATCAATTTGAAAAAAAATAGATATACATTTTTCTTTCACAATCTAAAAGAAAAAAGGTCAGTGCCCCTGACTAAATAATCAGGTATTGCATGTTTTATAAATTCTTGGGGCACATTGGTTGATACCAATCGATACTATACGTGATTATGTAATCGCTTCTTTTTCAATTTATTTATTCTACTTGTTCTTTTCTCATTGAATTTTAAACTTCCAGAAAACAGGGAGTGTCAACTCAATTATCTATTGCGAGATTATCTGCTTTGTGTTTTAGCCTTTGCAAATATAGCTCTCAAGTTCTTATTGATGTAAGTAAACAAAGAGGGTGATACAGACTTTTAAAGTCATTTCACTGTTTCGTGCTTACCTTTACACTCCTATGTCGCTTGGCTCTCAGAACAAACTATTCATCCTTCACCTTTAACTTAGATTGAAAATGGATCCGTTGTCTCACATGTTATTTTTTCATAGAAAATAAAAGCAATTTACAATAAAATCATTTCTTTTCTGGATTTAATTGTCTTTAAGTTGACTTTTAGCCCCTGCCTCTCCCAGCTGTCCTCACCTAGGGGTAAAGATCAACAGAATATGCTCTTCCTTCAGTATTAAAGGACCATGCCTGGATCTCTGGTATTCAGCTGACTCCTTAGGACTTGGAAATTCTTAGCTATCAAAGACACCTTTAATTGGGATACATTGCCCATCCATACAAACTAGAAAAGAATGGGTACATTTTAGAAGGCTTTTCAGTAAGGGTTGCAATGTTCATTTTTTTGTTTTCTTTCATGAAAATAAACATCCACTTAGTGTTACCTATAATTATCTTCTTTAACACAAGAACTTGCTAATACAAATGCAGCAAATTTAAAGAAAAACAGTTTTTGTTTAAGCCTGCTTTAAAAAATTCTGAAAGATAAAGTTCTCTATTTCTAACATGAAGCAGTCATCAGTAAAGAGTTAAAAAGGAAAATTGAACACCTTTCCAATTAATTCATTAAAGTATTGCTTTATATGCTGTCTCAAGCATTGTCAATTACAGAAAATTAAACATTATTCAATGAAAATGTAGGTGCAGATATAAGTATCTGCTCTATTATACTTTGTACATACTCCGTCATAGCTTCTGTGGATCTGTGTTTAATCACTTCCTATTGCCTTTGCTGTGGACGGGACTCCTTGAAGTCGGGGCCCATGTCTTTGAACTCTGCATCCAGAAGATTTAGCACAGTTTCTGGAATGTAGTAGATGCTAAACAAGTGTTAGATGAATTAATGGTATGAGCTGTGAATGTTTCTGAGTATTTTTTGTTTGTATTTTAGGGGGAATTGCCGTTTTAAAACTTGGTAGATAAGGAAATGTTGACCACGATGAGCTTTAACTTGCACTGTGTATTTGATTCAGTTTTTGATTAAACATCTGAATTCGTTAGTCTCTCATTTCTGAGGAAAAAATGTGGCAGCCACCTGTAACTTTTTTGTACCTTTACTGCATTTCTTACTTAATAACCAAGTGTATTACGGAAATTTAAAACGTTGGGGGATTACATCTTCTGTTACTTGGTATCTTCCCAAGAACTGTGCCACATCCTATGAAGTCCTGTGCTCACAACAACCTGAAAGAGGTACAGGCAGGGATTTATGTCAAAGGTTACAATTTCAAACCTAGGATCTAGGACTTTTGAAGTTCTAGTTCAGTGCTATTTTGCTTATTACCTTATAAACACTTTAAACATCATTTCTCGTTCATTGCTAGTGATGCTGTAACAAAGTATCACAAACTGGGTGGCTCAAACAACAGAAGTTGGCATCTCATGGTTCTGGAGGCCAGGAGTCAGAAACCATAGGACTAGTAGGATTGGTTCCTTCTGAGCCTATGAGGGAAGGATCTGTCCCAAGCCTCTTTTTGTCTTCTCCCTGTGTCTCTGCACATCATCCCTCTAAACATGCTTTCTGTACAAATTTCTTCTTATAAGGATGCGAGTCATATCAGATAAGGGGCCTACCCTATTCCAGTATAATCTCATCTTAATGAATTATTGTTTCTGAATTTTCCTAAGATCACATTCTAATATATTAGACACTAGGATTCCAACATATCTTTTGGGGGGAACTATTTAACCCATAACACCTTTTTTTTTTTAAGATTTTATTTATTTATTTTCAGAGAGAAGAGAAGGGAGGGGAGAAAGAGCAATATATGGTTGCCTCTCACATGGCCCTCACTGGGGCAATCCAGGCATATGCCCCTACTGGGAATCGAACCGGCGGGACCCTCTGGTTCCCAGCCCGCACTCAATCCACTGAGCTACACCAGCCAGGCCCATAACGCCTTTTTAAGTCTGACTGGGAATGTGGAAAAGATGACTTGTCCTTTCATTAACTTAATGGATACTCCTCGTTGGATCCTTATTGCTCCGTTACCTCTCAGATGAAATTAATTTAATAACAAAGGATAGCATTTTTGACAGAACCATCCTTGTCTAGGTTTTTGAGCCATGGAGTTGTTTAATGATTAGTTTTTGGAACTACCCATATTTATAATTTTACTTCCCTGGAATTTTCTTAGGTTAGAGCACACAAAGTTAATTGAGAACTAAGCACTTCTCTTGGGGCTGATCTTGTGAAGTAAATCTGTCTCTCCTCATGCTCCAGCTGTTCTCCGGTGTGTCTAAATGGCCCCACTTCCCTCGAGGACTTAGACAGATGATAGAAAAGACTCTGAAGGAAAGTCCAGGTTAATCAGACTATCAAATAGCTAGTTTAAAAAATATATTATTCCATAAACAAGTGGTGAGAAGACTCCTTGAACAATCAGATTCAGAGGGAGACTAGGAACTGTTTACTGTTATTTAGATAAAAATCCTGATTAACTTGGGTAGTAGGCCTATTTAGTTTAATTGAATCCCACTCCCCCATCTGCACACCCAATCCCTGTGTCATGGTATAAAAGCAAGAAGTTACTCAAAATAAAGGCTTTTCTGGGACAGTAAACATTTGACCAGATCACCTACATATTATATGTGTGATAATCATCATCCTCCTCAGGATGGACCAATGGTTAATGTGGAAGAAAATGGTAATTTTAAGGCAATGTACAGTTCTCGTTTATCTACACAAGTTAGCTTTTTGTATTTATTAAAAGCCGAAAGTTAACAAGTGTATTTTAGCATAGTATCTTTCCTTTAACATGGGCTAAAGCAAAGAACACTAGATTAGTTTTACTCTCTTGGGTTCCTGCTATAATTCAGTTTCCTACTAATCTAATAACCTTAGGCAAGTTATTTTACCTTTCTAGGCTTCCTTTTTATCTGAAAAATGAGAGATGTGTAGATACAGCTGTAAAACTTTATTATTCTGTGAAATAATTTGTTTACTTATTCTGTTCAAGATGTAGTGCCAAAGTCAAAGAAAAAAATGGTCCTTGCCTTCAGAAAGCTTATAGTATGTAGATAGATGGAAAGCTATAGTATGTGAAAAGTTAAGAAGCAGTGTGAAATAATAATACCAGATGTAACATAGTCCATGCTGCAGGTGATATGGGCTGTAATGTAGGTACCATGCGTTGTGAAGTGGGTGCGGTGACGTAGATATCTGTCGGGTAGAATCACCTGAAAATACCTGCACAGAGTTGGGGAACTGATCTAATTCCAAGAAGCTGTGTTGGCCAGGCAGCATGGGAGGGAAAGAACAGGGGAGTACCTCAAGCAGAGGTGCATCGGCTGGAGCTCTCCATATTATCCCTTCAAAACAAGTATGTTTGTTTCTAAATTATAGCACTGACTCATCATAGGTGTGTTTGGTTACCAACGTGTTCAATTAGAATGTCCGCTTTTTAAGGTTTATGTGATATGAGAATATTTGGTCAAATAATTTTGAGATTATTCCTACAGTTCCACAGCAGAAAAGTCAGGAATAAGATGAGGCAGCTGAGAGAAGGACTTCACTTACAGAAATTCCGGTGTAAGGGGTTAATTCTGATAAGGGGTTGATATCAAAATTTATAAAGAATTTACAAAACTCAACACCAAAAAAACAAACAACTCAGTTAAAAAAATAGGCAAAGAACATGAATAGACACTTCTCCAAAGGGGACATACAGATGGCCAATAGACATATGAGAAGATGCTCAACATCATTAATCACCAGAGTAAGGGAAATTAAAACCACAATGAGATAACATCTCACACCTGTCAAATGGCTATCATCAATAAATCAACAAACAAGTGCTGGCGAGGATGTAGAGAAAGGGGAACCCTTTGCACTGTTGGTGGGAATGCAGACTGGTGCAGCCACTGTGGAAAGCAGTATGGAGATACCTCAAAAAATTAAAAATGGATCTGCCTTTTAACCCAGCAGTCCCACTTCTGGGAATATATCTGAAGGAACCCAAAACACTAATTCGAAAGAACATAAGCACCCCTATAGTTCATTGCAGTGTTATTTACAATGGCTAAGATATGGAAGCAGCCCAAGTGTCCATCAGTAGATGAGTGGATAAAACAACTGTGGTATAATTACACGGTGGAATTCTATTCAGCCTTAAAAAAGAAGGAAATTTTACCCTTTGTGACAGTATGGATGGATCTGGAGAACATTCTACTAAGTGAAATAGATCAGTCAGAGAAAGACAAATACCATATGATTTCACTCACATGTGGAATCTAACTGAACAAACTGAATTAACAAGGAAAATGGGGCCAGACTCATAGATGGAGAGCAGATGACAGCTATTGGGGGAGGAGGTTAGGGAGTGCAGAGATTGAGCAAAACGGGAAAAGGACTCATGGACATGGACAACAAGGTAGTGATTGTTGGGGATTAGAGGGGTATAATGGGACTAAATGGTAATGGAAAAATACAGTAGAGATTATATTAATAAAAACATAAGAAAATAAAAAATTGGTTTTGCATGACTGCTGATTCATTAAATCTGTTTAGGATAAATACAAATGTCTTGATGTGTTATGGTTTTTAAATCCTAAAGTATATAATTATTTTAAGTACACTTAAATTTTTATTTTTATTTAATTTTTTTAAATTATATTTTATTGATTATGCTATTATAATTGCCCCATCTTTTCCCTCCTTTACCACCCTCCACCCAGTACTCCCAACTCCCTCAGGCAATCCTCACACCATTGTCCATGACCATGGGTCATGGACTCAGGTTCTTCGGCTACTCTATTTCCTATACTGTATTTTACATCCCCATGGCTATTCTGTAACTATCTATTTGAACTTCTTAATCCCCTCAACTCTTCACTCATTCTCCCATACCCTCCTCCCCTCTGGCAACCATAAAACACTCTCCATATCCATGATTCTGTCTCTGTTCTTCTTGTTTGCTTAGTTTGTTTTTTAGATTTAATTGTTGGTAGATACATATTTATTGCCCTTTTATTACTCATACTTTTGATCTTTTTCTTAAATAAGCCCCTTTAACATTTTGTATAATAATGGTTTCGTGATGATGAACTCTTTTCATTTTCTCTTATCTGGGAAGCTCTTTATCTGTCCTTCGATTCTAAAGGATATTTTTGCTGGGTAGAGCAGTCTTGGCTGTGTCTTGGCTTTTCATGACTTTGAATATTTCTTGCCAGTCTCTTCTCGCCTGCAAAGTTTCTTTTGAGAAATCAGCTGACAGTCTAATGGGAACTCTTCTGTAGGTTACTAACTTCTTTTCTCTTGCTGCTTTTAAAATTCTCTCTTTATCTTTAACCTTTGGCATTTTAATTAGGATGTGTCTTAGTGTGGTCTTCTTTGGGTCCATCTTGTTTGGGACTCCCTGTGCTTCCTGGGTTTGCATGTCTATTTCCTTTCCAAATTATGGAAGTTTTCTTTCAATTTTTTTTCAAATAGATTTCCAATTTCTTGCTCTTTCTCTTCTCCTTCTGGCACTCTTATGATGTGAATGTTGGACCTCTTGAAGTTGTCCCAGAGGCTGCTTACACTATCCCCAGTTTTTTGGATTCTTTTTTCTTCTTGTTGCTCTGATTGGTTGTTTTTTGCTTCCTTATGTTCCAAATCATTGATTTGATTTTCGTCTTCATCCAATCTACTGTTTACCTGTATTGTTCTTTCTTTCATTAGCGTATCCTTCGTTTCTAACTTGATCTTTTTTATGCTGTTGAGGTCCTCATTAAGTTCCTTGAGTATCCTTATAACCAGTGTTTTGAGTTCTGCAATTCATAGATTGCTTATCTCAATTTTGTTTAGTTCTTTTTCTGGAGTTTTGTTCTCTTATATTCCCATTTGGGCCATGTTTCTTTGTCTCCTCATTTTGGCAACCTCCCTGTGTTTGTTTCTATGTATTGGATAGTGGATAGAGCAGCTTTGACTCCGTGCCTTGATAGAGTGGCCTAATGTAGTAGGTGTCCTGTAGGGTCCAGTGGCACAGCCTCCCCTATTGCCCAAGCTGGGTACTACAAGTGTGCCCTTCGTGTGGGCTGAGTGCAACTCCTCTTACAGTTGAACCTTGATTGCTATTGGCAGATCAATGGAAGGGATTCACCCAGGCTAGTCAGCTGCAAGGATTGGCTGTGACCACTGCCCACCAACTTCCACCCTCCATGGAGGATCAGCTGCCCAGGGGCAGGGTGGTGGTGTTCCAACATGGTCTGTAGCTGTCCACTGGGTACACAGCCTCTGGGGTTTCCCTGGTTGTGCAGACAAAGGTGAGCCCCTACCTGTGTTCTGCCCAGGGCCATCCTGCCTGAGATTCAAGCAATCTGCGATGGCTGCCACTTGTGCCGGGCTTGGAGATTCCCGGGTGAAGCCAAGCTGTGAATCTAGGCTGGCTGCTGCTGGTGCCGGGCCTGGGTTCGCTGAGCAAGAGCTATGGGGCCTGGAGGCTCACTGAGGCCGGCTGTTACTTGTTAAGAGGGTTTAGGAAGTTGTGAAACATGAGCTTAAAAGGATCAGTTGCTTATTTTTTATTTCAGTTGCTTCTGGAAAATTGTGTGTAATAAATGTAATTTAAAATATATCTGTGGCATTTTGTACTAAAGCACTTTTGTGAAGTAAATGTTTCCTTGGTTTATCATTTATAATTTCTTAAGGAGGATCAGTTCTATTATGTTTTCTGTTAATAGGTTCTTTAAGAATTCTATAATGTTAAGTGACTTCTAAAACCTCCAATATTTCATATAGGGATTAATAAGAGAATGATAGAATGTGTGTTAAACATATCTGCAGGTTTCTTCATCTCCCATAGCACCGGGCATAGGGCTGTTGATGTGTGTAGGTGCGGTATATATGCATATGCTCTTCGTTGGATGGCTAGTAGGGTCAGTGTGTACATGGATGAGTGAATAAATTAATATATTCAGATTTGTTTTATATACATATTTATATTTATGTTCTTATGCAAATATACATTTTTATAAAGTAAAATTATAAAATAATATATTCTGTTTTGAATTAGTTTGGATAAGAGTTTTCCAAGGTGTGTGTTGTGAAAATGTTTCATTATAAAAGGTCTTGTAGCCGGATATATTTGGAAATGCGACATATGTTTATATCAACAAATTCTTGTGTAAATTAGTACATTAAAGGTTCTGAGTGGTCCAGCAGTAAAGAAAGTCATTCAGGTTTCGCCGAGAATTTTCAAAATGAAGATAGAAAGCTTTTTAAATCCTAAATTGTGTGTATGTGTGTGTGGCATTTGTGTGTGCATGTGTTACGTGTATATATGTGCAAAATTCAAAAACAGTGGGTTTTTTGTAACGTAAGTGGTAGAACTGAGCGGATGGCAGTACAGTAGAGAAATAGGAGTAGCTGGTGACGGTGTTTCATAAGACTTGCAGGTGACTGGGAAAGCCTATGCAAGATTACGGTGTTTATAGGAGTCAGTGAGCACGAGAGAGTGAAAGCCTGCCATACCCTTTACAAATTGTGATCATGGTATCATTAACTATATACCGCTGAGGGAGGATTAAGAAAAGAGAACAAGAGTTCCAGATGATTAAGAAGGAGAATCCCTAACCCTTTCCCTCATTGCTTTGGAAGGACAGATACCAGTGCTGCTCCGTGACAGCAGTAGTCATGTGACTGTTCCTCATGGCTCAGATTGCCTGGCTTTTTGCCTGGCTTGGGTATTTTTCTCACTGCCTCAGCTCAGTTTTCCATTCAGATATTGAAGGAACTAAAGCAGTAGGACAGCTCCACTGCTAGGTACTCTTGGCATTTAATTCATTTTAGGTAGCAAATATTTTCAGTTCTACCTCAGCATATTTGTTATACAGGAAAATATAATAAACAAGGGAAGAAAATGTAGAATATGTCTACATTTTGGAAATAATGTAAACAAGGAATATCTTAGCAGCAAATTCTTGAGCTGTGGGTAAACTAATTTAAAGTGAAAGATAATATGAAAATGAGCTGATTTTATTAGGTTCTTTTTGTTTTTGTTTTTGTTTAAGAGAAAATATTAGTAAACATTTATAAATCCAGTGCTTTCTATTACTGGGAAAATAAAGACAAGGACTTAGACTCAGTATTTAACAATTAAGTGAAAAAGGAATTTAAAATTGCGTTTAAAAATAATGTTGACTCCTTTCCTGGAGATGTGTATTGTTTTACCCTGGGCCTCCTCAGACAGCTGCTGTGCCCCTCCTGGTGCAGGGAATCACGATACCAATGCCGAGTTTTGTGTGTGCTTCTGACGGACACTGCGGTGATGGCCTGAGCTTTGGGGATCGTCCTGGGCTGCTGGCACTGCATGTGTGTTCTTTCATTACTGGTACATACGTTTAGTCATGGCTAAATACCTTCAAAAACTTGTGTGTTCTCCAAGCTCATTTTTAAATCTAAGTTTTAAACTTCACTTACGTTATTTAATTAATTTTAAGAAGCTCTGTAAACAATGAAGATTTTTACAATTTAATGGGCAAACTGCTTTACCATTTAATCCTTAATTAAATATTGAACCACTTTAATAAAGTAGCCACCACACAAAGAATACTGAATAAGATATCTGGGGATAAAAAGGGGAGAGCAACAAAAATCCCTCATTAAAATCACCAGCTTGTCTGTTGTAGTAAACAGCAGGGACTGTGTAAATATCTGCTGTCATTCAAGTTACTGGAGCTTGGGTACGTTAAGGTTTAGCCATGAGAAATGAAAGTTCTGTTACTGTCCAGTAGTTCAGTACGAGAGTTTAATGGCAGTTGGAGTGGGTCACAGATCTCTTAGCTGGCTAAAAACTGTGAAGATATTATGTGGTTGTTTAAGGGGGCATAGTGAAAAGAGGCAAAAATAAATAAATTTTCTTCCCATAATAAAACTACATAAAATTGTAGGGACTCAGTTTGAATTGGCATTCAGGTCATGTGACAAAGGGATTCTCTCTACTGGGATTAAGCACTAGCAGGGAGCTTGTGCTCGAATGTCTGGATGAAAGCGTGAAACACAAACTTAACTAAAAGGAGAGCATTTCTACATTCATTCAGAACTTACTGCCATTGTGTTTTATATACTTTGCATATTCAGATAGATATTTTAGAGCTTCCATTGCTTTACTTTTATTGCTTTGCAGGAAAGTCCTGTATGTAAGTGGGATTGGATTGTAGGAAGAATCTAACTATATAGTTTTGCCATCTTCTAAATACTACAAAATCTTTTTTATCAGAAAATGTATTTATTTCAATGTATGCCTTATTCTCATATAGCTTTGCTTCTAATCATCCCTATCAGTGATACACTTAAACTTAAATTTTAAATATCTGTGAATACATTAACATGTAAATTGGTCTTCTAGGAAAAAAGGGTTCAAAGGTCAGATAGGTTTCTGGAATGATGCATACTATATTTCTTTTCAGAGATTCATAATGTATGTTAGAATGTCAAAGACTCTGAGAGTGGCTAAAGTAAAGATTTGTTAGTTCAGAGTTTCTTTGAAGACCAATGATAGAATAAAAGGAAAAGAATGTCTGTTGCCTTAGTGCTTCTGTATTTCGATGGGCTTGTTTTGGTATGACTGAAATAAAAGTCCTCATTAGATTAGCCTAGTCAAACAGTTGTTTTTTATTTGAGACATATTTAGTGGAATTATTAAGTACAGTGCTTGGCACATAGTAAATGCTTAATAAAAGAATGTTTGTTCCATTGATCAAGGGTGGGCAGTGGAATACAAAGACTTTAGGATTAGATTGGCCTCTTGTAGTGTTTAGTATTTCCATAGAATTTTCCTTCTGTGATTGCTCTAGGAAATATTTTCCCTAAATTATTTTTCTGGCTTTGTTTGGTTTCATGTATTGGGCTTGGAGGTGGAGGGAGGGGAGACATAGGAGCGGAGGACCCAGGAGCCCAGGAACCCTGGAATGCTGAACCCCGCTACCTCAGGGACTATAATAGAACTTCATCTAGGACTGATTTTTCCTTCCATCCCTATGCTTGGGGTATTTTGTCTGTGTCCTTATAGGGCTGCAGCTGGGCTGGAAATGTCAGACCAGTTGAATTTACCATTGTACTGCTCTCCTGTCGTACTTTAGAAGTCTTGAAGGTGTTCACAACTTGGAGGGTTGCATTTCAGGTTCCTTAATCCCTGTTCGAAGGGATATAAACTACACTTTCATAATGTGATCAAGTTTATGTATTCATCAATACAGCCAGAGTATTTATCACAATAATAACAGTTCCTATTTTAACCACAATGTGGTAGGCATTGTGTTGTGCAATTTACGTAGATGAACTATAATTTTCATAACAATGCCAAGAAGTGGTTATTAGGTAGTACAATTTTGAAGGCAAGATATGGTCTGTGAGGGATTTATATTGTTTTGTTGCAGTTCTTTCCATATAATTGTCTGTAATTCATTTTTCTAAAATTTTTCAAAAAGCCTTTAGTTAGAGCCAATAGATTGGAGAGTAACAGTAGGGGAAAAAACCCCACTTATTTCTCATTTTTTAAACTCGCCCTTATTTTTATATATTTACATATTCTACTTTTTTTAAGATTTTATTTATTTATTTTTAGAGAGAGGGGCAGGGAGGAAGAAAGAGAAGGAGAGAAACAGCAATGTATGGTTGCCTCTCACATGGCCCCCACTGGGGACCTGGCCTGCAACCCAGGCATGTGCCCTGACTAGGAATCGAACCGGGACCCTCTGGTTCCCGGCCCGTGCTCAGTCCACTGAGCCACACCAGCCAGGGCCATATTCTACTTTTTTTAGTGGTCCATTGGACTGATTGGGTTTTTTAATGGCTTGCTGTTTTGTATTCAGTTGTTGATAGTTTTGAGTTTGTTGTCCTTTTAATATTCATAGTTTTGATCTTTTTCTTAAATAAATCTATTAGACATTTCATATAATAAGGGCTTGGTGATGATGAACTCCTTTAGCTTTACCTTGTCTGGGAAACACTTATCTGCCCTTCAATTCTAAATGATATCTTTGCTGGGTAGAGCAATCTTAGCTGCAGGTCCTCGCTTTTTGTCATTTTGAATACTTCTTGCCAGTCTCTTCTTTCCTGAAAAGTTTCTTTTGAGAAATCAGCTGATAGTCTTATGGGAACTCCTTTGTAGGTTACTCTCTGCTTTTCTCTTGCTACTTTTAAGATTCTCTCTTTATTTTTAACCTTTGACAATTTAATTACAATGTGTCTTGGTGTGGTACTCTTTGGATCCAACTTGTTTGGGACTCACTATGCTTCCTGGCCTTGAATGTCTATTTCCTTCACAAAATTAGGATAGTTTTCTTTCATTATTTTTTTCAAATAAGTTTTCAGTTCTTTGCTCTTCCTATTCTCCTTCTGGCATCCCTATGATTTGATGTTGGCACACTTGGAGATGTCCCAGAGTCTTCTTATTCTCTCCTTGTTTTTTTTGAATTCTTGTTTCTTCATTCTGTTCTGGTTTACTGTTTAATTCTTCCTTTTGTTCCAATTCATCGATTTGAACCCTGGCTTCCTCCCTTCACTGTTGATTCCCTATGAATTTTTCATTTCACTTAGTATAGCCTTCATTTCTTCCCTTATGCTTTTGCCTTACTCAGTGAGATCTTTATGCATCCTTATCACCAGTGTTTTAAAGTCTGTATCTAATAGTTCACTTAGTTCTTTTACTTAGGTTTTGTGTTGTTCTTTCATTTGAGCCATATTTCTTTGTCTCCTCAATTTTGCAGCCTCCCTGTGTTTGTTTCTGTGTATTAGGTAAAGCTGCTATGACTCTCTGTCTTGGTGTACTTGTTACATTGCATGGGGTGGAGACTTAGCTAATTGCTGGTACAGGGCAGTCTACTTCAGTGCTTCATGGCTTCCTATGTGGTGGAGGGGTTGGAGAGAGGGCAATGCTACTCCCTGACTGCTGGAGGCCTTTTCAGTACTCGCCTGCTTTCATTCATCTATGTGACTGTCCCCTCTTTAGCTGTTGCCCTGGTGGTGATTCCGAGAGTTTGTGTATGTTCTAGGACCCTGCAGGTCCTTTAAACAGACTCTCCTGGGAGACCCGCAGTTTCTTCCACTCTTCCAACTCCCACTGATTTTTACAGCCAGGAGTTAAGAGACTGTTTCCTGGTGCTGGAACCCTGGGCTGTGCAGTCAGACCTGGGGTTTGCTCCCCAGGTATCCCTGATGTGGAACCACACATTCTGCCAGCCATGGATAATGCTGCCTTGTCGCCACCACCTTGCCCCCACCACACAGCATCCTGTCTGTCCCAGCTTCCTGTCTCTGCCCCTCCTACCCATCTGAATGAATATGTCTTCTTTAAATTCTTGGTTGTCAGAATTCCATACAATTGGATTTTCTGGCAGTTCTGGGTGTTTTGTTTTGAGGTTAGTTGTAATCCTTCTTATGGTTGTGCAAGGATGTGAGACGTGTCTGCCTCTGCCTCTATCTTGTCCGGAAGTTCTATCAACAATTAATTTAAATGCAAATGGTTAAATGCTCCAATCAAAAGACATATGGTGGCTTAATGAATAACAAAACAAGGCCCTTACATATGCTGTCTACAAAAGACTTGCTTTAGATACACACAAACTGAAAGTAAAGGGATGGAAAAAGATACTTTATGAAAATGGAAACAAACTAGTGAAAAGAGCTAGGGTAGCAATACTTATATCAGACAAAATAGACATTCGAGGCTATAATGAGACAATGAGGGAATGTGATAATGAGTACTTCCATTTCTGGGCGTTTATATGAAGAAACCCAAAACACTAAATCAAAAAGACATATGCATCCATATGTTCATTGTAACATTATTTACAATAGCTAAGATATGGAAGCAACCTACGTATCCAATAGATGAATGGATAAAGAAGAAATGGTTCACATATATAATGAAATATGATTCAGCCATTAAAAAAATGAACTTTTCCCATCTGCAACAACCTGGGTGGATCTAAAGGATACTGTGCTAAGTGAAATGAGGCACAGAAAGATGAATTGCATATGATTCAACTTATATATGGAACCTAAAAAACAAAATAAATGAACAAACAGACCAAAACCAGACTTGTAGATAGAGAACATTTTGATGGTTGCCATATGGGAGAGGAGTTAATGGGATGAGTGAAAAAGATGAAGGGATTAAGAAGTACAAATTGGGGAGTTCCAGCCAAGATGGAGGGGTAGATAGAAACCCTTCACTTCCTTGAACAACCAGAAGGATGATAACCAATCTAAAAACAATCAACAACCAGAAATGCCAGAAAATCAAACTGCATGGAACTCTGACAATGAAGGAATTAAAGCAACATTCCCCAAGACCAGAAGGAAGGATATAGGCAGCTGGGTGGGCAGAGAAGACCCAAGGCAAGGCAGAGAACTGTTCAGGCAGGTCTGGCTGAATGGGAAATTAAGAATCAAAGCTAACTATAAACTACAGCGGGGGTTGCCACAGTGGGAGGAACTCCCAGTCTCACTCCAGAGTTCTTTGGAAAGTGGGGCTAGAGCCCAGCAAGCCAGCTGCATTGTGTCCTCTCTGACCCCTCCCCCACAAACAGTGCCACAGCACAGCAAAGAGGGTTGTCCTGCCCTGGAGAATACCTAAGGCCCTGCCACCTTACAACTTAACAGGTGCTCCAAGACAAAGAAATATGGCCCAAATGAAAGAACAGAGCAAAACTCCAGAAAAAGAGCTAAGTGACGAGGAGATGGCCAATCTATCTGTTGGAGAGTTCAGAGCACTGGTAATCAGGATGCTCAGAGAACTGATTGAGATTGGTTGCAAAAATGAAGGAACAAATGAAGGCTATCCAAAGTGAAATAAAGCAAAATATTCAGGGAACCAACAATGATGGGAAGGAAACCAGGACTCAAATCAATAATTTGGAACAAAAGGAAGAAATAAACATCCAGAAAAGAATGAAGAAACAAGAATTCAAAAAAATGAGGAGAGGCTTAGGAGCCTCTGGGACAACTTTAAACATTCCAACAGCCAAATCATAGGGGTGCCAGAAGGAGAAGAGGAAGAGCAAGAAATTGAAACCTTATTTGAAAAAATAATGAAGGAAAACTTCCCCAATCTGGTGAAGGAAATAGACTCCCAGGAAACCCAGAGAGTCCTTAAGAAATTCGACCCACAGAGGAACACATCAAGGTACATCATCATTAAGTTACCAAGGATTAAAGATAAAGAGAGAATCTTAACAGCAGCAAGAGGAAAGGAGAGAGTTACCTACAAAGGAGTTCCCATAAGACTGTCAGCTGATTTCTCAAAAGAGACCTTGCAGGCAAGAAGGGGCTGGAAAGAAGTATTTGAAGTCATGAAAGGCAAGGACCTACATCTAAGATTACTCCATCCAGCAAACTTTTACTTAGAATGGGAGGGCAGATGAAATGCTTCCCAGATAAGGTCAAGTTAATGGAGTTTATCACAACCAAGCCCTTATTATATGAAATGTTAAAGGGACTTATCTAAGAAATTGAAGATCAAAACCTATGAACATTAAAATGACAACAAACTCACAACTATCAACAACTGAGCCTTAAAAAAAAAAGAAAAACAATGAAAACAAAAACTGAGCAAACATCTTAAACAGGAACAGAATCAGAGAATGGACATCACATGGAGAGTTTTCAGTAGGGGAGGGGAGGGGTAGAATGGGGGGAAGGTATAGGGTAGAAGAAGCATAATTGGTAGGCATAAAATAGATGGGGAGAGTTTAAGAATGGTATAGGAAACAGAGTTCAAAGAACTTACATGTGCAACCCATGGAAATGAACTAAGAGAGGGGATACTGGAGGGTTGGGGGATGCAGGGCGGAGGGGGGATAAAGGGGGAAATATTGGGACAACTGTAATAGCATAATCAATAAAATATACTTTTTAAAAAAAGCACAAATTGGTAGTTACAGAATAGTCATGGGGATGTAAATTACACCATAGGGAATATAGTCAATAATACTGTATTAACTATAGGGTTAGATAGGTACTAGATTGATCAGGATGATCACTTTGTAAGTAACATAAATGTTTAATCACTGGGCCATACACCTGAAACTGATATAATATTGTACATCAACTGTAATTAAAACTAAAAAATTATTTTTTAAAAGATTTATTTATTAGGCAGGGGAAGGGAAGGAGAAAGAGAGGGAGAGAAACATCCCTCTGTGTGTAGTTGCCTCTCGCACGCCCCCTACTGGGGACCCAGCTTGCAACCCAGGTGTGTTTCCTGACTGGGAATCAAGCCAGAGACCCTTTGGTTCATAGTCTGGCACTCAATCCACTGACCCACATCAGCCAGGGCAAATATTTATTTTTTTAAAAAGCATAAAATGTAGACAATCTAGCAATTCCAATTACCAGAAGAATGTTCCTTTTTTTTCCCTCCTGACTTCTATATTCCCTAAACAATATGGAGTGTTTCCATTTTGTCTCTGAGCTCACTGGCAGTGAGAGAAGATTTCTTCCCTTACTGTGGTAGTGGCAATGGCAAGTGGAGAATGAGTGCCCTCTGCAGCTATGACGGGAAGGAGTTATGGATTTCTGGCAGTTTGGGAAATGGATGCAGTATTACCTGGATACAAATGTGTTTTCGACAGATCATTCCGGAGGTGGAGAACCTTTGGCACCTAGAAAAGGAAGGATAGGAATTTAGGGGAAATAGAATAGTATTGGGATATGGTCAAATTGGCATTAAAGGAGTGGGGTAGAGTAAGTTGGATGTGGTGGAAGGGGAATGTTTAACAATAGCTGAACAAAAGGGAACTGGAATCTTGGCAGTTGGCCTAGCCGGGGGCTTGGATTTCCCAGATGCAGCAGATTTACAGGATCAACATTTGCAAGTCAGGTTCTGCCTGTATAGGGTTTCCCTTTATTGACACTTCCTTTTTATTGTAATATTATTAGGAAATATTTAAGTGTCCATAAAATACATGGATCAGTTTTTGAAATGTTACTTTTATGCATTTGAAGTTCTGTATTAAATTTTCCTTTAAATTACATAATCTCTTGGAGTCTTTTCAATGATAAGCATTATACCATTATACTAAAATTAGTTTATACCATTTAGCATAAACTAAAAACAGTGTAAAATAAAATCTGTTGTAAGGAAAAAGCAATATTAAATTAAAAATATGCAACTGAACCTCATTTTGTCAAAGTAAGGGAGAAGTTTCTAGCTCACATTAGCCGCCTAATTCTGCATGTTGTCTGTTTTTCCATTAAAGTCCTTCGTGTAGTGATCATAGTTTTTTTTTAATTCCTGGTCTGGTAATTCCAATATTCTTATGATATCAGACTGTTTTCTCTTGACTGGCATCGTAGATCAGAGGAAAACATGTAGAACAAGAAGAGGACTCTGAAGGATTCTTAAGGAATGCCAAAATTTTAGGGATAGGTGGAAGAAGAAAAGCAGTGGTTTAAGAAATGGAGGAGAACGAAAAGACGTTTATTTGGTGCTTCAAGTCTGAGGGAGTTACCACCAGAATCAAGTACCATAAAGAAGGAAACTAAGAGAAGTATTGCGCAGTGGCCACTTTCAACATTGCAGCAAGAGCAGATGTCAAAGATATTTGGGAAGAGTTGCATGGAAGTCATATATGGGAAGACTGGGGGAGTAAGCCTGAATTATCAGCACCTAAATTACTTAGGAACTGATTAGATTGCACATAATTAAAACCCTAAATAGTAATAAGATTAAAATTTATTTTCACTTAAATGAAAGAAATTTGAAGGTTGAGACTCCCAGGCTGAAATGGCAATTCTGTGAAGTTGTCAGGGATCTATATTCCATCTTTTTATTCTGCTGTCTTAGTCAGCTCCAGCGCTCTGACAAAGTACCATAGACTGAGTGGTTTGTAAAGAACAGACACCTATTTCTCCCAGGTTTGGAGGCTGGGAGTCTAAGATCAGAGTGCCAGCACGGGATGGTTCGGGTGAGGACCCTCTTTGGGCTGTAGACGGCCAACTTCCCGTTTGATCCTTTCATGGAAGAAAGAAAGCTGGCTACATCTCTGGTCTTTTCTTGTCAGGGAACTTGTCTCATTTATGAAGACTCCACCCTCATGACCTACTCACCTCTTAAAGTCCTACCTTCAAATACCATAACTTTGGAATTAGAATTTCAACATAATGAATTTTGGGGGGAGAAGTGGGACACAAACATTCAGAAGAATCTACCCCCTTGTGTAAGTCTTCCAACTTCAAAGGAAATAGGAGGATGTTATCATTTAGCTGGGGAACAATAAGTTTGGCAAAAATCTGGTTTCTTAAGATTCAGTTGAGAGATCTTGGAGGCAACTAACTGTCTCTGATATAGAAGAGGTTAGAATTGTGTGTGTGTGTGTGTGTGTGTGTGTGTGTGTGAATTTGGGGGAGGAGAATAGAAACTTACTAAATTGTACTCTGTAAACTGGCTAGTCATCTGTTCTGGAGCTCCTGTGGTATTTCTCCTGGACATTACTGCGGATAATCAAAAGAGAACCGTTAAAAGAGAGGAATAGATTGTGCATGTGACAGTGTTTTGATCTGCGACCCATTCTGCTTTCAGACACATTTAATTTTGCAAATATTTAGGGAAATCAATTAAGGAAGGCAAACCTCTACTAAATATTTTACTTAAGTTCTATAAATTATATTTTGATATGCCGAGAAAACACTGAAATGGCATAGTAATCTGATTTAGTACCATGAACCCATTATAACGCGTTTCCTATTTAGCTGGCTTTGTAGTTGTCAATACAGTATTAGTGTAATTTATCCCCTTCAACTGCTTTTGAGTAGAAAGTATGGTTTCTAATTATAGAGTAGATTAGGTTAAAAGGATTAAACTAATATAGGATATAGCAGTTCTCTGCTCTTTGAAAAGCTAACATCTGGGGGAATTTGGAAAGAGTAAATATGTTTAGAAATTGCATATTCTTTTAGCTAGAGTTTTATAGTAATATACAATACCTCTTTCCATTTATTAATTGAAACTCTGCTTGTCTGCTTTTACCCATTAAACCAACTTCCACAGAGTCAGTTGAATAATATTTGATTGGTAGGGCCAGACTTCTTCCATAGTTACAGTTAGCGTGCTTTTATCTCACATTTTTGGTTTGGAAGTTTTGGAACGTTGGTCCCCACTGATCAATAGGAAACACACACATTTTGGAGTTATTTTCTCAGTGTTTGAGTAGAGGAGCGTGATGCTGGGAATGGTGGTTGTGCTAGCAGTTGCCTTAGGTTCAAATTTGACAGTTAAGCTTGCCATTTCTCTCTCCTTTACTTGGTCACAGGGTGATGTGTCCTGGGTGATACAGTTTATTCCAGGAAGGTATTGAAGCAGTGGACTAAGCTAAGATATTGGAAGCTTAGTGGAATAAGTATTCAGAGTCATACATCTTAATCTCAACTCATCTACCAAATAGTTCTGTTGATCTGGAAGTCATCCAGTTGCTCTGGGCCATATTTTACTAATAATAATGTTATTTAATTTTATAATTGGGAGGTATTTTAAAGGTCACATGGTCCAAACTTCTATTCAACGAATAAAGCCCTTATAGTATCTCCAAGTTCAACCTGTACCTTTACTTTTCCAGAGATTGGACTCTCATATTTCCCGACCCCCAAATGGTTCATAACATTTTTGGATAAATGTAATGGTTACAAAAAAGGTCTTTGGTATATAGAGTTACAATTTACCTTCTTATTACTTTTAACTTACTGGTTTTAGTTCCACCATCTTTTGCCATGTGAAATAAGACCAATCCCTCTAATAGCTGACAACCAATTAAGTATTGAGACTTTTCTTTCTGCACGATATGCATCACTGATACTTCCAACCATTGCTCATGACTTGTCTCCCGCCTCCATCTTTGTAGGATTATCCCCTCTCCTTTTCAAATTCTATACTGTATTATTTCATTTAAAGATAAGAGCAGAGCAGTCAAATACACTGTTCATTTATATTAAATTTGCAGTCAACCAAAACCTGTCTTTTCAAAGGGGCTCTTATAAAGTAATATTTGTCTATCCTGTCCAAGGGTTTTGATTCAAGCACAAGATTTTACATTTATTTTTGTTAAGTCAATGTTATCATATTCATTGCACTATTAAAGAGTACATATTATATTGGGATATGAATTCAGAAATTTAGATAATATATTAATTATCTCCTTAGTTTTATTTTTGAATTTGATGGTTATGCTATGATTGCTTATCTAAAATAAGTTAGTTTGATTATTTTCATCTGGACATAAAGAAGTCAGGATCTTTTAGTTCACTCTCTTTTTATTGATTTAGACACCCATGGTGACCAAATACATCTTAATGCAATTGATTGGAAATTGGTTTTGTGGAGATTAATTTAGCAGTTCATGTTGTGTTTAATCCTTTTTTCTTCCTTTGTTTTTCCTCCTTTATCTGTTGGGTTTTTTTATTTATTATTTTTTTCTGGGACATAAAGTTCTTTTAAGTTATAGTATAGTCAACATATATTGGTTTTAGGTACATAACATAGCATTCACATTAATACTCCTTATAAAGTGATCACCACAAAAAGTCCACTATCCATCTGTCACTGAACAACTTTTAAAAATCATTTAAAATACAAATACATTATTACTTTTATTTTAAACTGAAGGATCAGAATAACTTTAAATTCTAAAACTATTGATTCTAGTTTATGACATTTAAAAATATTGTGGCTTTTTGCTTATCTTTTTGGGTTCAAAATAAGTTTCTGCATTGCAAAGTTTTTCATGGTAACCTAAATTATAATTAGGAATACCATAAGGAATATTATCGAGGTGAACATTTCTTCAATTACAAGTGCACATAATAAGGCTTATTCTAATATAAGTGTAAAAAAGAATGAAAATAGAACTATGTGAAACAGTAGCTGCCAAAGAGGAGGTAGGGGTACAGGATGAGAGGTGGTGAACTGATTAACCAAAGAACATTTATGCACAACCCATGGACATGGACAACAACATGGGGATTGGCTTGGGGAGGAGAGAGAATGGGACGGAGGAAGGTGGGGAGGGGGAGAGAAAGCAGGAACAACGGAACATCATAAACAAAATAAGATTAAAAAAAGAACTATGTGAATACATTTTTAATAAAATAAAATTATTAGGAGCTGTGACTAAGTAATTAATAATATACTTTTACTCATGAGAACATTTTATAAGCTATTCATGTAAGTTGCTGTTATTACTATGAGGGGACACTAAAAGAAACCGGAATTGTCTTCTGGAGGGTGGGCCTCTTGTAGTAAAGACTTCCTCCGCTAGGTGAGTGCTCTAGGAACCCATCTGTGTCAGTGTTCCACCTGGCATTGTTGTGAGAGGTTGCTTTAGGCTTTTGCGAAGTTTTCTGAAGACTCTTTCAATGGGTTTGTCCATTTCACGATGGGTGATTTACGAGGCACCTGCCCACACCTGAGTTTTTGACCAAAAATATCATGACCCTCTCTATTCATCGAATTTCCCCTGGGGTGACTTTTTCATTGTTTCCCCAATGAAAAAGTCCTCAAAGGAAAATGTTCTGACAGTGTGGAAGAGGTGAAACAAAAAGCAGTAGAAGTATTAAAAGGATCAAAATTGACAAGTTTAAAAACTGTTTTGAGCAGTGAAGAAAATGTTTTGATAGGTATATTGTATCAAATGGAGAGTACTTTGAAGGGGACTGAAGTTTAAACATGTAAGAATAAATACACAATTTTTAATAAATAAATTTTGTTTTGGGGGGTCTCTCCCTTGTATATTATGGTTAAATAATAGAGTAAAATCTTTCTATTGCATATTGATATATAGAATGTTTTATGGAACCATTACTTTTTTGTGGATCTATTACTTTCAGGTCCATAGAGCATTTTATTTTAGCCACCAGTGCCCATACAGTATACAGACATACCTTGTTTCTTCTGTTTTACTTTATTGTTCTTTGCAGACACTGTGTTTTTTACAAATTGAAGGTCTGTGGCAACCCTATATTGCCACGGGTGTTGACACCATTTTTCACCAGTATCTGTCCACCTCATGTCTCTGTGTTACATTTTGGTCATTCTCACAGCATTTCAGACTTTTTCATTATTATATTTGTGATGGTGATCTGTGATCAGTGGTGATTTTTGACGGTGCTATTGTAATTGTTTTGGGTCACCATGCACTCCACCAACATATGGCAGTAAATTTAACTGATAAATGTTGTCTCTGTTCTGACTGCTTCACCAACTGTCCATTCACATCTTTCTCCCTCTCCTTGGCCTTCCTATTCCCTGAGACAGGACAGTATTGAAGTTAGGCCAATTAATAACCTTACAATGGCTTCTAATTGTTCACATGAAAAGAAGACTCACATGTCTTTCATTTTAAATCAAATACTAGAGGCAATTAAGTGTAGTGAAGAAGGCAAGCCAAAAGCCAAGATAGGGTGAAAGCTAGGCCTCTTGTGTCAACTAGCAAAGTAGCGAATGCAAAGGAAAAGTTCTTGAAGAAAGTTAAAAGTGCTACTGCAATGAACACATGAAACATAAAGAGTGAAAAAGTTGTAGTGATATGCATAGAAGATCACCAGCCACAACATTCCCTTTAACCAAACCCTAATTCAGAGCAAGACCCTAACTCTCTTCCATTCTGAGAAGGCTGAGAGAGGTGAGGTAGCTGCAGGAGAAAAGTTTGAAGCTAGCAGGAGTTGGTTCATGAGGGAAAGAAGCTGTCTCCATAACATAAAAGTGCAAGGTAGAGAGGCTAGTGCTGATGTAAAAGTTGTAGCAAGTTATCCAGAAGATCTAGCTAAAATAATTGCAGAAGGTGTCTACTAAACAACAGATTTTTCAATGTGGATGAAACAGCCTTCTACTGGAAGAAGAGGCCACATAGGATTTTCATAGCTAGAGAGAAGTCAGTGCCTGGCTTCAAAGATTTAAAGGACAGGCTGACTCTCTTGTTAGGAGCTAATGCAGCTGGTTAGTTTAAATTGAGGCCAGTGTTCATTTCCATTCTGAAAATCCTACAGTCCTTAATAATTATGCTAAATTGATACTGCCTGTGCTCTGTAAATGGAACAGCAAAGGTTGGATGACAGCACATCTGTTTACAACATGGTCTACTGAATATTTTAAGCTGACTGTTGAGACCTACTGCTCAGAAAAAAGGATTCCTTTCAAAATATTACTGCTCCTTGTCAACCCACCTGGTCACTCAAAAGCTCTAATGGAGATGTGCAATGAATTTAATGTTGCTTTCATGCCTATTAATGTAACATTCCTTCTGCAGCCCATGGATCAAGGAGTAATTTTATAAAGCTATAGCTACTATAGATTGTGATTCCTGTGATGGACCTGGGCAAAGTAAATTGAACACCTTCTGGAAAGTATTCACCATTCTAGACGCCATTAAGAACATTTGTGATTTGTGGGAAGAAGTCAAAATATCAGTATTAACAGGAGTTTGGAAGAAGTTGATTCCAACCCTCATGGATGACTCTGAGAAGTTCAGGACATCAGTGGAGGAAGCAACTGCAGATGTGATAGAAATAGCTAGAGAACTATATTTAGAGCTAGAGCCTAAAGGTGTAACTGAACGGCAATTTTGTGATGAAACTAATGGATGAGGGGTTACTTCTTACGGATGAACAAAGAAAGTAGTTTCTTTTTTTTTAATAATTACTTTATTGTTTTTTAGTTACAATAAAAAAAACAATATGTCTCCATCCTCTCCTCTCCCCTCCCCCCACCCCCTCCAACTCCACCTACCTTCCCTGCCTCCCTCCTCTCCCTTGGTTCTGTCCATGTGTCCTCTATAGTGGTTCCTGAAAACCCTTCTCCCCATTGTCCCCTCCCCCCTCCCCTCTGGCCACTGTCAGACTGTTGTTAATTTCAATGTCTCTAGTTATGTTTTTCTTGCTTTTTTCTTTTGTTGATTATGTTCCAGTTAAAGGTGAGATCATATGGTATTTGTCCCTCACCGCCTGGCTTACTTCACTTAGCATAATGCTCTCCAGTTCCATCCATGCTGTTGCAAATGATATAAGCTCCTTCTTTCTCTCTGCTGCATAGAATTCCATTGTGTAAATGTACCATAGTTTCTTGATCCACTCATTTGTAGATGGGCACTTAGGTTGTTTCCAGCACTTGGCTATTGTGAATTGTGCTGCTATGAACATTGGAATGCATAGGTTCCTTTGAATTGGTGTTTTGGGGCTCTTAGGGTATAATCCCAGTAGTGGAACTGCTGGGTCGAAAGGCAGTTCCATCTTTAGTTTTCTGAGTTTCTTGACATGGAATCTACTTCTGGTGAAGATACTGTGAAGACAGTTGAAATGACAACAAAGGGTGTAGAATATTACATAAACTTATTTGATAAACCAACAACAGAGTTTGAGAGGACTGACTCCAATTTTGAAAGGAGGTCTACTGTGGGTAAAAAGCTATCAAACAGCATTGAATGCTACAGAGAAATCAGTCACGAGGAGTCAGTGTGGCAAACTTCTTTGTTGTCTTATTTTAAGAAACTCCTACAGTAGCCACCCCAGCCTTTAGTAATCACCACCCTGATCAGTCAGCAGCTGTCAACATTGAGGCAGGACCCTGAGCCAGAAAAAAGGATGACTTGCTAAAAGTTCAGATGATGGTTAGTATTTTTTAGCAATACATTATTTTAAAATTAAATTATGTACATTTTTTAGGCATAATGCTGTTTGTTGAACACTTAATAGACTATAATATAATATAAACATATATTTTATATGTCCTGGGAAACTAAAAATTCATGTGACTCGCTTTATTGTGGTAGTCTGGAGTTAAACTAGCGGTATCTTTGAGGTCTGCCTGTAGATGTTTCACGCTATTTTTCTTTCCTTAAAACTTCCCTTTCTTCCTGCTTATATATTTCCCTTGGTACCCAGCTTAAGTGCCATTTCCTTTGTCAGTTAAAGCCCCTTTGCACAAGAGTCTCTTACAGTGGTCTCTTCTTATTCTGAATTTTTGATGTTTTTTATTGTCTGCACACCCATCATATGCTACTTTTTTTTATTACTGATCTGATCTTGTTTTTAACTATCCATTTTGTCCCATTAACAAGTCTGAAAATTACTTGAGGGCAAAATTTGTATCTTCATTTTATTTTTGACTAAGACCTAGAAAATAACAGGAGCTTACTAACTGTTGATGGTGATGAGCATAAATGTTTATTTGTAGAGTTTCTCAGGATGTTAAAAAATAGTTTTTGTTTTTGATATTATTTAGAATTATGTTTATGCTGCTAATTTGTTTAACTCTTTCTTGGTATCTAGATGCATTCTCTGACCATATTGCCACAAATTTTGCACTAGAGGGTCCTAAGTTAATGATGTTTCATTGATTCTCAGTACTTTATACAAAATAGGTGCAGAGTTCTGGATCCTTGTGTCTACAGGTGTGTTCTTCTAAAGCATTTCTTTCCTGTTCTGCCTGTGCTCTAAGGAGCACAGGTCACAGACATTGTTGAAATTTGTTATGGGGAAAAACTCTTCCAGAATTGCTCTAGGGAAAGTGGAAAATGGATTATAAGCACTAACCTCACTTAATATTGCAGTTAATGTGGGTACTTTAAATATGACAATCATGAGGTAAGCCCAACTAAAGATATCACCAAAAGTATTACAGCTAGATAAGCATAGGAATTTGGCTGTGGTTAAGGAAGTGGAACAAGGGTGCTAGGAAGTGGATCAGGGGTTAAAAAAGGTGCAAGAAGTAGTCGAGAATGTAATATTAGTGGGAAAGGAAAGCAGATGTAAAGCAGAATAAATCTAAATGAAAAAATGGCATGTGCAAAGACTAGAAAAGAGAATAAACTGGAAGAATTAAGAAAAATGAGAGTGGTAACGCCAATAAGTTCTGAATACCAGAAGTTATTTTCCGTGCTTAGTAATCAGAGGAAAAACAGACTGCTTTTGAGCATTTTCCACTTGTCTTATTTTCTTGGGATATATAATTTACATCATTTGAAAGAAGATATTTTCTTGGGTATAGTAGATTGCAATAATTTATTATTGGAGTAAACTATTATTGTTCATCTATACCTGAAAATGTTACGTGTAGGTTATAATTTACGATAAGCTTGCTGAAGATACAAACTTGTGACTAACTTTTAAAATACTTTTTTCCTGATTATAGAAAATTTGCAAAACACAGAACAATGCAGAGAGGAAGAAGCGCCATTATACATTTCTATCACCTTTTAAAAAAATATTTTTTAGAGAAGTTTTTAGGTTCATAGCAAAACTAAGCAGAAGGAACAGGTAGTTCCCATATTCCCCATGCCCCTACACATGCCTAGGCTCCTCCATTGTCCACACCCCACACCAGAGTGGTGTGTTTATTACAGTTGATGAACCTGCATTGAAGCATCATTATCACCCAAAGTCCATTGTTTACACTGGTGTTCCCTCTTCAGATGCACATTCTGTAGGGTTAGATACATGTATAGTGTCATGTATTTGCCAATGTAGTATTATACAGAGCATTTTTATGGCCCTGAAACTCCTCTGGGCTCCACCTATTCACCCTTCTCAATCCACCCCTACCCCTGTCAACCACTGATCCTTTACTGTCTCCATGGTTTTGCTGTTTCCAAATGCCACGTAGTTAGAATCATACAGTTTTTTTCAGATTGCCTTCTTCCACTTAGTAGTACTCATTTAAGGGTCTTCCATGTCTTTTCATGGGTTGACAGCTCTTCTTTTTCATGCTGAATAATATTCTGTTGTCTGGATATACCAGTTTGTTTATCCATTCACCTCTTTAAGGACATCTTGGTGCCTTTAAGTTTTGGCAATTATGGATGAAGGTGTTGTAAACATCCACATGTAGAGTTTTGTGTGTACATAAGTTTTTAATTCTTTTGGGTAAATACCAAGAGACATGGCTGGGGTGAGGGGGAGTGGTAGGGAAAATGGAAACAACTGTAGTTGAACAACAATAAAAAAGAAAAAGAAATAAAGTTGTTAAAAAAAAGAAACATGATTTCTGGATTGCATGGTAAGAGTATGTTTAGCTTTGTAAGAATACTGCCAAACTGTCTTCCAAAAGGACTGTACCATTTTGCATTCCCACCAACAGTAAAATGAGAGTTCCTATTGCTTCCACGCTTTCATCAGCATTTGGCATAGTCAGTGTTTGTTAAAAGTATTTTTTAACATTTTGTTTTATATACTTCCATTATTTTATGTACACACATATGCAAATGGTGTACTATAATTTAGTGAGTTACATAATCCTGAACATACAAGTTATTCCTGCTTATTTGTCACCAGTAAAACTCTGTCATGAAAATCCTTATATAAATCTGTTTAACTTTTTTCTTTAGTATATAAATTCCAGAGGTAGGGTTATACTATCAAAGGCATATATATTTTTTAAAGTCTCAAAATTAGTATTTAAGATTACTTTTTATTTAGCTACAATTATTCCTTTGGGCCCTGACCAGCGTGACTCAGTTGGTTGGGTGTCAGGAGGCAAAGTGACTCCTGGTCAGGGCTCGCGCGTGACTGAGGCAGCTGATCGATGTTTCTCTCCCTTCATTCCCCTTTCTCTAAAAATAAGTAAATGAAATCTTCAAAAAACTTATCCCTCGGGAAATAATTTGCAAAGATGATTTTCTTTTCTGCCTTTAAATTTTTGTATGTACTAATGTTGGGAATCTTGAATAAATATAATGTAAAGGTTAACAAGACTTTCATTTCAAATGGACATGCCAAGAATCTCCTATAGAAATATTTAATATCTTTTGACCGAGTTTATTATACTCTATGCTTTACTTGCCTATTTTCTGGTAGAAGTTCTGTTACGCAATTAAGTTGAGAAAAGAACATTTAAGTAAAAAACTGGTTAAAGATCATTGAAATTGAGTGATACGATGTGAAATTAATTGTTCATGAGCTGGAACATAAATTTAACATGGTTAATTCTAAAAGTAAAAATTAAGCTTTACCATTATGCTTAGTTTTCTTCCTTTTTTTAAAGAGGATAATTAGACTGGATAAAGCCTCACAGCATAATCATTTTTAAGTTACTTAAGAATATTTAGTTAGGGTCATTGTGCTTTTGCTATGCATATTGGATCCATGAAGAAATATTAACTCTATTTTAAAACTCATAGAAAAGTTATTTGAAAAAGGTTTTTTTAAATAATTTCTGTATTACTTCTAGCTTTAGTCTGGATTTATAGGCTAATGGGAAATTGATGCATTGTATCTCTTGATTTCCATTTAACTCTTAGGAAATTTCTATCAATGGTAATTATATCTTAGTTAAATCTTGATACCCACTGTGTTCCTAGCACAAAGAGGTTCTCATTTTCTCAATTTTTTAAAAAATAACTCATTACCATTTATAGTATTATTCTCTCAGGTGGGGAAAGTTATTTTAGATTGGTTCGAAGTTTTACTCAAGTGGCCTTTGAATGGTAAAGGAACTGTTCTAGGACATTTTGGCATCAGCTGAATTTTTAAGTGACTCCTTTTCCCTCCATTTTTCTCATTCTAAAATTTAGAGATATAACCAGCTAGAAAACTGTGCACTCTCCAGAATGTCACCACATCAAAATGCTTAATATGAAAATGTAGCAACAAAATATTTTTCTTTATATTGGCTTTGCTTAGTATTTCATATTTTTCTGTAGAGGTTGCAATTCATACAACTTTAGCAATTTGGTAAAGTAATTTACCATTCTGAAATTTATTTTTCAAGTTTTTCATTTACTTTTATTAATAACAATACAAGACTGTACAGGTGGGGCAAAAGTAGGCTTACAGTTGTTCGTATGAAAAAATGCAATAATCAACAAGTACAATACAAGAATAAACTGTTTCACATACTCAAAACTGTAAACCTACACTGTACATTGTATGTGCTGAAATCAACCCACTCGTGAAAACTGGAAAAAACAGTATTTCTACTGAAAGTTATTTTAATACCCAGTTTTGCTTTGTTTTTGGTACTTATCTTTACTTAAAGCTGCTTTCAATCCCAATTAATCTGGCTATACTTGTTTATTGTTAAATGCTTGGTTTGAGTCACTAAAATCACCCACCATTACAAGGGCAAGTCTACTTTTACTCTAGGGCTAGTTCAGTCGTACCTCTGAAGTATGACCCATGAGGTGTCTCTACTGAGTGTTCTTGGTGTTCATTGAGGTCTTTCCCAGTCGGGTGTGTGCAGTAGTTTTTTATCTTGTCCGATGGCGTTTCACCCTACACATCTGCAAAGTTGTTGGAGGTTGTTTTTTTTCTTTCTTTTCTTTCTGTGTAGGTCCCTCCTATCTGATATTCTACCCACAAATTCCAGTTGCCTTAACCTCCCCCAAATTTTGTCTCTTGATATCCTCAACTCAGAAGACCAATGTGCTATATTTAGGTTTCTCCCTCCCTGTGCATTGTTTTCCAAAATGTGCAGAAAGCTAGAGTGATGATAGACTTAGTTTAGTTTGTTCCTCTTTTCTCAGGTTTTATAGGCCTGCTCTGCCTATTGCCCAGTACATAAAACGGTTGTTTCATATATTATATTCAGCTTTCTAGTTGCTTGTAGTCAGAGGGAAAGTTCAGTCTCAACTGGTCCTTCATTTCTGCCATGGCATAAATGGAGGTATTGTGTCTGATATTAATTTTTTTAATCTTTACCTGAGGATATGTCCATTGATTTTAGAGAATGAAGGAGGGAGAGAAAGGGAAGGAGAGAGAGAGAGAGAAACATTGATGTGTGAGAGAGAAACATTGATGTGTGAGAAACATTGATTGGTTGCCTCCCATACATGTACCAAGCAGGGATCGAGCCCTCAACCTAGGTATGTGCCCTGACAGGAATTGAACCTACAACCCTTTGGTGTATGGGATGACGCTTCAAACAGCTCATCCACCCAACCAGGGTTGGTGTTAATTCTGATAATAAAATGGATTATGGGAGGACCTTCAAGGTTAGTTAACAAGTATTAAGAAGCTACTGGGGTTCTGGGTAGGTATAATGGACAATCTCTCTGGTAAGGATAATGCAAACAGGTAGAAAGTAAAGACGAGGACTTAAACTGTGTATATCAAGGTTTCGTAGGCAAATGGGACCCTGAATATAAACTGTTGTCTTCAAAAGTAGATTGAAGTAGAGTAAGTAGCATTATCAACTATGCTACTATACGCAGCGATAGCCAGTACTGTATTTCTAGTGCATATGGCGTAGCTAGAAGATTAGAGGGAAAATTTTACTAAATTCTATGAATAACCAAATTTCTACAAACTGTTGATTGATTAGTTTTTTCATTCATTCTCATTTTTATATTTTAATCCTTTTTAATTCCTGCAAATTGATTGTAGTCATTGTAATTATGAACTTGCCTGTCTTTATAAGGCAATTGTTTCTTTTTCTAAACACACCAAATCACTGAGTTCCAAATTCATACCCCTAGCATTACTTATCTATAAAATAGGACATCGGTGAGACATCAGCAAAGTAGTATTTTTGTATGCCCCACTATTTATTTAATTGTTAAAAGTTTTTCATTCCTATCCTGTCTTACCTGATGTAGTTGTCCCTGCCCTAGACCTGTCTGTGTATCAGGGATCTATTTCTCTAAAACTGATACTGAAACTATACAAAAAAAATAGTTTAAGTGTGTTTAAAACAAAGGCTGGGTATTACTTTGTGGTTGCATAGACACATTTTTGATACTGTAAATCAGGTTTTTAGCTTCACCGTTCATGATGAAGCCCTTTAAAAAGACAATGTTAGAAATAGATTTCTAATTTTTCACACCTCCTTAGCACCAGGTTATAAGCCGTGTTGAAAAGTGGATCGGGCTGATCTAGTTTCACTGCTAATGACTACTTACAGCCTCACGGGCAGCCTCTCAGAGGCCACCAGATCTCCTTGCTACTTGTCAGCTAGCTGTGATCCCGCTAACTGTTGGTATTTTATCACCAAGGAGTCACATTTGGACACTGATACGTTCGTTGGTTAACCATGGAATTATACAGTGGCTCAGGAATAAGATTTCATTTTTCGATCCAACACGACTTTTAAAGACCTGAGGCTTCTCTGGCCACTGACACTGGAAGTTGAGGACAAAAGATGGGGAGTGGATTTTGGATGCAGGATTTGAATGCGTGCTGCTTACCAGTGCTAAATGGCAAGAGCTAGAAGTATTTTCTAAAAAAAAACCCTCTTCCAGCCCTCTACCATCTTTTTATTGTTTCTTCACTAACTTTGATTTGTTTCCTTTTAAAGGAAATAAAGAGGAAAAAGTGAGCAATATCTCTTGTGGATTCGTTTTGTTAAAAATGATTAAAACAATAAAGATTTACCACTCACACCTAAATGGGCTAGCTTATTTTTTTAACTTTTATCATTTTTAAAAATTAACGTTCGAATACAGTTGTCTTCATTTTCCCAGCATCCCGCTCCCCACCCGCAATCCTACCCGCCTTGGCTTTGTCCATGGGTCCTTTATACATGTTCTTTGACAACCCTTTCCCTTCTTTCCCCATTAATTCCCTCCCTTCCCCCCTGGTTACTGTTTGTTTATTCTTAATTTCAGTGTCTCTGGTTATATTTTGCTTTCTTGTTTGTTTTGTTGATTAGATTCTACTTATATGTGAGATCATATGGTATAGCTTATTTTTTTTAAATCACCCTTTATATATAGGAATTAAGAATCAGTATGAAGGAATTGTTTTGGTTAAACAATTCATGTTAAACAGTATAGTTTATTCTTTTCTTTTTGAGAGGCTGTATATCAAGGATACTGAGAGGATGCTGATGCTAATGCTAAAATAGGTATCTAAAGGGGAAATCTTATACTTTCCCTTTGAAAGCCTTGATTGAGAGAAACCAAAGATTCTGTAAGTGCCTTGTGCTTGATCCAGGAGAGTCATTCATTTAAAAATATGTATTGGGGCCTGGCTGGTGTGGCTCAGTTAGTTGGAGCATTGTCCCATAAACCAAAAGGTTGTGGGTTCGATTCCTGATCAGGGCACATACCTAGGGTGCAGGTTTGGTCCCTGAGTTGGGGTGCATATGAGAGGCAACCGAAGATTGCACCAGTGTTTCTCTCTCCATCTCCCTCCTTCCCCCTCTCTCTAAAAATCAATAAGCATGTCCTCACGTGAGGATTAAAAAAATCTGTTGGGCACTTTACTATTTTAGGTGCCACAAATACAGAGATAAACAAGAAAGATAAGGTGCATTAGAGTTGTTTAATTTCAAGAGAAATTAGGAACAGCTGTCTTTGAAGTTATCTTACCTTTTCTTCCTTCCACTTTTGCCAGATATAGTGAATTAACAAAAAAATTTAAAGTTACAAATGGAAATTCATTAATAGGAAGGCTTTATATGAATCTTTTTTCTTTTTCTTTGATAAATATAAGAATACGGTAAAATGCTAACAAAGTCAGTTTTCATCACTCACATTTAGGATGGATGTATGTTTTATTATACGAAATAGCTGTTTTCTCTTGCTTTTCAGTTTTAACACTACATCTCTTTGTAATCTTAAAAAGATAGCTTGCCTCATTGACACAGAGAATAGATTGGTGGTGGCCGAGGTGGCGGAGTGAGGAGTGGGCGAAATGGTTGAAGGGGTGAAAAGTTACAAACTTCCAGTTGTAAAATAAAAGACTTATGGGTTGTAATGTACAGCATGGTGACTATAATCATACTGTACTGCATATATTAAAGTTGCTAAGAGAGTAGATCTTAAAAGGTCTCATCACAAGAATAAAAATTCTGTAAGTAGATATGGTGACAGATGTTAACTAGACTTACTATGGTGATCATGTCACAGTATATACAAATATCAAATCATTTTGTTATATGCCTGAAACTAATCGAATGTATATAATTATACCTCAATTAGGAAAAAAGATAAGCTTGCAAAAGACAGGTTCTTTAATAGGTCATACACAGACCTAAGTGTGAAAAGTGAGTGCAGGACATCACGGTGAGGCTGACAGACATGGCCATTTATTGGTAGTTGGACTTTTTATTGTGTAGACGTTTACCAGATGATATATATGCACAGTTCATAACTCTACCTCACAGGAATATTGTGAGCCATAATTACATGGGATCCACAAGGGGCACACATTGTAATACCTATTCCTGAAAAGTTTTATAAATATTCAATCATGTTATTATAACCAGCAGTGTAATGTAAAGGAAACTTGGTGAATCCTGTTTACAAGACTAAAAAATCCTTCTTTATGATATAAAGAGTCATACCCATTTAATATTCAGATTTTAAAACTTAGGCCATTTTTATTAGCTGATTCTTATGAAATAAGGATTTGTTTTATATAGATGTATTATATACATGTAAATAGATATTGACATGGACATATATGTATGTAGAAAGAGTATTAGGAATAGCTCTGAATTATAGGCAGTACTTATTTTTTATTTATCTCTGTCTTGGAAAACTTGTATGCAAATTAACAATACTGTCTTAGAAACCTTCTATTTTTATATCTTGCCCATAGTTCCTTATTTTCTACCATTTCATGTAGAGGAAGAAATTTAATCTCAAGTTAGATAGCTAGACTATAGAAAGAAGTGAGTGAAGTAAGGTCTTTACCTTTTTCCCAGAATGCGAAGTACCTTTGTTTACAAAAGTAGTTGAGAATTTACGGTTATTAGGCTCTTGAGTGACGGTGTGTGTTGTAGACGTCTTGTTAGTACAATTCTTGGTCTATCCTCCTGCTCTCAGATGGCCCCTGCTGGCAGGCGTGCAATGGATGTGAATGGTACAAATGTAAGGGTTTTTGGTTTTGTTATTTTCACAAGGTAAATTTGAAATCACTTTAGTTGGTGGTGTGGTAATGACATTTTCTCAGATTTTAAAGTTCAAGAATTAGGCAGAAAGAAGTCACTTAAGTGCTTATTGAATGAGTAGAGGATATTTAAATTCTGAGTTATATTTTTAAACATGAAATTAACTAATGTAAAATATTTTACAGTAAAACAGCCAGTTTCCTTCTTATTTTTAATTGTTCCCCATATACTTTGATTAAAAATCTATGTGCATTAAGTGTTTTTACATTTAGGATAACTTTTTAGGCTAGACTTCCTGTAATGGAATTATTAGATGAAAACGTGCAAACTTTTTTTAAAGTTCTTGAAGTATCTGTATTGCCAAGTTGGTTTTGTAAAGAGTTATACCAATTCATTGCCATCAGCAGTGTTTTCATTCCTGTTGCCTTACATATTACGTACTTACGTGAGAATTTAAATCCCATCGGTACTTTAATATATAGTTCTTTGATTCCTAGTTATATTTAACATTTTCCATATTTTAAAATTAGTTGTGATATTTGTTATTATCTCTGCCCATTTATCTATATGGGTTTAGAATTTTTCTTTTCATACTAGTTATTCTGTATTTAAATCTCAAGTGTCTAAATGACTCACCCTCACCTGCCCTCCTCTCAAAAGAAAAGAAAATCCTGACCAAAAGTCCTAACAAAGTGGGTAAAAATGTTTGCAGCCAGTATGTCAGAGGTTTAATTTTTGATCTAGCTAAATATCTTAGATTTTTATGCAGTGCGAGTGGCAAAGCTGAACCTTCAGCTGCAGACGCAGGCTGCCATTGCGGTTTCAGAGAGTTCGGCGCTGTGACAGGAGCTGCCCGCCGGCTTCTGGAGGGGCCCAGGGGTTCGCTCTGCTCTTACTGGGCATCATCTGTTACTTCTTATTGTTATTAGTGTCTATACCAGTTAAATAGCCATCGTGTGCTTTATCAATCGTAGTTAAATTTCTTAAAGGATCCTAAAAAGAAAAAAGAAAATGTTAACTCAAAAGTATACACAATTTAAATATTTGTATATTCAATAGTTGTCTTTAAATTTTTACTATTCAGTAGAAATTGGATCCAAATCAAATGTCATATATTTGATCTCATGTCACTGGGTAAGGGTCAATGCTATGATTTATTTACCTCATGGACAGGCAAGTGTCACTCTCCTGGAATTATTTCAGGCCAAACAATATCTTCTCTGCAGGGCCTTTCCCTCAAAACCTTCTGGAGATTCTTATTTTTGGCTCTAATGCCTCTCTTCTCAGGAGCTAATGGGAAATATAGACTGTCTGTATCTGAAACTAGAGCAACTACTTCTCTGGCCTCAGTGGTTTCTCCGCAGCTGGAAGGGGCCAGGAAAGAATGGCAAATGTGGGAGAGACTGTGGCATTGGAATCCCAGTGTATGACTTGGCAATATATTACTGGATGTGGCAGAATTAGCTGAAATTACAACAATAGTAGTCACTATTATTGTGCTAGTACTTTCAACAGAACTGAAGAAAGTATTATGCTTCCCACTTTACAAAAGAGGAAACCAAGAGTCAGTTTGTCTTTCATTCAAGGCGAGCACAGGTACAGTATACAGATGGAAAAGGCAAATTTAACTTTGGACATGGCCAATTTAAGAGAGAAATGTCTTGTTAGATACTACAAACAGTAATTTCGAGAAGCAGGTTTAGAGCTTGGTAGAGATTATAGGGCTAAAGAAATAGGATTGGAGAGTCCTGTGCATACAGGTGATTGTTAAAATATTGGAGGTTTGCTCATGATGTATTATGGAGTCATCGTGGAAGTAGAGTATAATTAATTGTTCATCCATGCAGGGCTCCCTGCCGCTGCCTGGAAGCATTAGTTTTGCTTACGGAAGGTTGTAGAAAATGGGTATATGAGGTGGTGTTATAGGTAGATTTTCTCAGTCCTCTCCCAATTCATCACTCTGTTGGTAATGCTGTGCTGCTGTAGCTTCTAAGGGCAGGGGGACAGCCACACCCTTTAAAGATGCTTCAGAGTCTCTAGTTATGTAGTTTGAAATCCTTCTTCCCAGTAATTCTGTGTCCCTTATAGTATATATTTTTTAGAATGATTGTCCTAGACCCATGGAGAAAGAGCAGGGATTGTTGCTTTTATTCCTACTGGTAGAGAGATACCTTTTTATTACCTAATTAATTGGGAAAAACATGGAAGAAATACATGAGCCCCTTTAATAGTGCAAGGAAGAGATTACAAGGAAGTGACTGCACTTTAAGGAATGTTCATTTCAAGGACGCAGCCGCAGTTGTGCTCCAGCTTTGGCTGTCTCTTCCCCGCAGGCCCACCACAGGTGCCTCTGCTCGCTCTCTGCCCCCCACTTCCAGCTTACCCACTTGGCGGGACGTCCTTAGTGCTCAGCCTTCCAGTTAGGCCTGGAAATCTTTTCTAGCCTGCACCACTAATTTGGCTGTATGCCCAAGATTTCACAAGCCACAGTGAATTACCTGAGGCTATATTTCTTCTGAGGTAGCAGTAGGCAGGCAATTATAAGGCTTCACATTCTCTCTGGGAAAATTTGCAAATAATCTGCTTTTTCAAGATGAACTTTGCAGTCATGGTCAGTGAATCATGTGATATGGTTTGCAGTGGCTAGTGGAGGGACAGAGTGTAGTGGAATATGTGTGTTTGAAAAATGTGTAATAAGAATCACCAGTAGGATTTGTTTGTTTGTTTGAAACTATAGGCCTATTCCAATTCTGCTATCCCATGTGATACACTTGGGGGATGAGCTACACCTCCACAAGGAGATACTGCTACCGAAAGGAGTATTTCATAGTCCTCAGTATGTTAGGGTAGAAAAAGAGTTGGGAAGCACAGATGAATGACTAGGAAGTGTCATTCAACTTGAGGTTAAGAGATGTTTCTAAATTACATACATGACTTCCAGTAAAGATGGCAATGTAAGCAGATGTGGCTCATCACTTTGCACAACCACATCAAGATTACAACTAAAATATAGAACAACCATCACTCAGAACCGTCAGAAACTGAGTTGAATGGAAGCTACTACTATGGAATTAAAGAAACCACATCCATCCAGACTGTTGGAGGAGGCGCAGACACAGAATGGTCTGGTACCTCATCCACATGTGGTGGATAAAAATTCCAGAGGGATATCTTGCGAGCAGGGAGTCCTAGCCCCACACCAGACCCCTGGCCTGGGGTTCCAGGGCCAGGAAGATAAGTCCCCACAACTTCTGACTGCAAAAATCAGCAGGGATTCAGTCAGTGGAAGAAACTGCTGGATCCCCAAGCAGTTCCTCTTAAAGAACCCACATGCAGACTCCCCTACTCAGACTCACTCCCTCTGCGCTCCAGCACTGGGGTAGCAGCTTGAAAGGCACCAGTGGCATACAGGGAGAAACTGAGGTCCCTGGCATCAAGATGAGCAGAGGCCATTGTCCTTTTTTTAAACCCTATTTGAAAATCTATATGAAACCTATTTGAAAAAATAATGAAAGAAAACATCCTTAATTTGGTGAACGAAATAGACATGGAAGTCCAGGGAGCACAGAGAGTCCCAAACAAGATGTATGCAAAGAGGCCCACTCTAAGACATATCATAATTAAAATGCCAAAGGTTAAAGATAAAGAGAGAATCTTAAAAGCAGCAAGAAAATCACAGTTGGTTACCTACAGGGGAGTTCCCATAAGACTGTCAGCTGATTTCTCAAATGAGCATTGTGGGCTAGAAGGATTTGGCAAGAAATATTCAAAATCATGAATAGCAGAGACCTATAGCCAAGATTGCTCTACCCAACAAAGATTTCATTTAGAATCGAAGGGTAGATACAATGCTTCCCAGACAAGAAAAATCTAAAGGAATACATCATCACCAAATCATTATTATATGAAATGTTAAAGGGACTTATTTAAGAAAAAGAAGAAGATCAAAACTATGAACAATAAAATGGCAAATACGCATATCTATCCACAATTGAATCTAAAAAACAAACTAAGCAAACAAGAAGGACAGAGACAGAATCATGGATATGGAGAGTGTTTTATGGTTGCCAGAGGGGAGGAGAGTATGGGAGAATGAAGAGGTGAGGGGATTAAGAAGTTCAAATAGATAGTTGCAGAATAGCCATGGGGATATAAAGTACAGTATAGGAAATGGAGTAGCCAAAGATCCTACACATGACCCATGGACATGAACAATGGTGTGGGGATTGCCTGAGGGAGTTGGGGGTGCTGGGTGGAGGGTGGCAAAGGGTGAAAAATCAGGACAACTGTAATAGCAGAATCAATAACATATAATTGAAAAATAGATTACATACACATACTCACTATAGCATGCTTTTCATCTATGAGCAACTTATGCGGTTCAATTCTCAGAATAATTCTCATTTTAAGTGTTAGGAAGTTTTGGGATGGGGAAGAATCAATGGACAGAGCAACTAGATTTTATAGGCTTTCTTTTTTTTACAACAAATGCATAATGTGTTTTCATGAAAATGAACAAAATACTCATTTTTGCACATGCCATCAATCTTTAACAATCAAAAATTCACTTGGCAAGAGAAGTGGTGCAGCTATTCAAAATCGTGGTTATTGTTACATTGTTTTGTTTACTGTAAACCTGGCTCAATGTTGGCAAATACCGTGTAGCAGAAATTGAACTGTTGTGAGCTATCTGGGCATTTGTCCAAGATATCATTAAAAATACTGCCTCAGACTAATTTGAGTTTATGAATAATATTTTGTTAACAGCTCAACTGAAATTGAGCCACATGGTGTAGCTTAAAAACTCTGAATCCACAAGATAATGAGAGTAGTATAAGTATATTCTGCATACTTAATATTGGATATCTAAGTGATCAATTTATATGTAACTTCATGTTAACTTTTCAGCTGTAAGCACCGAAATGCTTAATATGATCTGATATCTTTGAAGTTTACTTAAGAATGTGGTTTGTTGTTATTTGAGTGCTTTATAAAGTAAAATGTTATTGGTTTATACATCAAACCTAAAGAATAAGGAGAGAGTGCAGAATAGGCATTACAATCGACATTCAGCCCCGTTTGGCATATGGATGTGTGAATAGCGTTTACATTAACGGTCACCGAAAAATGGAAGGGCTAGAGTTCTTAGGAAGGTCCGGTGACTTAATTCATTTATTTTACTAATGAAAGATTATAACCTAAAATAGGTTATTAGGATTATTAGTATTTGGTTATAAATTATTAATTGTATTAGGTATAATAAAGGGAATGAGGTTATGGTGAGATGATCCAAGACAAAATCTACATTTAGATGTTCCTTGCCAATAAAAGATAAATTTGACTTTTTCTTTGTGTGCTATTTTAATAGGTTTAAGTTCTTTCTGGACATATAATACATAAACTCCCATTGAAAGGATATGGGAAGAGTTGATTTGTGTCACTACTAAGTGTGTAAAATATTTTTGTAATATAAAGGTGTGTGTATGATTTAAAGAATTAATTTTAAATATTTTTCTTTTCAATAAATGTCTTATTCATTTTCAGGTTAGCACTCTACGTATATGAATATCTGCTCCATGTAGGAGCTCAGAAATCGGCCCAAACATTTTTATCAGAGGTATGTTTTTTATATTTTCTTAATTGTATTTTGATATCTTATATAAGTAAATGAAAAATATACTGTAACAATTATTTGAAAGAAATTAATTTTTATGTATTATATAGTGAATGCTCATTTATCAATGTGGATATTATAGTCTTTGTAGATTATTTATAAACAGTTTTAGTATCCCAAAATGTCATTTTCATACCAATAACCTCCTGTTCAACAGCCTCGCCATTTCCCCCCTTAGAAATGGAAATTGATATTAGCCTTGGCAAAAATAATCAAGAAAGCAAATTTGCCTCTTTAAAAAAAAATGACAAGTGCCATCATTTCTCTAGTGCCAGCAAGATCTTATTTTGGAATTATTCACAATTTCAGAAAATATGTTTTTGTTTGTTTTAATTTTGTGGGAATAATAGTGGACTATGGCTAGATTTCAGTTAGAAAACTTTGGTAATATTTTAAGTTCTTGTTTCTTTATTTTTCTCCTTTACATTTTTGTAAACCTTGAATTTGAGCTTTTCTGCAACTACATAATGATGAGGTTGAGGAGGACTTTATTTAGTTTTATAATGTACAGACACATAATGTGCCAAGGTACTTTACATATATTATCTCCGATCCTTACGAGATTTACAAGGTAGAGGGTATTGTTTCTGTTTTACTACTGAGAACAATAGGGATCAGAGTTTATATAACTGGCTCATGGTCCAACAGCTTACAGCCAGAATTCACACCTAGGTGTATGTTAATTTTAAAGCTCTTGGTTTCCCCTTATATCTGTGCTGTCCTGTGTGGTAGCCACTCACTGCATATGCCTTTTTGAGCACTTGAAATATGACTACTGCAATTAAGAAGTGCTATCAGTGTGAAATGCACACTGGATTTTGAAGACTTAGTATGAGCAAAAGAATATAAAATATCAATAATTAAAAAATTTTAATCATACATTGAAATGGTAATATTTTAGATATATTGGGTAAAATAAAAAATGCATTATTAAAACTTATTGTACCCTTTTTTGCTTTTTAAATGTGTAATTTGAGAGGCTTGCTCACAGAATAAAAGAAGTTAATTGTTTTACCATAGAAAGAATATATTCAGTGAAATAAAAATTTGATTTCAAAGTTAATTCAAATCAAAAGAGAAGTTTAGTGTATATTTATCTTACTGAGTTATTAACTAGAAGACTTTGGTCTGTGACCTTTCTGAGTCACATTTACTGTGACGTGGCAGAGGGATGATGGAGATCTCAAAAGGAAGTCCTTAACGTTTGTGCTGCGGATCACCGCTGGTCTATATAGCACAGTTAAAAGTAGTTAAGCTGGCTACAAAGATTTTAAATTTTTATTTTAATGCAGTTGAGTACTTAATGAAACAATGAAGGAATTTTCTGTTTTTAGAAATTTTACTTATGTATTTTTAGAGAGAGGGGAAGGGAGGGAGAACGAAAAACAGCGATCTGTTGCCTCTCGCACACCCCCGACTGGAGACCTGGCCCACGACCCAGGCATGTGCGCCGACTGGGAATCAAGCTGGCAACCTTTCTTTCGCAGGCTGGCGCGCAGTCCACTGAGCCACACCAGCCAGGGCGGGGTTTTCTGATCTCTTTCCTTAGATTAAGGACAATTTTGAATTGGCTCAATTTGTTGAATCCTTAGGGAGACCCAAGACTATATTTTCTTACCAACATTATAAGCTATCAGATACAGTGATTAATAAACTTCATCCAAAAAGAAAATTGTTGGCTAACTTATGTAAGGATGGTCAGATATTTGGACTAAAGTGGGTTATATGAATTTAGCAGACAACTAGATGTTCTACTGATAAGGCCTTGGCTCAATGGAAGATGGATATACAAAATTTCAAAGGCTATTTGTTAGGAATGAAATTAATTTCAGAAGAGATTTACACATTTTTGACAAGTATGTACCATGATTTTATTTTGTGTGTTTCTGCATTTGGAGTGCGACACCGAGTATGTCTCTGAATGACCTATCTGTTTCAATTTCACAAACGGAAACAAACCAGTTAAGCTGGAAACAAACTATTGCCACAAAGAAGAAGCAGTGTTTCTGGACTTTAGAGATGAGCGTGTGATTCTCGGAACTGTTCTTCACTTTCTAATTTGCCAGACTCCGAGTGGCACTGTGAAAATACTTTCTCATTACTTAAATAACCAGTACAGGGTTGGCTGAATATAAGGAATGGCTGGGTGTCCTTAACAAATCAAATTAAGAATTAGAGTACTGCAGAGGTTTAGATTTTTTTCCCTTCTTGAAATGTTTGCATTGTTTGTACTCTATTACCACCCCTTATTTGCCATAAATTTGTCAATAAGTTAGCTAGAAATAGAAGCTTAAAAACATTTACCAAATTGTTTCTTCAGATTTAATTAGGACTGCTAAATTATTGAATACCATAGACTCAAAATCTGTTCCCTCTGTTTATCTTTCACCTCTGTGAAGAGAGAAAATAGTAATTTTCTAACAAGTTTCTTGAACTTTAATTTGGAGGCAATATAATATAGTGGTGAAGAGCATATTCTTTGGGACCACACTTCCGGGTTTGAATTATATCCTACATATAATTTACTTATTCAGGTTTCTTAATTATTAGAAGAAGATAATTGTAATAACAATGTAAAGTTGTGCTGAGGTTAAATGAATTACATATAAATGAATGAACACATATAAAGTGCTTAGAAGGGCCTGGCATGTAAGTTTTCAAGTGTTCATTTTAAAATTCTTGGCCAATTCTTTTCTATCTTGTGTAGTTTCTTTCTTTCGAGCACAAGTGTAAATGTATATCCTGTGTGTGTGTGCGTGTGCGTGTGTGTGTGTGTGTGTGTGCATGTGCGCGCGCGCGCACGCGCCCGCACGTGCTCCAAGTGTCTGTCATGGGAATGGCCCACATTCCCCCTACCTTCTGGGGTTACCTTTTCTAACAATATGGCTCCAGCTCTAATCCTTATATATCATGGGTTGTCTCAGTCTTCTCTAGTGTTTCCTTCCCAGGGGGAGGGGGCTTAGGGTTCTCTTGCTGTATTAACAGTACCTCCCCACTGCTTCTCCTTCTTATGGCTGATGACTTTCCTTTGCCTGAAGTTTTCAATTTCTCTTGTAGCTTCAAAGCTCCACTAACTCACCGCTTTTGTATAAAAGATTGTTACTGAAGGTTGGGAGAAAACTGAAGAATATTAAGCATTATACAGTACAGACAGCAATGTTGACTATCCTTAAATTCTTCGGTCTCCTTGCCACAGGGGCATTCTCACTCACTGTTTGCCTGAGTTCGCCTTCCCTCTGGTTGGCGCTGCACAACTCCCCTATTTACCCCTTTCCCAAATCCGCCCAAGAGCCACTCCTCCCACCCAGCCTCTTCTTCCTGAGAGACAGCCAGCACTCTCCTGGATTCTTATTTTATTATGTACAATGGAATACTAAGTATTTTTTCTCTATTTTCAAACCATTTCTAGGGGCTTCTGCCTTTCTGGGCCAAAAAATACAAACAAAAATAGAAAGGATTTATCAAGGAGATTTCTGATAAAGGTATTCCTCTTGAAGAGGACTTCCATCTTCTTTCTAAAGTAAAATAGCACTATTTAATAATAAAACTTTATGTGATTATGGAAGTGATCTCTAATCTGTGCTATCTAGTGAGTTTTCCAATAGCCACATGTGACTATTTAGTCTTTGAAAAGTGGCTACTGCAACTGAGGAATAGTCAATTAACTTAATGTAAAATTTTAAGGAGCCACATCATGATCAGTGAGCACTATGTTGAAAACAGTTTTGCACTGTGTGCTTCAAAGTGCAGACAGATTTTTCTTCCTGTTATACATCTATTTGTTTTAATTTTTGAATTAAAATGTAAACAATTTGAAATTTTATTTTTTACATTTAGTTTAGTGTATAGATGCATCCATACTTCTATGCATGGAAGTTTTCAGAATATTAGTGGCAACACTAAGTAGGCTATATCTAAATTAGAAGTCTCAGGAATTTTTCTTCAGGAATTTCTCAACCCAGGAACTAACTTTATCCTTTTATGGTATTAACTTTTTTAATTCTCAAAAAAATATGAAAGGATTTAGGAATAGTCTGAGAATGTGGAGCCTACGAGTTTCACACCTGCTGCTGTGCTGATGGAGACACTGTTGGAGGGGGTCTCGATCACCTGAAGAGTCCCGCGTGGACAAGGCCAGCACCTCCAACAAGCGGCTGCTGACCTCCAGAATCGCCCACCCCTGCTGTTGTAGCTGCTGCTGCTGCAGCCAGCAACTGCTTCGTTTTGGGAGCCAAAGGCAGGAAGCATCTCTTCTTCCTCCTGCCTTTTGATCTCCTGCTAGTGTCTCCTGATGGCAGAACCTAACAGGAAACCAGCTGGCAAGAAGCCCAGGAAATGCAATTTTCAGAATCCCAGCACCGAGCGTAGAATGGAGTGTAGAAGGGCAGGTGCGGGGCTGAGAGGTAATAGGTAAATGATCAGTGTACCTTGCAGGAAGCAAATAATGATGAAAAGTTAAGCAGGTGTGTTTGTGTATATGTTCATGTGTGCATCATGTATGTTTATCATTTTTCTTTGTTTACACAAATGTGTATTATACATCCTCTTCTCTGCATTTTTTGTTTCACTTGTTTGATTTCAGTCATTTTATATTGGTTTTTAAATCTTCACAGTTGTCTTTTTATGGTTATAGGGTATCATCCTATGAAATATGCCACGGTATATTTCACCAGCCTTCTATGTATGGACATTCAGGTTATTTCCATTCTTTTGCATTTACAAACAATACTTCAATATTAATTGTTGTTGAGTGTGTGTATGACACATGTGACCATATTTGTAGGATAAATTCCTAGAAGAAGAATTGCTATATTAGACAGTATGTGTATTTGTAATTTGTGATTATCATATATAAAGCATATGACATGTCTTACCCCTGCCCTTATGATTCAGTGTTTGGTTCTGAATTTATATAGAAATGCTGAAAAGACTAGATCATATGATGGAAACACAGTATAATCACAGATGAGAATGTCAATGCAGAACATGGCAGTGGAAATGGGCCTCGAGATTTACCTGAAAGTTACAGGAGAGCAAGCACAACTTTTTACTGGGCAAATGGTGGGAGGAAAAGAAGTGGATGATTAAATAGCAAAGAGCCCTAGGACACTTTGAGGCTGAGAGTTGAGAGAAATTGATAGATGCCACTCAAACATTTAAACAAGCGTGAAGCCTATAAAAGTCAGTACAGCAGAAAATGCCTCTTCATAAAGAGCAGAATTGTTTCTAAAATGCCTGCTGCCATTTAGAAGTATTTTCTGGCCATTCCTCAACCCCATTCATCATCAATGCATCTTAGCTAAAAAAGTTAAACTATCGAGGTTAATAATGATTTTAAAGTGAAAGTCCTTATTTACCCTTTTTTAGAAATCATAGTTATGAGTTTGGTGCAATTTCTTTAATAAGAATACACACAAATGCACACACATTTAAGCAAACTTTTTTTAAACAGAAACGGTTTTGTATTATGTATATTTTTCTCCAACCTTCCAAAACTCCAACTTGAAAAACCAATATAGCATGGCCCTTTTTCTATTTAAATATATCTTATGCTTTTTAATGATTGCACGCTCTTCTATAGTATGTAAGTATCAAAATTTATTTTACAATCACTGTTGATGAATGCTTTTCAGGTTGTTTCTAATTTTCATTGTTTCTAGCAATACTCAATGAATGTGCCTTGGTTTTCTATAGATTAGCATTTTGTTTTCCTGACTATAATTTTATGCATTTTCTAAACAAGTAGTAGTAAATAGTTTGGAGATAAAAAATTCACTATGGAAACATACCCCTATGTAGAATTGTCTCTTCTTTGGAAATATCTAAAGCATTAATTGTTTATTCATTAACTATAAAAAGATAGCTTTTGTGTTAAATTCAATATGATGAACCAAGGTTATAGCTGCTTCTGCTACAGCTTTTGCAACTCCAAGTGAGAAAGATGAACTTTACTTACTGTATAGAAAGGAATATTATGAGGATGAAAAGATGGTGCACATGAAGCATTTTGAGTTTCTCTGAGGAATAATATGTTGTAATATTGCTTAAAATACAAATGCATTCCCTTCAGACTTTCTCCGATAAAAGACCATATAAATATAAACATAGAGGTATTTCCCTAGAGTACTTTATTTTCTGAAACAGCTGATGATGGACTGTGGACACTGTAAGTCGCAGGAGGCAGACGTGGTGTGGGGGGGCTTGGACTGTGAGTCTAATTCTGCCTCAAGCACAGCCTGGCCCTGAGACCGAGTCGTGCCACTTTACCTCATGCACGAGTCCTCTCACGTGCTCCGCATAACTGAGAATAGCGTGTGCGCTTTAACAGTCATAGTGTGCGAAGTCAAGGGAAACTGAGATGAAATGTAGAGACTCTACGTTGGGAAACTTGTTGTTTATGTGATTAGGATGATTCCAGGGGTTAGGAATATTAGTGTCTCTGGGCACACCTGTGGGGTCCATTATTATCCCTTTACAAGAAGTTACCAACTAGTAAAAAAATGTTAAGAGAAAAAATTGAGAGAAAGCTGCAACATAGGTTTTTGATTACTTTATAACTTTATTAGGACATCAGAGCTATAGTCATCATAAGACTCAGTAAATACTATTTATTTTTTTCATGAACCAAGAAGATACAATATCTATTGGTCAGTGGAAATTACCAGATAAAAGGTAGCATAGATAGAAAAAGCGCTACTACTTAGAAGAATGAAAGGAGATGGCTTAGATTTATATGACATGTTCTGGTTCATTATTCATATTCAGTCTTTATAAATTCAAGTTTATCCATTCCTAGAATTTCTCTTTTTAGCTATTTTTTAAAATGGCTATCCTGTATATAATTTTCTAATCTTTAGAAAATTTCTCTTTGGTTTCTGAGAGGAAATTACTTGTTTACTTCAAGGTTCCCATTGGTTTACATGTTATGCTCTTAAAAACTCAAAAAAATGCTCTTAAGTTTTTCCATTTCTTCCTTACAGAGGCTTTTTTTCTTTTTTAAACATTTAGGCCTACCTTCTGAGTTCCTATCTTAAAATATTTTTAAAAGTCCTTTTGGGATAAGAAGTCCTAACATCTTCCACAGTAGATAATAGGAAAGATTCCTTGAATTTATAATTATAGTTGTTTACTTCCTAGTAGTATTAGGGGAATATAGGCATATTTTGTTGATTGGGGTGTTGTTAAACAATTTTTAGTTATCTAAACTAAAAATCTAAGGCATATGAAGTCTGTCCAGAAACTATCCATCCATATTATATAAAAAATAGAGACATTTAGCTTTTGTCTATTTGAAGAAGATAGATGCAAGAAACATTGTACATAGGAGAATGACCTCAGTTCCCTTCAAAGTAGGCACCTTAGGACCTCACACAGTTCTCCCAATTACCATCAGCTGCCCTGTCATCTTTTCCTGAATCTCATTGACAATCTGAAATCTCTTCCCTTTCAAAGGTGATTTTAGTTTTAGGAAAAGCCAGAAGTCACAGGGTGCCAAATCTGGACTTTAGGGGGGCTGAATCACCTGGGTGATTTGATGTTTCGCCAAAACTCTCTGCACAAGATGTGATACATGAGTGGGAGCATTGCCATTCACCACTTACCCATAGCTGCGGCCTTCTGAATCATCCAAAAAGTTTTTGCAGAGGAATGCTCAAGCTTAATGCAAAATTTGATGCAAATTTGTTGCTCTACTCACTCACTCACTTTGAATGCCATGGCCACATAGTACACATGCTCACTCAACAGTGTCCACTGCCCCCACTGACTGGTACAGTGAAGTCATCATTGTTCACACACGCACATTCCAGCCCACTCTCCTTGGCTTCCAGGTTATGTCGATGCTGCACAAACCTTTCTTGTTATATTAACAATGGTTGGACTTCTTCTGGACAGACCTCGTATACATAAAGATTATGTTTGAGGCTGTATCAACTTCATTAAAATTATAAATCACTTCTTACTGTTTTTCTGGTCTTTATCCTCCCTTCACTGTTTTATTTTCTTCCACAGCATTTGTCACCTTCTAACTTAAATACATTCTTCTTGTCGGGGGGGGCTTTCTTTGTTTATGGTCTATCTTCCCCACCAAAGTGTAATCTGTTTATTGCTTTCCAGTGCTTAGAAAAACCAATACACACTCAGTTCTTTTTCAATTTCTCAATTTAATTTTTAAGTATTTAGAACTTTTAATTTTGGGTGATATTGACCTAGTTTAAAAATTTTATAGTGGACTCCAACTCATCTGAATATAAACAATTGGGAAGTGGATATCATCTTTTTTAAACTCTCATTTTATGGAAGACGTATGCTTTCTTATTCCCATCCCCCCAAGTCAGGAATTTATTAAAAAATTCAATCCTTAGGGCATAATTTAGAGTCTGTATATATTAAGTGCACTCTCTTACAAATTTCTAGGTTAGTGGTGATAACTGATTTTCATGTGTTAATAACCCTAATTTTGATGCTGAAATACCTTGAGAGCCTGAAATACCTTCTGAAATTCTGGTGCAGAGGGAAGCAATTCAGGAAAATAATGGTGGCATCTTCTCTCACAGACTATTCAGTCAACAAATTACTATATAATGAGTACTTGTAAAGCTTGAATAAAGAATAATATGAAAATGATTAAAATCTTATGTATTGCCTGAATATTTTAAAGTGGAAAATACTGCTTTGTAAGAGGTATGAGGAAATTGTTATTAGGAAAATGTTTAATGTTTCTTTTATTCATTTTAGATAAGATGGGAAAAAAACATCACATTGGGGGAACCACCAGGATTCTTACATTCTTGGTGGTGGTAAGTATCGTTTTTTTTTTTTTTTCATTTTTACTAAATTGGCCTGCACTATAGCTGTTTATGATTTCATGCTTCCCTTTTATTCATTTTCATTTTCTAAAGATAACACTAAAAAAACAAACAAAATAAAAATGAGCATTAGTGTTGCTTAATTCAAAGATATTATTGTATCAAGCTGGAATTAGGACCAGTATGTGGAGTCTCCAACTGTAAGTATGATTCCATATTAGTCAACTTGAGCTGTCATAGTAAAATACCATAGACTGGATGGCTTAAACAACTGAAGTTTATTTTCTCACAGTTCAGGAGGCTGCAGTGCAAGATCAAGCTGCTAGTATGATCTATATCTGGTGAGAACGCTCTTCCTGGCTTGTAGATGGCTGCCTTCTTATGTATTCTCATGTGGTAGAGAGAGGGGTGAAATGGCACGTGGGTGCTAGCTACCTAAGCTGTCTGGTATCTCTCTTTATGAGGGCCCTAATTCCATCATGAGGGTTCTAATGAAAGCCCAGTTGATATCAGAACTTATAAATGTCACTGTGGGATCTCTATGCCTAGATGTGTGACTTTTCTGCAGCAGCAATTGGTAGTCCAGGTGTTTGCATTAAGTTAGACTTTTTTTTTTGCATTCTTCAATAGAAGCATTTCCTGTTCAGTACTTTACACACTCATCTCTCAGCATCTTATTTAAAAGAAGAAACTAAAGCTCTCTTTTAGTACTTTGCAAATGGTTTCCTCGGTACGTTATTAAATACCATCATCTTTTTAATCTCTCTCCTGAAAGCATGTCTTACTAGAAGTGCTGTGGTGAATGGAACCGCACTTGGTCAGTTGTGGTTGTGGGTTTCCCGTGTTTGTCTCACATATGCATGGCAGGAACAGGTGCAGTCCTTTGGTTAGAGTTGTTCCTGTATTTGGAACAACGGTTCATTGCAGTTAAGCACTATCATTGGACTGCTTCCTGGGATATAAGACCAATTGCTTGTAATGTATAATATTATAAAATTCAATTTTTCATTTTCTATAGTATGTATTTATAATACCTAGATCTAGAATGTAAATACTTAAGTTTTTGTTGAATGTAGTTGAGTCTTCTCGCCTGTTGACACCCTTACCTTTTGTATGTTTACAACTAGGTCTACAAAGTGCATAAGAAACCATTTTAGAAGTCTGTCCCTATTGGATTAGTGGGCTCACAAAGTGAAGATTTTAAGTTTTCCATTTTAGGATTAATTTTATTTTTTGTACCTATTTTTCTTTTATTCCTTTTCTCATGAATTTAACCTCTTCTTATATTGCAAATGGTTGATAATAACTCACTGAATACTTAGGCTTTTTGCTTCCATCAGACTTTAGCTTTTTTGGTCTTAGATATCAGAAAGTGCAGCTCTTAAATACAATGAACGTATCATAACTGAGATACGTACTAGTTGTAATAGCAGTATAGGGGGAATACGTCAGCTTGGGAGAATTAGAAAGCCTGAGTAGAGAAAGTGAGTCTGAGATGAGTTGACAGTTGGGTGAGGGAAGGGTATTTTGGCAGAGGAATAGTATGAAGTCTTACAAGGGATGATCTGCATTCGAGGAATGATAGGCAACTTAAACCAGTTGAACTGTAGGTGCAGTGCTATGAAGTGTAGAGTATAAGGCAGGGGCCGGGTTACAAAGTCCAGGAGTAAGTCGAGGGTTTTGAGTAAAGCGCAGATTTTAAACAAGGTACGTAATATGATTAGATTTGTGCTTTTAGACACTCACTGGGCATTAGCATAGAGACAGATTGAAGAGGGTTGAAAACAGAGGCAGAATCTAGTTTACAAGGCAGGGGTAACTGTCCAGTTGAAAGGTGATTAGGTGATGGATCCCAGACAGTGAGCATTGAGTGGAATAGTTAGAGGTGCAGGAGGAAGTTCTCAGGTTTTAGATTTGGGTGGTGGCATGAACAGTGGTGCCATTGGCTGAATGAGGGAATATAGAGAGAGCAACAGGCTTTGGAGAGAAGGCCATGATTTAATTTAGACAGGCTAAATTTTAAGATTCCTGTGTGGCGTTCAGTTAGAGATGCCGCTTGCAAAGTCAGAGATCTGGGTCTGTTACTCTAATGCAGGTCCATAATGGCTTGGGAATCACCAGCATGGACCATACTGAAACCACCCAGTGTAAAATGTAAGAGCAAGGCATGGGGTTGGAACCCTGGGAAAAGTCAACATTTAAGCATGAATGGATGAAGAGGATCCTCCAAGGAAAATAACTGGAGAGGAAGAAGGGTAATCAGGAAAGAATAATGTGTGGGAAACAGGAAAGACATTTAAAGAGGAGATTAAATTCTGCAGCAGGTGCAAATAAAAAGGCCCAAAGTTTTTCTGAATTGGGAAGTAAGGTGAACTTTGGTGGCCTTGGGGACAACATTTTCAGTGGCATGGTGAAAACTTTAGAAGGCTGCTGTAATGTGTTTGTCCAGTGGGAGGCTTACTGAGAGGAGTTGAACTGTGAGGTGGCGTGCATAGTAGATTTAGGGTTAACAGTGGAACAGGAACTAATATTTTAGATTTTAAAATAGATTTTATTTAGCATTGCATATAGATTGAGGTGGAAAGAGTGGGAGGGGTTAAAGATGTGTGAAGAGAAATACACACATACAAAAATGCAGAATAAAGCACAGGAGAGAGGAGAGGCAAAGGCCCTGGAGCGGAGAAGGGGAATTTCTGCTTCAGTAAGGGATAGCATGTGTGTTTTTACTTTCTAGAACTGTCTTTCCTTGTTCTGATGTGATTTCTATTATCGCTATTTTTTTCTGTCTCAGTTTGCGTGATGCCCACTGCTGAGCTGTTTCAACTGTGCCTCCCGTGTTCCTTACCTTTACCTTGATCAGGTTCCCTTCGAAAACTGACTTCTTGCTGTCACTTTGATAAAAGTTCCCAACTCTTTAATGAATTTCATAAATTGAAATGCCAAGAAACTTCTTTCCTCTGAAATTAATATCCTTTTCAATTTGTGTAATTTAGAAATACACACTTAAAAACTTCAGTTTTAAAGTTTTAATGGCTTAAACCATATTTCACTTTTATTTAATTATATACGTGTATAATTAAAAACTTTTTGAAATAACATTGGGGCAATGTATCTATATCCTGAAATTAAGTATATATCACATTGCAGAGAAAATAAACTATTGTTTTGGAAATTCAGAGAAAATAAACTATTATTATGGGAATTCAGTTTCTCTCACCTGGTTGTTAGAGATCAAATCTTGTAATGCGTTAGCACTCCAATGATTGTAGAATCTAATGGGTGACATCAGGCCCAGCTATGAATAGCCAAATCCCCATGTAAAAAATAGCATTGAAATTAGTCAAGTGCTCACTAGAATGGCATAACATTTATCATTGGCAAACTGGTTCCCCCTCAGCTTGTATATCTTGCCTGTAATAAGCACGTGTAGATTATTGTTTATATGAATTAAGTTAAACTGAGCAGCAATATAAGACAAAGCAGGTGACAACTAGGATAGAAAGAATGTAATCATGGTGAGAAGGGGATAAAAAGCACTGGCAAGAGTGAACAAAGAACAGAGGTGGTCGGCTCTAGAGACAAGATGAACTGTGTCTGGGAGAGCAGGAGAGGAATGTGGAATACAAAAGAAAATTTGTTAAGGAAAAGACAATGTAAAAGACTGATGGAATCTTCCACAAAGTACAAAGGCTTAAAAAGGAAATTAAGGGACATTTTACTCAGTTAATAAGAGAACTTCTTCCTAGCCAGAGTACTTGTATGAGACTTTCCTAGAATACTTCTTAGTAACTTTATACTTTCTTTAAAAGTACTTTTGCGTATGCCATCTCTTTTTATCAACAAAAACCTATAAAATACCTAATAGATATTGCTCTTTTTATGCAAGGAAACTAAGGAAAAAAACTATTTGCTCAGGGTCACATTTAGAGTTAGAATTGAAGTCTCCTGATTTGTAACCAGTGCTTGTCTCTGCGACAGATACTATTTCTTAAACACAGAACAGAATTTAGTGGCCCACTATTAATAAGAAATTAATTACAGTTTGCTTTTGAGCATCATGAGTGGTTAATTCCAGATAGTAGATATAAATGGGGCTCAGAAAAGTTGTCCCTTCTAAGTCTAGTCTGTACTGAGGCGTCCATGGATCACTGGCAGCCACTGGGAGCGTGAGGGGCGGTTGCCGTCGGATACTCAGGCGCTGAGTTGGAGTGCAGCGGTCGAAGGTAGGATCACAAAGTCCTCGCTCTCCGATCTAGGACAGGTATCTACCACATTCTTCTAACAGCTGATGTTGCTCAGACCGCCAGAGCGGTATAAACTTGCCCATAATCAGCATAAGGCATCTTGAAATAAGAACTCTTAATACCATACTCACATGAGAGGCAAAATAATGTAAGAATTAAAAAGTTCAAGCCCAACTGTGCCACTAACTGTGTTACCCTTAGACAAATTATTTAGCTTTCCTAAGCCTCAGTTCCCTCATCTATAAAGTGGGAATAATAATAGGAGGGTTAAATGCTAAATATGTAATGCTTAGTAGATGATGCTTGAGTTTAGCACATACTCATGAAATGTAAGCTATTTTGATACTTTAAAATACAATTGTATTAGTAACCCAGGAGTATTGTGAAAATTTTATGACAGTGGGACAAAATTTAATGCTTCCATTTAAAAAGTATTTAAAAAGTATTAAGTAGTGCTAAGGAATAAGACAAGTACATGTACATGGAAGTTCTAAGGTAAAGAGCAGGTACGTGTATATTTCATGTAAAACCCTCCGTAGTCTTATGAATGGATAGTTTTCTTCACTCATTGATAATATAATTTGAGGTCAAAAAGAAGTAACTTCTTTAATTATTAAGACTTGAATTTATAATAATGTGGCTTGCTCTTCAGAAAAAAATGTTTGCTCCAAAGGTTTTTCTTCTTTTAATTTTTATTTTCAGATAACCCTAAATCCCGACCAGTGGCATAAAGGTTATATAATTATGTTAGCATCCCACCTACTGGGATGCCTCTGGTGTGTGTATTTACCCTTGCAGACGTCTCTGAACCACTTTGCTTTCCGTGTCCTTAGTTACACTGATAGCTGAGTCCTTACAGCTCACATCCTCAGGGTACAAGGAAAACAGTTGTTCAACAGGAAGTCTCAACTGGGGAATCCTGTGTTCTCCTTTGTTCATGTGGGGAAATTTTAATAATAAGTAATATAAAAACAAAGATTTCAACACTTTGCAAGTTTGCTTCTATTTCATTTGGAAAATACAGATTTTTCACTTGTGTCTGCTTATCAATACAGAAACTACAAATCTAAAGCATTATTCATGATGATGAATTCACCACACTTCAAGGTTGCTTTGGCCATACAGAGTCTTCTATGGTTTTGTACACATTTTACGGTTATTATTCCTGTGGAAAATGCCACTGGAATTTTGATACGGATTGTATTGACTCTGTGGATTGCTTTGGGTAGTTGAACACTTTAACAACATTGAATTCTCCAATCCATGGCACAAAGCATCTGTGCATTTGTTTGTGTCTTAAGTTTTTTATCAGTTTCTCATAATTTTCAGTGTATAGGCCTTTCACCTGCATGGTTAAGTTTATTCTCAGATATTTTATTATTTTGATACAATTCTGTCTCATAATTTCTCTTTCTGATAATTTGTTGTTAGTATATAGAAACTAAACAGATTTTTGTATATTGATTTTTGTATTTTGCAACTTTACTGAATTCATTTATTATTTCTAACAAATTTTTGGTGGAGTCTTTAGTAATTTGAATCTTTTTTTTTCTTAGTCCATCTAGCTAAACATTAGTCAAGTTTCTTGGTCTTTTTAAAGAACCAACCTTTGTTTTCAATAATTTTTTATTGTTTTTCTCTTCTCTATTTCACTTATCACTGCTCTAATCTTTAGTATTTCCTTCTGCTGGCTTTGGGTTTAATTCGTTCTTTTTTAGTTTCTTAAGTTGTAAAGTTATGTTGTTAATTTAAGATCATCCTTGTTTTTAAATGTTAGTATGAATAGCTTTTAATTTCCCACTTAGCACTGCTTCTGCTGCACCCTGCCAGTTTTGGTATGTTGTGCTTTTGTTTCATTTCTGAGCATTTCTGTTTCTCATTGCCCTCGTCTTCGCTTCTTTGATCCACTGGTAGTGTGGTGTTTAATTTCTTCATATTTGTGAAATGTTCAGTTTTTCTTCTGTTACTGATTTCTAATTTCACCCTATGTGGTTGGAGAAGATACTTTGTGTGATATCTGTCTTTTTAAATCTGTTGAGACTCATTTGTGCCCTAACATGTGATCCACGCTGGAAAATATTCCATGTGCACTTGAGAAGAATGTGTGTGCCGTTGTTGTTGGGGAGAGTGTTCTGTGTGTATCTGTTAGATTTAGTTGATTTATTGTGCTGTTTTTGCCCTCTGTTTCCTTCCTGGCTTATCTTCTGTCTGGTTGTTTTATCCATTAATGAGAGTGAAGTACTCATGTCTGTAACTATTATTGTAAAACTGTGTATTTCTCCCTGGGGTAAATGTCCTTAAAAGGATGTATTTCTTTACTGTTATTCAAAGAGATCATATGTAGGTAATATAGGATTGTTAGACATGTAATATAGAAATATATCCTATTTCACTGACTTGTTTTATTATCCCTCATCTTGATCTTGTAAACTTTACACCTCCCACTAAATCTGTAAAGGGAAAACTTAAAAATAGAAGTAGATCAATGTTATTATTCAAAGATAAGTATTTAATTTAATTATATGTATATAAAGAATTATTTCAATATTTATTTCATAATGTTTAGGGCATACTCCAAAAATAAATTATTATTCTTCCAGTCAGTTGTTTAAATGACCTTTTAAAACTAATACTGGAATGAGTTTTTAAAAGATTTTACTTATTTTTAAAGAGAGGGAAACAAAGGGAGGAAGAGGGGGAGAGAATCATCAATGTTGGTTGCCTCTTGCACACCCCAGACAGGGAGACCTGGCCCTGACTGGAAATTGGCCCAGTGACCCTTTGGTTCACAGGCTGGTGCTCAGTCCACTGAACCACACCAGCCAGGGCTGGAATAATTTTTAAAAGAGATCATATGGTATTTGCTAGGAAATTAGGAAATAAGAGATAAGTTGTTTGTCACAATATCACATATAATATTGTATGTTTAAACTAAATATCTTTTATAAGGACTACCATTATAAAATCTTGATTTGAAGTGCTTTGAAGTTCCTTAAGAACATGAAAGTAGAAATAATTGCAATATACTGTAATTTATAATGCACCTGATCCAAGTGGAAAATGTATCCTTGTATGTCTACAATTATTAGACTTTTTATCCCAAAAGAGGTATGGGGAGGCCAAGTACAACTTTTAACTACTCTCTCTCCTAAAATAATTGAAATTCACTTAAATTATTTTGACTTTTATTGCTTTCTTTGTGTGTCTTGCTTATTGTAAAAATTTTAAAGGCGATAAATGCCAATATTCAATCTTTCAGATTTTTCACTTCTGAAGGTAATCTTATTTTACTGAATTAATTGTGTTATAAGGCCTACAGACTGTTCTCCCAGCTGAGGAGAGCGAGAACCAGACTGAATGTGACTTCAAGGGTGAAAATGAAGAGACCAGGTTTAAGTTACCAAATTTTATGTTGTTATTGTTAAGGTTGCCCTCAGTACAATGATTTGCCTTAACAATGTGTGTGCATTTTAAGCTTTTATGCAAACTAATTATAATGTTGATATTATGAATAATATGTTTACTGTGAGTCAGATCCTGTGCTTATGTTATATATCTTAATTTTCTAAACAATCGCTATTCATAGAGGGGGAAATTGTGTTCCGATCTGTTTAAGCAACTTGAACTAGTAATTAGTCAGGCTAAAAGTAGTACTTTTAGATATTTGCTTTCTTGATTTTTGAAACTCTTGCTCATACTCATAATTAATTTTGTAGATGGAAGGATGACCAGGGCCATATGTCTTGTAAGCAGCATAATTATTTTTTCTCAAACAGTTTCATCTTGTTTTTTCCCATTTTTCTTGGATAGTAGAAAAGAAGCCAGCGTGGATTTTTTCATTTTCAAAATTACTAACCTATTTTGGTAATTGCAAAGGAGAACAAGAGGAAATTTTAAGAAAACATTCATTTGACCAATGTGATTTATTTTTATTTTTACTTTTTTCCCCCCAAAAAGCAACTGTATTGGTTTCCCAGGGCTGCCATGACAAACCACCACAAACTGGGTGGGCTAGGGGGAGTTCCAAGAGTAGGGATAGAGGTTGGGGAGGCTCAAAATAACAGAAATGTATCCTCTCACAGTTCTGAGGCCAGAAGTCTGAAATGAAGAAGTCAGCAGTGTTGGTCCCTTCTGGGGGCTCCAGGGAAGGGCATGTTCCATTGCAGGCTCCTGGCTTCTGGTGGCTGCCAGCAGTATCTGGCAGTCCTGGCCTTGGGCAGCTCCCCACCAATGTGACTTAATGGTGAGGCTGTTGTCCTGTGAGTTGGACAACAAAATTATCCTGAAAAAATTAACAAACCACTTTATTCTTTTTTTTTTAAAGATTTTTAATTTATTTTTTTAGAGAGAGGTGAAGGGAGGGAGACAGAGAGGGAGAGAAACAGCAATGTATGGTTGCCTCTCACATGGCCCTCATGGGGACCTGGCCTGCAACCCAGGCATGTGCTCTAACTGGGAATCGAACCGGCAACTCCCCAGTTCCCAGCCCACGCTCAATCCACTGAGCTACACCAGCCAGGGCATATTATTCTTTAATGATTAAAGTAAGATTTTTTTTACTGTTTTTATTCTTCATGTGAAAGTTGTGAAAATTATTTTAATGATTTCAATCATTTGTCATGTAAACAGACAAAAATGACAGTTTAATTTTTTAAAAAAATCATTTTATGCTTTCATAAAAATCATACTAGCCTTTCTGAGTGATGGTTAGAGTATATCCTATTAGAAGAGCCTTGCCTGAATTTAGGTCTTTCAAAGAAATACTTGTCTTGAAGAAAACACATTTTGTATAAAATTAATGTCTTATGTTTTTAGAATTATACTCTCTCATTTGGCATTAGATGACTTTTTAATGCCACCGTGGTTGCTTTTTTAGTGTGTTTTGGGATCTCTACTGCGCAGCGCCAGAAAGAAGGGAAACGTGTGAACATTCCAGCGAAGCAAAAGCCTTCCATGATTACGTAAGTCACTGCATAATTCTACTGCTGTGTCATCCATGTTCTTTGTGACCCCTGCTTTTGAGAAGTGCACTAGAGTATCTATTCTTTTCCATTGGTGCTGAAGAAATTGTTCTCTCTTTCTTGAAAAATAGGCTCATAACTTTAAAAGTAAATTACAAATGGGTGTTCTGAGTCTTGTTGGGCAGGCTTAAGGTAAGAGAGTAGCCCGAAGTCCAAACTATTAAAGGTATTTCTTATCTTTAAGCATGATTGATTTATGAAGTTTTAGATTTATAAGAATTATGTAGTAATTATTTATTTCATGGAGAGTCATTATAAAAGTTATAGAAGTGAGATTGTACATAAGGAATATATTTTTCTCTTTTTGCTTATTTTGGTTATATACCATAAGTGCTTTGAAATTCCTTAAGAATATGAAAATAAGAATAACTTCAGTCATAAGGCTAAATATCCCCTTTACTGAATTCAGTTCCACAAGTAAAATTTATTGTGAATTAAAGGAAATACAAGATTCTGTGCAAAAATGAAAATGTGATTTTAAAAAAATTCTTGAAGAAGGGCAGTGGACTATCCTTGGCTTGATGATGTGTATTAAAATTTTATTAGAAGAACCACAAATGAGATTTTAGAGAGTTGATGGTATTAGGGAGAAGAATTATTTGAAAAAACAAAGGTGAGGAAACAAGGAAGATTTTCTTTAGGGAAACAGGGAAATATTGCAGTTAAGAGTGAGGAGAGAGTGTTGAGGGGGCTGGGAAAGCACCGTGTTTGCAGAACTGACCCTGCAAGAAGGAATTGAGTTTGGGATGCAGGAAGTCCAGTTCCCTTGGTTTGGAGGAAGTAGCCTTGGGCTGCACCCCGAGGAAATAACTGATAGTAAGTACCTGGAACTTAACCAGAGGGATACTTGTTTAGTTGGTAGAAGGGAGGCTTCACTCTGTATATATTGTTTAAATAGCCTTAAACAGCAAAACCAGGATTCAAAAGGGAAAAAGATTGTGTTCTTTTAAAGGAAATACTTCAGCCTTAGACTGAAGAGTAAAAATAGCCAGAAGAATTATAACCCCAAAAGTAGTGCAAGAAAAAGTATGCAGATTTAAGAGAAGTGAAAATCTTTGGCATCTGGCAGGGACTGTGTAATACTTGAAGCATTTGCTAAACTGATTTAAGTGATACTGCTCGTGATTACCTCATCAGATATGGATTGTACTCATAAAACTCGCTATGTACTAAACAATAGCTCTCGAAGACAAGAGGGGTGAAGCAGATGCTACTGCATATAAAGAAAAAGTAGAGAAAGGCAGATAAGGCAGGGCCCAGGACACAGTATTTATCTGAGTAATCTCATTTTCCTTTTCCACCCTTGGCTGATGGCAGAAAATAAAGCAGAGAGCTGACCATGAGGAGGATAAGGAATCTGGCTAGAGCAGAATGCTCTCATCTCTCTCTCTTGCACCCAGAAAGACATGCCTAGATTTGGTCTGTCAGTTATGGGAAAAATTTCTAAAACACCCACTAGTTTTGACTGGTGGCATTAGATACCGCCAGTGTTCTGTTCTAAAGGGCATATAATATTTGTTGGTGTACATTTTAAGAAATTAATTACATCTGTACTCTTTCTAATTCCATTGTTTTGAAAGATGCACCCTTCTGTTGACCATGGAACTCTTACAGGGAATACGGAATTAACTTAGCATTTCTTTCAGCACAGTTGTTCCCATAGCTTTTATCATCGTCATTATCATAATCAGTTTGGATTCATAAGGCACTTTCAATATTTCAAAGAGTATTCACACTTACTAGCTTTAGAAACCCACTTCAATATTTCAAGGTTTTTGGAATGAGCATTGACCGGAAGTAGAAGTAGTAGAGTAGATTTTAAAGGATAAACAACCTCTTATTGTGTAATTTGGGCCTAAGAAAATGTAGTTGTAAAAAAGGTCAGTATTTTGTTCTTTAATTTATTATGAATATTAACACATGTTTTATCTGATGTTTCATAATTTTATCTTAAATATTAGTTTTAAGATATTTAATTTGTTCTTAGCATTTATTATACCTTTAAGGCAACTTATTTTCAGTTGTAATATATCTCCAAGTTATTTCTAAATGGAGGTTGGTGAAAAGATATAGTTGGACTTGTGTAATTTTTTATTACAATTGGATTTTTAGAAATACATTTGTCTTCCGTAGTACATTTTTATGGTAATTTTCATGAATTGGATTTGCTGAATTCTTAATAGTCAATTTCTGAAAATTATCAACATAAATCATGTTTAATGTGTAGACATAGAAGTATGAAGACTCAGGGAAGAATATGGGAAATAGGAACACAATATGATTTTGGTAAAATTCTAGAATGTTATATTCCTATATGAGGATCCATTGGGAACCGTTTCTGTAATAGTAACTAATATGTATACTGACTGAATTTCAAGGTAGTTCTTAAAGAAGCCCCATAAAAAATATTGTTTTCATTATCTGCATCTTTAAAGTAAAAAAGAAATACTCACTTGGTTGTATTAATTCTGATATGGTTAAAAAGTAGTCTTGTTATTTTATACTCTCTGCTTATCTATAAGATTGAATGGATAATGAAAGATAAACTAGTTTCTTTAAAGAAATAGTAGAGGAATAATGAGGTAAATAATGAATAATTAAACAGGCTAATATGTTAAATTGTGATTATCTTTTGATACTGAGATTATGCATGATTTTTGTCTATATACACTGTGTTTTCCAAATAGTTATAGATAATATTAATTTTATATTTAGGAAAGTTACTTTAAAACAGGTTAAAATTTACCTTAGATTGAATTGCAATCTCTCTTCTGAAATTAGAAAATGAAGTACTTAGTAAAGTAAAATTTAAATTAGAGGTGGCCATATGTTTTCATGCCATCATATTATATGCATAGACATTTAGCATTTCTCATGAAAGACTATGAAAGACTTTTTTTTGTATGTGCACATATTAACATAGATATCTTTAAACTGAATAGATATGATTTTGAGCCATTCTATAATTTTAGTAACCTTTTTTGGGGTAATTACTATCCCAGAAACATTTTTGGCTTATGGTTTTTAAAAATTCTTTTGGTGTATTTTCTGAACGTTGCTTCTTTAGAATGGATTTTTTTTTCACTTTATTATTTTATTTGCCAAGTAGTTATAGCTGCAGTGTGAATATTTCCTTGAAAAATCTCCTTGTTGGTACTTATTATGAAAAAATGAGAAAACATTTAAGATGGGTAAAATATTGATTTTCTTGCATTTATATTTTAAAATATGTTAAATAGTATTTAGCAACTGTATGCAGTGCTTAACTGTAAAATAATAATGCATGTAGAAACCAAGAGTTAACAGTGTGCAAGGATGCACTGGGGGATGACAAAGCTATAGGAAACCCCAGGAAGTGATGACTGTGCAAGTCAGGACAGTGGTTGCTTACAGGAGGTGGGAAGAGGTTATGACTGGGACGGGGCTCGTGGCAGGAAAGGGCTTCTGAGAGAGTCGGCAAAGTTCTGTGTTTCCTGACCACCGTGGTGGTTACTTTGTAATAACCACGTGTTTGTTTTATAAAATTTCGTAGTGTCATAAATTTATTTTGTGCGGTTCTCTATATTTATCTTTTTAATTTAAAAATAATGAGATTTTTAAACACAATTAAGATGATTAACTTTAGAAGAAGAATATGCACCGTATTTCTAATGTGTTTCCAGGCATCATTGTGATCACCCTACAGGCCTCCAGACAGATCTGTGCTTGTTTCTTCTCTGTTATTGCAGATACTATGCAGTGCACCTACCTGCCGATTTTCCAGAGGGGAGTAAAATCCAAAATGTTGGAGGAAGATTTAATAGTTAGGAATTTACCTTATAAGTTTTTACTATAGAACAATTATTTTGTCACACAGCTGGGAGATCTCTAGCTTGGCCCTATTATTTTTATCCTCTGATAACCAAGTTCATCTGAGCTGTCAAATTATTATTACCTATTAACAATATTATCATTAAAAAGTAAACCATCATTTCAGGTGATTAAATATAATACCTTTAACTTGATAAGTTTATTGGACTACATTTTATTTTCTTCCTATCAGCATATTTTTATTTCACTCTGAAATCACAGGCAGTGCTTTTGTGTGGAGTTAATTCATGTTTACTAGTTTTTTTTTCCACTACAACTTAACATAGAGTTGTTTTATCTAATAAATTTTTATTTCATTCATTTTAAAAGTGTCTGGGAAAAGTATCAGTATATACCACCAAATTTTTAATGAAAAACATACACAGTGATTATAATTTTACTTCTCTGGTATGAATGGAAGATTCTGTAATAGTCCTAAAGCAAAGATAGAGCCAAAATATATTATTGCCATAAAGTAATGGTAATGAAATCACATTATGACGATGAGCTCTTTGAGAGCAGAGAATTAGATTTGTTCTTCTCTAGGGTCTGCCAAATAATAGATGGTCAATAAATATTAACAGAATGCAGTAATCTGGGAAATTGGAAATGTTTCAAATCTTTGAAATATTCAGGTAAAGTGATAGGCTTGAATCATAATTGTTGATAACGTGGCTGATTTTTGTATTCTTGCCAAAGAGAGTGTTTATAACATTTAGAGAGGATTATGTTACAGGTTTGTTTTGATAGGATACTTTTTAACAGTGATATAGAAACATGATACTATGTAAATAAAATAATAAGAGAACAATGCATTTATTACACCTCAAGAAGATTTTTTACAGATAATCACATTATTTAGGAAAATACTTCTATAGAAACTACTGCAGAGAGTTAGGTGCATTCTTTGCTGTGATCCTGTAACATCCTTTGTGTTCCTCCTTAATGTCCCTGTGTGTTAGCTGCTTGTAGTGAGATGTTTTCTTTAATAATTTGTGATCTTCCTCAGGGAATGGGCCTTATTTGTCTTTTCCATTCCCGGTGCCCAGCATGGTGCCTGACATGAGATGTTCTAGTCACATTTGGAATTCACATAAATGAATTATTAAATAAAATATTATCTAATAAGTATTTGTCATTTCTTGTCTTAATATAACAGTATGTAGTTATAGAAAGATTATTTAGTGCTACTTTTATTCACTCTGTATTTCAAAACAGATAAGATAGCAAGTTGTAAAGACATAACAAGTGAATCAAAGCAAGTAGCAGAGGCTTTGTATCTCAGGAGGCATGGCGCCAGGGAATGTGGCCGTGAACAAAGTAGATACAGTCCCATCCTCATGTGCTTACCATCTGGCAAAGGAGACCTTTCTCAAGAGGCTTGAAATATCAAATAGTAAAATACATGTAGAGAGACACTGTGTAGTATTATATTGCTAGATCAGTGAAAACTTACAGATATGGAGAGAGTAAGTACACCTAACTTTTGATGTGTATTTAGATTTTGGTGTATAGTGGCAATAGTAGATGCTTGAATGAATGAATAGTGTCAAATTGGGCTATAATTCTCCTAAACAATCCATGTAAACTAGAGTTCTTGATAGGCTAGGAACAAGTAAAGTTACATTTAAAATTCATTAAGATGATGAAAACTGTTGTATGTATATATTAATGTTTATCGGTCAGTGTATAGGCTGTTGTTCACCTCAGCAGGTACATGAAATTAATTTTTTGCCTTATTTTTATCTGCCATATTATTACCCCTCTTGTTTTCATTTCCTGTAGGATACAGCTTAATTTCCTTTGTCATATATAAACCTTATAAACTTCCCTATAAGCTTTCTAGCATATGGTAAGTTGTCTCCTTATTTTGTTTTGCTCTGGGGCTCGCTGTGTTGGTTTGGGGAAGTGCATTAGCCACTTCATCTGTGGGGTTAGTGTGTGTCAACGCCTGCGGGTCACTGGTTTGCCAGGGTTGCTGTGGGCAGCGCCCTAGTGCTGCCAGTGATTGTGCTGCCCTTTTCCTTCCTTCCGTTGGTCCTGAGATTTCCTGTAGGGCAGTATGCTAGTTATTTCAGTCATTCATTGGACAAATGGACAAAGGGAGACAATCAAGGAAAGTATAAAGCATTGTGGAAGATTTCTACTTTACTTAGAAATCTTTTCTAGCACAATTTACAGCATTATATAGACTTTGTAGAACCAAAAAGAGAAAGACACTAATATGGAAAAGAGATAAAAAACAGAAAAGGGATGACTTCAACAGTTTGTTTCATTGTGAAAAATATATTGTTTCAAAATATGTATTTTAAAGGAATGTCATCTTAAGCCCCTTTGCCCCTAGTTATGTATGAAATTTTAATTTAAAAAATGTGTTGATTGATGAGAGAGAGAGACAGAGAAGGCTACATCGGTTTGTTGTTCCACTTATTTATTCATTCATTGGTTGCTTCTTATCTGTGCCCTGACTGGGGATGGAACCTGCGTGCTTGGCGTATTGGGATGATGTCTAACAAACCGAGCCAGGCAGGTATATTCATTTTTATTAAAAATCTACTTTCTGGTCAATGTGAAAAGATGAATATGGAAAGACCTTTCTTCTTACTATTTTTGATGTTGATATTGCACTGCCTATGATTATGTTGCCCATGACATTAAAAAAACAACAAATATGGTACTCTTTCAAAAATAACATGCATTTCTAACTTACTGTTAGAGGTATGATATTCATCAATTTACAAGTCATAAAATAAGTTATTCCGGAGATTTTTTAAAAGAAAAATATCCAAACACCTTAAATTTGTGGTCATATTTCTATAGCCACTTTCTTTACTTTTTATGTATTCTACAACTTCATTTAAAATGATTGTATTTTGGACAGCTTAAAAAATGAAAGTCTCTGTCTTGTTTTTATTCCCTTTCCCTTTCATTTGAAGTAAAGAAACTAAAAATATTGGTAATGCTTATATTTCACTTACTTACCTCAATCCATAATTTTAAATTATTGTTGTATATTTTTGCTTTTGGTGACCACTGGTACTGAGGTTAGGGGTTCGTACCTCTTTTTAAAATGAACAAGTGCCTCACGATTTTAAGTCCTATGTCTCGACAGCATGTATATTAGGAGTTTAAATAAGAGTTATTTATCCTACAAATAATGGATAGGGCTGGAATGGTGTGGCACTCTTGTGCTAATAAGAATGGTTATCTGTTTTCAGACTTTGTGAAATGACTATAAATTTGATTGCATTTATTTTGAGTATTAAATTTATTTTTTTCACATTAGTTGGCCTGATATTTTCCCCCATCTTTTGGTTTAAATCTATAAACAACTACCAGTATAATCAAGGAATTATTTGCAGCCAGCCACAGCAGATAGAAAGAATCAGTTCCCAAAGCTCAGGTGCTAACTTCTGAGTCTCTGAAATCTCCGGAAGGAAAGCCTCCGAGTCTCTTTAAAAAGAAGCTACAGATATTTAAAAGGTGGATTTAAGCTTTTTCTTACCAAACTCCAAATTAACTTTAAAATGTATGTGATATATTGTGTTAAAATGTCTATATTTTTAAAGAGGAAAAGGGTACAACTATTAACAAATATAATTCTATGCAAGATTTCACAAGGGAAGTGATTTTAGTAGACATAATTAGGATCACTCTATCATTTCTTTATTAATTCTTTTCTGAGAACCCATTTATGTGCAAGTTACTTTGAGGATATGGGAGGGGCCAAGATTTATAAATACTTCTCCCTTTAGGGTTTATCATCTGTTTAGAGAGTTATGTGAGCTATATATCTTTTGTTAATTGCTATGAGTGTAATATAGATAATAACGGCTGCACTGTATGAGTTTAGACACTGAATCTTTACAGTCCTTTGAGTGATGATTAGGATTTGGGAAAGAAGAGATACGTGGGGGAAGGTATATCAGAGAAATTGGCTGATGCTGGAACAACGTAAGGTGTATTTAAGGAATAGTAAGCAGACGTCTTTGACAAGGTTAGAAAAATCTAACACAGCATCAATACTTAGCTACCAGATGGTAGAATTTTAAAACTGTGAGGAAACTATGAAATTATCCTTTCAGTGGTTTCATGTTCAGTTCTCTTGACTCTCGGGGTCCAGTGCAAGGGCCATGGATGGTGCCTAGTGGTGAGGAGGGAGAGAACACCCTACCAGAAAAGCACTTAATTTCCTTCTGTTTTAAATAAAGCAGCTCAGTTCTTACCCGTTCCCAATTTCTTTTATTTTCTCCTTTTAATTAAATGGACTATTTATTTAGTTAGTTACTAATGCCGTAAATGAATCTTCTTTTTATTCCCTTTATTGCTCTTCTCTTTTATCTCCAGGTGGTCATCAAAACCAGTTAATTCCATTTCCTAAACACTTCCTACACGTCTTCTCTTCTCTAATCCCACTGCAAATGGCTTAGTTCAAGTCTTCGTCACATGCAGCACCGTTACAACAGTTATTGTTGCGTCCATCTCCCCTCTGCTTCCTCAGGCTTCAAGAACTCTCTGTTAAGGGTTCTTGGCAAAACTCTTGAATAAGCAACTGTTTTTAAAAATACTCGTTTTATATATTTACAGCATCAGAATCTAAAACGACCCAAAAAATTTAAATAAAAAAGTTTAAAAACGCTTACTTGGTCCAACATAGTTATTTTAATAGCTAAGGAACTCGGTACCCAGAGAAGTAAAGGTATGCTATTGATTAAAACTCAAGTGAGATTTAGCTAGGACAACTCAGGTTTTCCAAATTTTCATTCAGTACTTTCCAGAGGTGTCCAGCCTGGGGCTCGGGATGGCAGTGAGTGTGGCCCAACACAAAATCTCATCATGTTTTCATAATGTTTTTATGTAAATAAGTTTATGTAAAAACATTATGAGATTTCTTTGTGATTAGGTGTTGCAATGTATTTAATGTGTGGCCCAAGACAACTCTTCTTCCAGTGGGGCCCAGAGACAGCAAAAGGTTGGAAACCCCTGTTAATACTGGATACAACTTTTGTTCTGTCTTCAATGAAGAGTCATTTTGGAGCATATTAAAAATAGTAAATTATATTTGAGCTAATTAATCTGAGGGCATTGCATAAAGGGGCTGGGGAAGGGAAAGAGCTAAAGGCAAAGACTGTGAAGAGGCTCTCTTCACAGTCTTGGTATGAGATAAAAAGCCCTTGAATTGGGTTGGTGGCAAATGAAATTGAAAATAAAGAATGAAAGTGAAGAATAAAAATGAGGACATTTTCTAGGTGTAGGGATTGAGGAAAAGAGAATAATTTAAAGTCGTTTGTAGTTAACATGACTGATGAGCTGAGAGTTGTGATACCATAGCAGAGAAACCTGAAATTGAGAACGAAGAACATAGAGAAAGTAGGTTCAGCTATATGAGTGGGAATAAAGGTGAAATAAGACTTTAGGCCTGGGGATACAAATTTGGGGGAAATGCTCACATTTAGGAATGACAGGGGACACAACTTTGGGGAGACTGTTCGCGTTTAGGAATGACAGGAAGGGCTAGCATTAAGACGGGAAGAGTACAACACAGAGAGAGGTGTGAACACTTACCACACGAGCCAGACTAACTTAGAGAGCATGGCTGTTGTGTTCTCTAACCCAGTGAATTTACTGAATCTCTTCACTATTTTAGGATGTTCCAACATGAACTCTATATCCTAGGGCAACTAATAAAATGTGTTTAATGTTAATGTATTATCTTCAGTTCTTAAAGTATTCAAAAGCTCTTTATGGTTTTTGAAGCAAGACTTGAGGCTCAAACTATGTCAATGCCTGAATAATTTTTTATAGGCCACAATTTCATTTTAGAAATCAGTCATGTATTGTATGGGGCAGGGGGAGTAGTTTCAAATTAAGAAGAAAAGTAACTGGATTTAAATGATCCATGACTTCTTCCAGAAGTTTTTGAAATTTAGATTAATAGGTAGGGAAATCTGAATATATTAGCCCTCTTTCTTCATTTCAATTTTGTTGTAGCAAACATCTGTTGAATTACCTGTAAAATAGAGAGCCGTGTAAAAAAAACTGAAACCTTAAGAATGTAAGCATATGTAAAGACTGCAAAAAGGTATCATGTTCAATTTGGTAATCTAGTGACTTATACTTAATTGGTACTCAATGAATATCTGATGAAAGAGTGTACATGGTCAGGTGTGCTTTTTGTAAACAAAGCGCTCCTACTTCCATGGGAACATTGACTACTGTTATGTGACCCTCTCGATATTCCTTCTTGCTTTCCTTTGATAATTACTTTATCCTACTTGTCACCTCATCTTGTCCCTCTTCCTCATCATTATCCTTCCTCTATCAGCCCTAAGTGAAAATATCTCAGAGCTGAGATAGAAAAAGTGAAAATATCTCAGAACTGAAGTCATATTATAACTTTTATTATGGATAAAAACTCAAACATGAAGGAAATAGAAGCTCTCACAAATTGACTTCTATATTGTTTATAACAGTACAGCTTAATTTAATGTATATTAGAAATTATGGGGATATTTTCCCTGTGCAAATCTTATCAACACATAGCCACATACACCGGATTAACTTCCTTCCTTTTTGCTTTACCTAGAATATCTTCGTGAAAGAACAGTGGGGTTTGTTGTATGTTAAAAAATGTAGACCTCTTCATCACAAGCCACTGCCTATAGACCCTTCTTGTCTTTCCAGATGATGAATATAACCTTTGATCTTTTGTTTCCATTTTCCTTTGTCAATATTTTCTCCCTTAGGGCCTACTTTTTTTCTTTATGTCTAGGAATTCAATTCGATTCACTACAGAGACATGCAGGAGGTAACAAACACTGGGAAGTTTGCAGAGAATTAGGAATCTCAACAAAATTTTATGTTTGAAATATAAATGGAATTTACCTGGTTTTATTTCCACATCCACAGTCCTAGTTATTTATTCATTTTTACATGTATTTGTTTGTGGGGCTTCGGGGAGACTGTAAATCTCCTGTTTGGGAATCAGTCTCACCTAACTCCTGTCTTACTTAGCTGAGAGCTCAAGCTTCTCCAAGTTCAGGTCTGGGTGGGGTTGAGCTGGCACCACTGCCAGGTCTTTGGAGCTTGTTGGTGTCCTTGGACGCCTCTCGCTTTCCGAATGATCTGCCTGGGAGTGCACAGTGAATAAGGAGGGCACTTTCCTAGCCGACTCTCAGAGGTTCTCCTGCTCCTCATCTGCCTGTTCCTGCTTTTCCATCAGCTTGTTCTCTGCTGTGACTTTTAGGCTGCTTCTGCCTGTGAGAGAAACTAGGCTCTTTTGTTCTTGATGAACATTTGTTTCTTCAGTGCCAATGAGGCTTGATTTAGACAGATGTTACTGAGGGAAGTTTTCTGCTTTTTATTGCTAACTCCCTTCAGTTGCCCTTGGCCAGCTCCTATATTTTCCTGTGTCAAAGCGGGGCACCCAGTTGGATCATCTACTGGTTTCCTTCGTCTTTCCTGAGAGGTGCTCATTCCCAGAATAGAGACGATTGGTGCACTAGCTCAGGGACTTACCTGATCAGATTAGTTTCCCAGGTTCTCTCTGAATCAACTTCAGCCTTCTTTTCCAAATTTAAATTCTATTAAAACGTATTCAAGTTTAAGAATTTTTCTCAGGTTATGAGTCAAGTGATTTACTAAGAGAAATCTTGTGGGTTTTGTGTGTGTGTGTGTGTGTGTGTAAACACACTGCAAAAACAAGTGGAGACATCACAACATTTATACTCTTAACCAGTTGAAGAAATGCTGAAGATTTTATAATAGCATCCTTCCTGTTAATAAGCACAATATTTCATAAATTCTAGGAAGCATTTCTTAAAAATACATATATTTTAAAATATTTTTGAAGTTGGTATATATCTTGTAATCAATTAATAAAGTCTCTTTCATTTTTGAATCCTCACCCAAGGACATGTTTATTGATTTTTTTAGAGAGAGAGAGAGATAAACATCAATATGAGAAAAAAACATGGATCAGTTGCTTCCTGTATGCACCCCTCCCTGGGATCTTACCCTCAGCCTAGGTATGTGCCCTGACCAGGAATCAAACACGCAACCTTTCAGTGTCTAAGATGAAGCTCCAACCAACTGAGGAACCCGCCAGGGCAAGAATCAGAATACTGTTACTAGTTTTCTTGTATTAAGGATTAAAATTCAGCCCTGGCTGGAGTGGCTCAGTTGTTTGGAGCATTGTCCCGTGGACCAAAAGGTTGCAGGTTCGATTCCAGTCAGGGCACATATTCAGGTTGTGGGATTGATTCCAGGTCAGCACGTATGAGAAGGCAACCAATCCATGTTTCTCATACCGATGTTTATCTCTCTCTCTTTCCCTCTCTCTCTCTCTAAAAGCAATGAAAAAAATTGTCCTCAGGTGAAGATGAAAACAAATTTTTTAAAGGATTAAATATTTATACATTTAATGGAAACAAGACAAAAATAGGTAAGAACCTGTATCAGGGGTCTCTAGCACCACCCAAAACTTTAGTGATTTTCCAGAAGTACTCACAGAAGTCAGCATATAGTCATACTTGTGCTATGATTTACTATAGCAAAAGCTTATGAAGAAAAAAGAAAAAGGAAGCAGAAGTCTGGAGGAAAAGAGGAGAAGGCTGGGGTTGGGGCATGGCTGGAGGAAACCAGAAGCAAGTTTCCAAGAGTCTCCACCACATAGTCATACAGGATGCCTTAAATTCCTCCTCAAGGACTTGTGATAACAAATGTGAACCATTTACCAGGGAAACTCCTGTGAGACTCAGTGCCTACGGTTTCTTCTGGGAGCTGCTCAGGTAGCCTACCTAGTATGTACCAAACTTCCAGACTCCTAGAAGAAAAGAAGGTGTTCGGTATAAACCATTTGTTTGTACAAACAGTTGAGGGACAGTGAGCTATTATTTTGGGAATGGTGAGAACCTTCCAGAAATCAAAGTTCACATAAGATAGTCAGAGACCAACCCTGCATGCTGGCCTTTCTAAGGATAGCAACCTCAGGCCTGCAATGTGAGGTCTTTTTTGCACACTGCAGTTAGACTTTGAAGGTCCTTCTGGAAAGCATCCAGAACTCCCTTTGGAATCCACTCAGAACTGTGGTATGTTTCCACATGTTCTGTTAATTAAACACCAGCACTTGTTATAAGTTATTATAATATTATGAAATAATTTCTTATTTTTTATCTCAAATAGTGTTTCTATTATTATGAGTTTAAAGGCTTTTGTGAGGCACCTAGAAATTTTATAACAAGTTTTCTTACATAAAACTCCATTCAAGTTTCAAAAAACTAATTTGCAAATGAAACTTTAGAGTAAAATCTAGATTTAGGATTTTCTTATATGCAGGATGGGGAGAAGGAAGAAATTAGAGTATATTGGCTTTCCTGGGAAGGCCTTTGAGGAGGAGACGGGGATTGAATTGAAGATGGGGTTGTAAGGAGAGCGGGGGACAGGACAGAGGATAATGTCAGGGAAAGAGAACACGAAGGGAGGGTGGCAGGCGGGGTGTGTTGGAGGGGAGAGGAAATTCTGTGTTACGACCTTGAAGCAAATGTAAACCAAATCTTTTTTTTTTGCACCAGTGCTGTTGAGACACAGATGCCTTATTCTTATATTTATTTTCTGTTTTTGTGGATTCTAGAACTATTTCTAGGAAGACCTACTTTTCTTATTTAATAGTTTATATGAGGTATAAGTATCATATATTTCTCTTTTGTTTCTTAATCTTACAATTCTTAACTCACAGCTTTGTTGTGAAGATTAAGTAAGGTAATATGTGAAAAAGTTATATGAAAGTATTCACGGTCATTATTTAAAAAATTATAACTATCTAATGAATCAGATCAGGCATATATATTTAACATATAATTTTTATGTATAGAATTTGTGCACAGTGATATTAGGTATGTCCCTTTGTTTGCTTCTATCTGTTTTGCCACATCACTGACTATTCATATCAGAAGGTCCTTCTGCTGGTAAACATTGTAGTTCTCCTATTTTATAGTGTATGCTTGTTACATTTATATATGTGCTGGTTTTGGTTTTCCTGCTCCTTCAGATCATACAGTTTTCTTGTTTGGTGTTCGTTTCCTGTTTTTTCCTCTAGCACACACTCAACTATTTGAGGAACAACTTTTACAAGAATGAGTCTTCTATATTTTGTCCCTTTGCAATATTTTCTGGGGTTTAAATAGAAGTTTAAAGGGTTGTCAAAGCCAGCATAGCAAAGCTATATAACAAAAAAGTTCTTTCTTTGTAGTAACAGGTGGAAAATATTTCATGAGTGCCTTATGCCTAGGCCAAAACTGCTTAGCACATTAGAATAATGTATAAATGTTTGTCTTAATGTGAAAATTGAGTGTAACTCTCTTTCAAAAATAAGATACGTTGCAAAAACTATTAGAAACACAGCTAAATAATCATTGTCCACTAATACAACAAAATTCTTAGTAAACATATAAATGAAACATTAAAATTGTTAGGCCAAATATTTGAATATATAACCGATCTAAAACCACTTACCTATTAATGAATACTCAATAATTGGCTGATTTAGTGTCTTTTCTCCAATGTGCAGAAATACTCTTCAAGTTAATTAGATAAACATATCAGTGTTGTAATGACTAACTATAATTCATCTGATTCAAACCAGTTTTTCAGTATAGAGAGTGCTATAATGTAGTTATTATATTACAAATTCAAGAATAGCAAATACTATGTTTAGCATTTACTGCATTTGGTGAAAATGTATTTGAAATAAGAGCTTATAAAATAACTATGGGTGGAAATTTCTCAATGACATTAGTATTTGCTAAGTAATATGAACAAAAATGCCATGTTTTATTTTAAAAAGCAGTGAACTATTTCTTAGTAATAGTGTATATACCAATAACCAGTAATCTAATATATTTTAAAACTAGTTGAGCAATGTTGGGAATCCACATTTTAGATGGCAAATGCTATCAAAATGTCTATTTTTTAAAATGAAAGGGAAACATTTGTGGGTGACACCTATTTGTGTCTGATGCAGTTAGTTGTAAGAATAGTTCCTTTGTTATTTATGTTTTAAAATATCTATGTGTTTAAAGAGCAATCTCTTTGATCATGTGTTGACTATCAAATTTCAATAATCATCATAAATTTTTCTCCATATTTAATTGTCATTTATATACCTTCTATATATGAGAAATGCAAGTTAGAAAGGAATTATATTGTGTAATAGAAGTCTAATATAAAATTTTAGTATATATACATTAGGTTTAATGTTAACTGTTTTCAGAAAAATGATTGTTTTTTGTATGAAAATAAATGTTGAACTAGTTAAAATTTTTAAAATGATTAAAATGGAAAAAATATCATCTTTTGTATCATAAATTTTCTAAAGTGTAATTTCATCAAAATAAAGAAAAAACTTTAAACTATTGTATTGATTTTATTTTTAATATTTTAAAAAAATTTATAAGAGAAAAAAATAATAACAGCTTATAGACCTCAACCCCAAACAAAGAAGAATCCTTTTGTCATGTGAAGATGGCTTTTCTTAGACCAAACAACCAGAGCTTTAACTAATGCTTAAGCAAACTCAGCTTGTATTCCAAGGGAAAAGCTATTTACTTTGAGACTCAGTTTGTTAAAGTCTTTGAAAAGCCGAGTGGAAGCAAAAGACCTTAGCTGAGATAGAACTTGATTAGTACTGACCAGGATTTTTCTATATTTTTAATCCAGTAAACTTTAAATTTCAGAATTTAAAAGTTTTTGTTAGTAGTTACAGCTCAAATAAAGTTTAAATAATCAAGGTATTTGTTTTTGGAGCAATTATATAACCTTGTGTTTTTTTTATTACGTTTTTCTGTGTATGTCCTTGCTTAAAAAGAGGCAATCAAATGGGAAATACTGGGGAGACAGGGCATGGAGATTCCATTATGAGAACAAGACTACTCCTCTTAGCTTTCCCTGCAGAATACAAAAATATACTTTATCTCCTGTACTCATATACTTTGAAAATAATTGTATTGTATTATGCTCAATTTTAGACAAGAAGCCTTACGTGATGGCTTCTTCCAACAGAAACATTTTCCTGTGTCTTCTATGGAGAAGTTATCATTTGTTCTCTCTGCTGTTTCTAAAAAGGCTGAAATTGAATTTTCCAACTTTGCAAAGTTACTCTTGTTCTTACTGGATCTTTTCTCTGGGCCCTGAAGGTTTCTATTAACATGCTACAGCATCCACAATATTGTCAGGTATAGAGTAACAGATTTTTAGAGCTTAAAGTGATTTTTTTGGATTATCTAGTCAAACACATGTACTTTACATTCAACCCAGACATCATCTTAAGCCTTCTGTCCAACCTACGGCCCCTAGTATTGCTGCATATCCTCAGGGGTCACATGCTCATGGTTCCTTCCAGCTTCAGATTTCTGACTCCTGATCTCACCTGCAGTGTCCTTCACCTACTAATCCCCTTCTCTCTGTTTCTTGTAGACCTAGGTGATAAATGCTGTAAATGACTTGCAGTCAGTTGGTACCTATCAGATACCAGACCATTAATATACCTACTAGAAACAGAGCAGTGGACTGTATGTTTGACCTAGAATATTTGTGCTTTTGCTTAACTTTTTCTTGGGTTTCTTGGTGTTCCAGGTAGAAAAGCAAAATATTTTGTATTTGGTCTTATTTTTTCCTTCATCTTTAAGATCTAAGATATTAAGTGGTCTAAAGGCCTTTCTTATGAACATACTTATATTGAAGATTATCTTTATTCATTTAGACCTTAAAAAATCAGGTACTTAGGTAATAGTGGAACCAGACATTGAGCACTGTGAAATCAGCGTTTGGTGTTAACATATGATGTCATTGATATCTTCGCCTTCAACCCACAGAACGTGTTTTTTCTCACCTACATGTGGGATGTTTTTGGAAGTGACTCCCAGTTAAAATGTTTTGCCTCTTAAATACCTTGACATTGGGAAGATATTGTATATACTAGGCCCAAGGCTGTACTAGGATATCTGTATTATTATTATTATTATCTTTAAAAAGATACCAGTATCTGCCATTCAAAACCCATCTACCAGGGTTACATAATAATTCTAATACAAGGCAGAAAAAGACAATAAAACATGGGGATATGAACATACAAGATTAGAGACTAGACATACTGATACTTATTTTCCAGCCCAAAGCTAAGATTTATAGTCTGAAATTGGAACAAAATCAAAAGCCAGTATGTATTTTAATTTTGCATTACATATCTTTTGGTTGAATTGTCTGCTTATTTATTTAACTGCAGGCCTGGCTCAGTAGGCACTCAGTTCAAACTTAGTTCATGAGCTTCAGTTGAATTTGGAGTTAACATGGCTGATGGTCTTTTACTGCTCACCTCAGCGATTCCAAGAGTGGCACCTGTGTAGTTTCTCCACTGTGAGGATGTATCGCTGTGATTCTGTTTCTTTTGCCTACTAATACAACTTTTTTTTCTGAAATGGGTAAGTCCTGACTAATTGTTGTACAGTTAGATGAATTTTTCTGAAAAAAAATTTAACAGCAGTAAATCATTTATATAGTTCTGCTTTAAAAGCTTTCATCATAGAGACCGTACTTAATAGAAATACAGGAGTTTTCATTCTACATTAAAGCCTCTTTACACAAACTCATACTATTCCTTTCCCCACAAGTCAAATTTTCTAAGTGGAAACCAAGAGATAGTAATTTTTGTTTATTTTATACAACTTTTCTGCAAGGCCTATTGAAATAGTAAGTTTTCTTAATACACTAAATATTATTTAAAGAACATTAACCCTATAACTGGAGAGACCAAAGGGCAGATAAACTGAAAGCTATTGTTTAAAGCCACTGCCAAATTAAGATCAGCAATTAAGATGAAAGCACCTCTTAAATTTAAAAATTATATTTACTGGCAACTTCTTATGACTTTATCTGTGGTGCAGAAGAGGTATATTTGTAATGCATTCTTGTTGTGAATTTAATGACCATATGTTTTATAATTAACTTGAAAACTGTTGCTGGCAGTTGGTCAGGCCCGGAACTGACTGGTAAACTATTCACCAGGTAGTATCTACGGGCTGTTTGACAGTTTCCTTTCCTTATTGTAAAATCTTTATCTGATTACATGATGTGTGTGTGTGCTGAGGGGCCAGGTGCCCTTACTGACAGCTGCTTGAAACTAGATAGTAAAAACCATAGCTTTTATAACCAGAATATTTCTCCCCCTGTTTCTGCAGTGGATGAGGACAGAAGCAGCTAAGGTTAAAGTTAAAAACATAATGAAGTATCTCATCTTTGAGTCGTCCTTCATGAGGTCTACACATTGTAATGTAGTGCGATCTCTCCTTTTTCCTCTGTCGGTCCTCTTCTTCACCTGAACATTCAGAACTGCTATTATGCTAGTTTTTCTCTTTTACCCTCATAATTCATTTTATCTTCCTTATCAGAATAATTCCCCGATTTCTCTTGAGCCTTACTCTCCAGTCGATCCATTGAACATTTGTAGTTGGATACCATTCTGCCACTTTAAATGCAACATTCCATAATAATTAAAATCACCCCATCCTGAGCCAAGCCTAAACAACAACAACAACAACAACAACAACAACAAAAAACCCAAGAGTCAGAAACTCGTTTTCTCATCTAGCTTTCATAATTCTATTTATAATATCATTTTCTGTCCTTCCATGATTTGAAACTTTAATATTTGGCTCTTTTCTCTCTTTCTCTGCTTGTATTTTCCAAACTATATTCCACCTCTTTCCACCTTCCCTGCTAACTGGACTTTATCAGATAATTTCTCCACTCAAAATGTTTAATGATTTCTTAGAACTTTCAGGAAGAAATCTAGATTTCTTTACTGGGCATTCAGTTTCATGTTTATCTGCTTCTTTTCTCTGTATTTATTATTAAGTTTCTACTCCCAACTTTATCAGCTAAGTTTTCTTGCATATTGTCCTGTGTATGTGCATTAAAGCTTTTGCCCATTTTTCTGTTGAGATATTTTTCCTTACTGAATTATGGGCTTCTTATTTAACTGATGTATTTTTATTAAGATATGATTTGTGTGTAGTAGAGGGCATGCATCTTAGATGTGTAGATGCACTTTTACATTCGTGCCCACCTATTGTCCTAGTCTATTTGGGCGCTGTAACTAAACACACTGTCTGGGTGGCTTATAAACAGCAGAAATTTGTTTCTCGCAGTTCTGGAGGCTAAGAAGTACAAGATCAAGGTGCCAGCGTGGTCAAGTTCTGTTGAGGGCCCTCTTTTGGGTTCATAGCCAGCACCTTCTCACTGTGTCCTCACCTTATGGGAGGGCTACAGATGTCTTTGGAGCCCCCTTTGTAAGGGCACTTGTCCCGTTCATGCAGGCTCTGCCCTCATAACTCAAGCACCTCTCTGGAACCGTCCTACTCACACCGTCACATTGGGCATTAGGATTTCAGCATATGAATTTGGGGGACACAAACATTCAGAACGTAACACCCATGTAACTAAGACCCGAGTCAAGATGAACAACATTAATAGCACCCAGAAGGCTTTGTCCCCGTCAGTAACCCCCAAAGGTAGCTACTGTTCAAGTCAGTTTACCAAGTATTTAAAATACTCTTATGCTTATTGTGTGTATGTATGACAAATATTTGCTCCCAGTTTTCTATAGCACATGATTTTGGAACATTTTTATGGTGGTGTTTGATGAACAGAAGTTTTAAACTTAATGTAATTGAGTTAATCATTTCCTTTTTTTTTATTACTGCAGTTTGTGTCTTGCTTAAAATTTTTCCCTACCCAAAAGCAAAAACAACAACAAGAAAAACCTTTTAAACCAATCCAGACTTTCTCAGTCCCATGGCTTTGGAAATGTTTTCCTGAGGTTTTCTAGTGGTCGGACCCTCTCTCTACCTGTTAAACTCATCCTGCCCTTTGAGATTTTACCAGAGATGCCATTTTCTTCATAAAGCCTTTCTTGATCCCTTCTGTGGATATTCATCTGTATAGGGCTTAACTTTTACTTCTTTAAATATAGCAATGGCTACTAACACATTTTAATTATTGGCATAATTTGTTACCGCTATATAGTTGTAAGCTTCCAGTGGCTGGCACAAAGCCCAGTGCATTTCTCATAAGCATTTAATAACTGTGGAATGATTAATTATTTCTGCTGTACTTCTTTTGAATGGAAGACAGTGTAGTGTAATTGCCAAAATCAGACAGTGGCTTTAGAGTCCAACAGGTGGGTAGACTGAGGTCTGTATCCATGCTCTTCCATTAATATGCCCTTTGACCACATACCATAAGCAATATGTTAATGAACCTCTCTGAAGCTTATTCCTGATCTTTAAAATAAAAAGTGAACTTTAATTCAAGTATAACACACACACTCAAGTATATAAACATGTATAGTTATTTTTAATTCATTCAGCCTCTCTTTCATTTATTTTGCGCTGATACAGTCATGTTTTAAAAGATGATGTACATATTTTCGGACCTGGAGCATATTTATGACACCAACATCGATTGATTGGCCCCATTTTCCAGTGCGGTACATGCTGCGGAGAGTATGATAGGACAGAGACGCAGTATCAGAGGAGGCAGCCATTGCTGTGCAGCCTGTCCCTTGCCAAAAAGTGATGGCACGGGTTTATCCCAGGCCACAGCCTTACTCCTTGACTGCCCCTCTGTGTTTCCATTCTTCTGCCCAGCCTGGGTAAGTAGGTCACACATGGGAAAAGTGTACGTTGCTTGTTTTCTAAGATATTATGGTATTAAGTGGTTGTAAATTTATTTTTACATGACACATTCTGTTCCTAGGTATCAGTGTCTTTAATGACTAGAGTTATTTTTATTTTCCTTTGTTTTGTTTGTTAACTTAGGAACCTTTTGAAAAGTTACATAGCTTATGAGTTAAGTAGATTATTGTTTAAATGTGTTTTCTTTAGTTAATAACTTCTTTGGTACATTAACATTTTCTCTTAATTTTTCAAAGCTGAAGTCACATCCAGATCAGGTTGCAACAGCAGGAAGGTCATTATCATTTTAATTGTCCTACAACAAATCTTAATGACTTAGGATGATAATCAAGCATTCTTAGTAGCTGGTTTAAACATGTATAAAATCGAGGGTTTGGTGGGTTTTTTTTTCCCCCCGAAGGGAGTTGTATTTTATGTCTGTCTCTTTCCAGTTATCTTCTTTAGACATATTTTCAAACTACTCACAAGTTCATTTATAAATGTATTCATTCAGTTGTAGATTAGTGCATTTGTGAATATTCTTAAAGGCAGATTTTATTTATAATCACATTTTTGTCTACACTAGAAGAAATATCAGTGATGTTTTTAAATAAGCTGTGGTATAATTACACATTCTTTGAAATAAAGTTCCTGATGGTTGAATTTGGGTTTACATATGGTTAAAGCATGGTTCTTAAGTTTTGTTCATAAGTAATGCATTCCCGATTTTAGGATAAATGGAAGCATCTATATAAAGGAGTGTTAGCCTGGAAAACGACCAGAAAGGAAACAAAGCATCGTTCTTTTTAATTTTAGTTTCATTATAACAAATATATTATTAGCAGATAGGAAAGAACCTTCTAACTTTGGCTGTTGGAGTAATATGTATGTTTAACTTTGAAAGGAAGTATACTTTCTAATGTTACATTGTAGAAGAGTAATATGAGGTGCTTAATAGTGTATTAAAATGCATTTAAATTATTATGTGATCTCACCTATAAGTGAAACCTACTCAACAAAACAAGCAAGCAAAATAGAACCAGAGACATGGAAATAAAGAACAACCCAACAGTTCTTTGTTATTGCCCTCCCCCAGAGGGGGTGGGGGAGGGCGATAACAGGGGAAAGATTGAAGGTTCCGTTCAAGGAACATGTATAAAGGACCCAAAGACAAAGACAGGTGGGGGAGGGGAGGGGAGGGGAGAGTGTTGGGGGAAAAATTAGGACAACTCTAATTGAACAACAATAAAAATATATTTAAATTAAAATAAGATAAAGTAAAATAACTTTTTAATATTTCATATAGCCATTTAGGCTCTTGAATTTTAGTGTATATTCTTCAAGAAGAAAAAAGTGTTAACCTGGAAACTGTGACTAAGAGAATAGGGTATCTTATTATTGTTTTCCTGAACTTCAAATAACAAGCATCGTGTCTGAATAGGTACCAAAGACCAGAAGTCTAGGAAAAGGTAATGAAGAGATCTCTAATAATTAGTTGCTTGCAAGAAAAGAGTGGTCACAGACACAAATTTTTTTTCTCCTTTTTCATTCATTTTTGCTATTTGTGATGTGCAAATTATTTTTGTAAATTTGTAATTTGTGTAATCTCTCTCATTCTTAAGTACTTTCTTTTTCTATTTATTTTTTCTTTTTTCCTTGTTCACATCCCCCTTCCTCATCTTTCTTTTCTTTTTATTGCTTTCTGCTCCTTTAGTACTTTTTCTCTGTGGCCCTTTTCTTTGTTCTTATTAAGTTGCATACATTTTTTTAAAAATCTAGAAACAATTTAAGATCAGTCAAACATATGGCAATTCTTTATAAGTAAATGTATTTTAATTAGCATATAGATCTGTGTGGTTTTTGTAACCAATCCAATTCTTCTGGACACCGAAATTCTTTGGGATTTTGGAGTGGCAAGAGAGAACAATGAAAAGACAGGACTTCGTAGAGTAACTCAGTGTGGCACTCTTGTGGCTCTGTAATCCAAGCATCCTCTGATTCTTATTTGGAAGTAGTCACAAATGTGGTATCTTTGAACTGTTATTTAGTCTGTACGTGTGTAATTGCTGAATGAAGGAAAAATTAATCTAAATGAGTAATCAGAGACTCCTGAGATGCTCTTATTACATTTTTGAAAAGTTTGTATGTCTGCCCTTTCTTGGTCTGTCTCTTTGGGTTTGAGTCCGATTTTCACCATTTACGAGCTATTTCATCTTGGTCAAGTTACTTAGTTCCTCTAATTTTTTTTACTCTCAGGTAGATGGAGCTAATAATAATATGTATCTAATAAAGATGTTAGTAAGGATTAAATGTGGTAATCCATATAATGTTTTTAGCACAATCTGGTATACAGTATGTACTTAATAACCTTAGCTGTTACTTCTGATGTTGCTATTGTAACTAATGCTTCCACTGTTTTTATTAAGTTCTTGGATTGCATTTAAAAATTAATCTCAACATGTGGCAAAAGAAGTGGAAAAAGGATGCAGTAATTTATATGGGGTTACTATTAAATTCTTTTGCTTCACAAGTTATATGAAAATTGTCATTTTTGTATGGGAAAATATTAATGAGTTTCATTGGTTTCTAAGACAAATGACTTTTCCCTCATTCTAATTTTGTTCTTATGCTTTCGTTATTCTATTTGCAAGGCACAACATAGTATATTTTAAGTTTATTCTTTGCAATTCTTATTTTATTTGTAACTAGGCACTGATGGCTACTGTTAGGGTGTCATTTCAGAAACACTTAAAAATAAATAGAATAGTGTTTTTGCTACACAACATTACCTTTCTTTTTAAAAAATAATATTTCATTTCCTCTGCAATTAATTTACAACTTTTAAGTAATCTTTAAATGCTGGGAAACTTTTCACTGGAAGGCATATAAACATATAACTAATTTGATAAATATGTATAAAATATAAGATTTATGGTAAAAAAGAAAAACAGTCTCCTTAGGACCAATGAGTTAATGAAAATACACAACCTTAAGCAATACAAGAAGGGAGCTCAGATTAGTTTAGCATGATAGTATAACACTGGGAAATGGAACACTCTACTGATTAATGCAGCTCCAATAGAAGACTGATGCTTTTCTTTTTAAAAAATATTTATTTATTTGTTTTTACTTACTGATTTGAGAGAGAGAGAAACACTGACTTGTTGTTCCACTTATTTATGCATTTACCGATCGCTTCTGGTACGTGCCCTGACCAGAGGCAACCTGGGTGTATGGTGACGATGCTCTGACCGACCGAGCTGCCTGACCAGGGCAAGCATGATATTTTTCTTAGTAGAGACAAGTGCTTCTCCTGCACAAATGCCATGAATCAGAGATTGACCAAAGTAAAAGTACCTCCAGACTTAAGCAAAGACAGAAAAAATTAATATATTACGAAGTGGAGTCATAGGAATGGAAGGGTTTGAGGCGAGGTGCTCCTAAAGTCAGTGTGTCTCTAGACATCTGGACTGGGGCGAGACTCGCAATTCGTGGCTCTAGAAGGGAATGATCCGCGGCCACGGCTAGGACTTTGCCTCTCTGCCTTAAAGATTTTTTTTCCAGTCTAGTAGTTCTATGATTGGTCATTAAACCGTAGTTTTGTCAAAGGTGGCAAATAATTCTGTACACACACCACCCACGGAGTTCTTTTGGTTCTCTCAGTTAATTCTGAAAATAATTTTTAAAAAACATTTAGGTGTTTAAAAACACATGAGTCCAGATGGACCCAGCTACATAGATTTAATGCACTTTAAATTAGAACTCTGGTTAGTATTCTGCATTAATCACCCATAGCACATCAAGTTTGTCATCAAATGCCTAACTAGAGGGTAGTAAAGAAGAATTTCAGGGCGCTTTTACAAAGTTCAGCTGTCTAGTCAATATAGTGATAGCTTTTGGGAAACTATTTGAGAAAGGAAGTTAAACAGTTTCAGCTTCCCTGGACTGGTTTTTAAGAAAACGAGGGAATCAACATTATGATAATGAACAGAGAAACAAGCAAAACCTCCTTTAATGAAGTCCAAAAAGGCAAACAAACTTGATAATTAAATGTTTAGTCAGATTATAGCTTGTATATTAATTTTTTGTAACATTTATGATATACCATACATAATTGTGATGCATATATTTTTATGCTTACATGCATAAATTCTATAAGCCTTGTATAATCAATGTACAGAGCATATTTATTACCTTTTTTTTAAAGATTTTATTTATTTATTTTTTAAATAGGGGAGGGGAGGGAGAAAGAGAGGGAGAGAAACATCAGTGTGTGGTTGCCTGTCATGCGCCCCCTACTGGGGACCTGGCCTGCAACCCAGGCATGTGCCCCGACTGGGAATTGAACCAGCAACCCTTTGGTTTGCAGGCCCGGCAGTCAGCCACTGAGCCACACCAGCCAGGGCTATTTATTACCTTTTTGTAGTAACATGACTTTATCCCATAAAGGAGTTTAATATTTTTTGTCTTTTTATTCATATTATATTGTACTTATTATATGTATTTTGAAGTTAAGACTAGGAATAGAAACATATTTCCTGATTACATTTTTTGTGTGTGAAAACACAGTCTGCATTATGATGATTTACTTTCCAGTTCCAAATTAGTATTTGTGGTCAGTGGCTGAAATTAAGAGACCCCCCAATAAGATCGAAGTTTATTTTTTACTGCTATAAATGTCTGGGCTGCTATAGTGGCCCTACACATATCAGAGAATCAGGCTTCTCTTTTCTTGTTGCTATGACAGCTTCAACACAGTTTTCAGCTGGTGGGCCAATTTCGCTCACATTCCAGTCAGCTGGAAAGAGGAGAGAAGGGAAAGGAGAGGCCATGCACCTTCCTTTGAACAAAAGTTGTGCATATCACTATGCTGAGATCTCATTGGCCATAACTTAGTTACCATATTTTTCAGACTGTAAGATGCACTTTCCCACCCCCCAAATTTGGGAGAAAAATGGGGGTGTGTTTTATAGTACAAATGTAGCTTACCTGGCTGTTTACATTTACATTGGTGAAATATTATGTTATTTATGTTATTAAATATTTTACCACATTTTTTGCTTCAAAATTTTTTCCCCTATTTTCCTCCTCTAAAACCTAGGTGCATCTTATGGTCTGGTGGGTCTTATGGTCCCAAAAATATGGTACAAGGTGCGTCTTATAGTCCTAGCTACAAGGGAGGCTGGGAAATGTGGTATTTAGCTGCATGAACATGCGTTCAATTGAAAATTTCTTTAATTTTGTAAGAGAAGAAGAGATTTGGGGAAAAACTACAAATTGCTGTTAGAAATACATTGAGGCCAAAAACAAGAACTGCCTTCTTATTGGAAAATACTAATGCCTTTATAATGATTGTCCAGAAAAATATTGCAGAAAACTATGCCTGTGTTTTATTAATTTTTTCTTTTACTACTAGAGTAATATTAATTTGACTTATGTTATTCAGTAATCAGGAAACATATAATTAAACTGTCTAGAGAGGCCTGATGTTCATTTTGTTTATCTGGGGTTAAGGATATAATTACATAATAAAGCTTTAGTAGATTTTTAAAAATTAAAATACACTTTAAATAATATTTGGCAAAAGTCTTCATTGCTGTGTGTTAGGAAGGAGATAGAGAAATGTGAAGTGTCAGAGACCATGTAACTAAGCCCTGGGGAGTCTGTCTGCTAATATGAACCAAACTCTCCACAGATTAGCTGTGTAACCTGAAGCTGGATGTACTGGAATCTCTCTGAAGGGAGTAGAAAAGGAAATCTCAGGCTCCTTTTACATATGGAGAATTGAGCTATTGTGTCTCTAACGTCTCAAGTCTGATGTTAAGGTTTGTGGTATATGCATTGAATTGACAAGAACGCAGGCATAGAATTCTTGCACGAATTCCACTTGCACCTATGCCTTGTCTTCCATCACCTTTATAGAAAGAACACTGTCCCAGAGTTCAGCAGTTGCATTGTGCCTCAGAGTCTCCTTTTACACTGGCTTTCTTTCGGTTGGTTCTTTCCTGTCTTTTTACTTTAAAACTTTCTACATCCTTATATTTAAGACTTGTTCCCTGCTATTGGCATATAGTTGGATTTTTTAAAAATCTAGTCTGACAGTCTTTTCTTTTTAATCTGAGTATTCTGTTTACATTCAATATAATTACTGATATATTTGAGTTTAAATCTGTCATTTTACTATTTTCTATTTATTCTGCACTTTTTCTTTCTTGTTTCTTTTTTCTTGTTTTATTTTTGTTTGATCATTTTTCCTTATGGCATCCGTCTTCCTACTTCCCATCATTAGTTTGTTAAATGTAAGTCTTTATTGTTCTTCATGGCGACCCAAGAGGCTACACTATTCATCTTTGATTTATTCAAATATAGTATAAAGCAGTTATTATTACCACTTCCTGAGCTATGAAAGAATCTTCCACTTTTCTACATTTAACAGTCACTCCAACTTAAAAGCTGTCATTGTGTGTTTTAATTTTATATGTATTTCATTGTTATTACTGAGATCATTGTTATCACTGTTTTTATGGAAAACATTCCTTCTGCATATCTGAGCTTGCTTCTTGAAGCATTCCTTTTTTGCCTGAAGAATAAACTTTAGTTAGTGTGTTATACTTTGTATGAATCTACTGGTGATAAATTCCTTCAGGTTTTGTTTGTTGAAAAATGTTTTTATTATACCTTTTTCTGAAGGACATTTTTGCAGATACAGAAAAGTATCTGCAAATATTCTAGGTTTGCGTGTTTTCCTCAGTGTGTTACAGTTGCCGTGCATTCTGGCTTTCATGGTTTCACTTGAGATTTTAGCTGTCAGTCCTTATATCTGTACCCTCTTCTGTCTTATTTCTGGTTGCTTTTAAGATATTTTTGTTGATTGTAATTGAAAATATTTTTTAAAAGGAATCTAAGGAAAAGATATTTTGCCTTTGATTTTTGTCAGTTTTTGCTATCATGTGACCATGTATTATTTTCTTTGTATTTATCCTGGTTGGAATTTCTAGTGCTTCTGAATCTGAGCTGAATGTTCTTTAATCAGTTATAGAAAAATTTCAGCCATTGTATCTTCAAATATTGCTCCTGCGTCTATTTTTTACAATATATCTTTTCATTCTGGGATTCCGAATACCTATATGTTAGATATTTTGCCATAGCTTATGCTCCTTTCTGTATTTTCCATCCTTTTTTCTTTTCATATTGTAGTTTGTATACTTTCTTCTCACTTACCTTCTAGTTCACTAGTTTTTGTCATCTGTGCATAATTTACAGTTAAATACATCCACTAAAATTTTAATTTCAGTGATTGTATTTTTTAGTTCTAGTATATCCATTTAGATGGTATTATTCCACGTTTTTGCCAAGGTTGTCCATATTGTTGCATATTGAGTGGTCATAATAAGCATGGTGTTTCTTAAGACCGTCTCTGAGATCCCCACTCTCTGAATCCACATTGTGTCTGATTTCCCTTTTCTTTTGTTTCTCTTGGTCTTCAGGTGTTTAGAATTATTGTCTTCTCATATACCTGGATATTTTTTATTGTGTGCTAGAAGTTGTATATACAAATGACAGAGATAATTTGAGCATTTCAGTGACATGTGTCTCTGGCAGACAAGTCTAGTCTCTAGCAATTCCAGATCATTGTAAACAAACCAAGGGATGAGATCATTTAAAATAGACTTTATCTCCTATGAGCGATGGTCTGTTTCTGGATTCATACTCCACAAGTATAACCATTTGAGATCCCAACCAACATCAGCCTTTATATTATTTTTGGTGGGCTCTGAATGCTAATTTTTATGCCACAGTACTGTAAGTTTATTAAAGCCTCCACTCCCCTGCCTAGCCCCTCAGCCTTGCTTTCCACACTAGCAAAAGCCCTCACACAGTATTGCCCTCAGTATTGCCCTCAACTGCTTAGCCTCACCCACCTGAGCTGCCCTCCGTCCCTGACAGTGACTCCAGAGTTCTCTGCCACCTCAGTAGCCTCTGCTGCCTTGATTTTTAAAAAATTCTGTCTCACATTTTAAGATGTACGTAAAATAGGATGAGTCTAAAGCACCCAGTTTGTTAGTCTGGAAGTGGAACTCTTCGTCTTGTATATTTTAATAATGATAATTAATATAATGATAGCTAGTACTTTATTGAACACTTATATGCCAGTTTTCATGCATTATTTTATTTAATGCATTAAGTAAAATAATAGTTTTCATGCATTGTTTTATTTAATCTTTACAGTACTTACAGTAGCACTGTTATATTATTCCCAACACTACAGATTTGGAAACATACTTAAAAAGCCAAAGTGCACAATTAACACGTAGCAAAATTAAGTTTTGAACTTGAGGCTGTTAAACTCTGGAAACTACAGTCTTAACCACTTAGTACTCTGTATTATAAAGTGCATATGACAACTCATTAAATTCATGGTAATAGTGAATCAGTGATCTATAATTTCAGGCATATGTTTGTGTGACTACGGATTTTAGTTATTTCATTTTATTATCAAGTGTTTTAAAAATTATTGAATTTATGGAAGTGATATTGATTAATAAAATTATATAGGTTTCATGTGTACAGTTCTATCATACATCATCTGTATATTGTATTGTGTGTTCACCACCCCAGGTCAAGTCTCCTTCATCACTGTTTATCCCCCATTTGCTCTCGTCTACATTCCTTTACCCCCTTTCTCTGGTAGTCGGCACACTGCTGTCTGTGTCTGTGAGGCTTTTCCTTTGATTAATCCCTTCACTTTTTCTTCAGAGCCCCCAACCCTCTCCCCTCTGAGAGCTGTCAGTCTGTTCTCTCTGTGTATGAATCTGTTTCTATTTTGTTTGTTAGTTTTTTTTGTTGTTCATTGGATTCCATATATAAGTGAAATCATACAGTATAGAACTTTCTCTCGCTGGCTTGTTTTACTTGGCATAATACTGTCCAGTTACATCCATGCTGTAGTAACAGGTAAGATTTTATTCCTTTTTATGGCCGAATAGTATTCCATTGTGTAAATGTACCAAAGCTTTTTCATCAACTTTTATTTTTTTAAATTATACTTTATTGATTATGCTCTTACAGTTGTCCCAGTTTTTCTCCCCTTGCCCCATTCTATCCAGCATTCCCTACTCCCTCAGGCAATCCCCACACCACTGTTCATGTCCGTGGGTCATGTGTAGGTTCTTTGGCTGCTCCATTTCCCATACTGTACTCTACACCCCCATGGCTATTCTGTACCTACCTATTTGTACTCCTTTATCCCCTCACCTCTTCACCCATTCCCCTGTACCCCCCTCCATTCTGGCAACCATCAAAATGCTCTTCATATCCATGATTCTGTCTCTGTCCTTCTTATTTGCTTAGTTTGTTTTTTAGGTTCAATTGTTGATAGATATGTATTTTTGCCGTTTTATTGTTCAGAGTTTTGATGTTCTTTTTCTTAAATTTATTTAACATGTCTTTTAGTAATGGTTTGGTGAATGATGAACTCCTTTAGTTTTTTCTTGTCTGGGAAGCTCTTTAGATGCTCTTTGATTCTAAATATCTTTGATGAGTAGAGCAATCTTGGCTGTAGGTCCTTGCTTTTCACGACTTTGAGTATTTCTTGCCAATCCCTTCTAGCCTGCAAGGTTTCTTTTGAGAAATCAGCTGACAGTTTTATGGAAACTCTCCCGTAGATAATCAACTTCTTTTGTCTTGCTGCTTTTAGGATTCTCTCTTTATATTTAACCTTTGGTATTTTGACTATGATGTGTCTTGGAGTGGGCCTCTTTGTATCTATCTTGTTTGGGACTCTCTGTGCTTTCTGGACATGCATGTCTATTTCCTTTACCAAATTAAGGAAGTTGTCTTTCGTTATTTTTTCAAATAGATTTCCAATTTCTTGCTCTTCCTCTTTTCTTCTGGCACTCCTATGATGCAAATGTTGGAACTCTTGAAGTTGTCCCAGAGGCTGCTTACATGGTCCTTGTTTTTTTGGAGTCTTTTTTTCCTTCTGGTTGTTCTGATTGGTTGTTTTTTTGCTTCCTTATGTTCCAAATCATTGATTTGATTCTCAGCTTCATCCTATGTACTGTTGTTTCCCAGTAAATTGTTCTTTATTGCAATTAGTGAGTCCTTCATTTCTGACTGGATTTTTTTTATGCTGTTGAAGTCCTCGCTGAGTTCCTTGATCATCCTTATAACCAGTGTTTTGAACTCTGCTTCGATAGATTGCTTATTTCCATTTCACTTAGCTCTTTTTCTGGAGTTTCATCTGTGTTCTTTCATTTGGGCCATGTTCCCTCGTCTCCTCATGTTTGTTTCTATGTATTAGGGAAAGCTGCTCTGGCTCAGTGTCTTGGTAGCTTGGCCTAATGTAGTAGGTGTCCTGTAGGGTCCAGTGACACAGCCTCCTTAAGCTTGGTACTCAAGGTGCACCCTTTGTGTGAGCCGAGTACACCCTCTTCTGGTAGTTGAGCTTTGGCTGCTGTTGGCAGGTCAATGGGAGGCATTTACCCAGGCCAGTCAGTTGCAAGGGCTGGCTGTGACCACTGACCACCAACCTCCATCCTCTGTGGAGGATGAACTGTGCAGCGGCTGGGTGGTTGTGCTCCTGCGTGGTCTGCAGCTATCCACTGAGTGCACAGGCTCTAGGGTTTTTCAGGTGCTGCAGGTCAAGGTCAGCCCCCACCTGTGTATTGCTATGGCTGCCCTGCCTGATCTATGAAACAATCCGAGATGGCTGCTACTTGTTCTGGCCTTGGAGATTCCTAGGCAAAGCCAAGCTATGAATCTATGCTGGTTGCTGCTAGTGCCAGGCCTGGGGCCACGTAGCAAGAAGTAGGGGGATGGGGGATCACTGAGGCTGGCTGTTGCTTGTTGAGAGGATTTAGGAAGTTGTGAAGCATGAGCCAAGACCAGCCACTCACCTGGAAAAGCCTCTGTTAAAAGCTCTAAGTTGGATGGGACAGAGCCTCGGGATATCCAGGGCAGGGCAAATCGTGTTAGTCGGATTGATGGAGTCTCAGATATTGCAACCTCTTGCTGGTTCTGTGGTGCTGTGGCTCTGTAGAGGGAAGGTTCAGAAAAGGGGCAATGACCTCTACCCACCTTCCTGTCTGGGACAAAGCTGTCCTCCAGCTCTCATCTTGATGTCAGACTCTTCGGTTCCTTCTTGTATGCCACAGGTGCCTTTCAAGCTGATACCCTAGTCTGGAGCTCAGAGGGAGTGAGTCTGAGTAAGTCTGTGTGTGTATTCTTTAAGAGGAACTGCTTGGGACTCCAGAAGTTTCTTCCCCTGACTCAGTCCCCACTGGTTTTTGCAGTCAGAAGTTATGGGGACTTACCTTCCTGGTACTGGAACCCTGGGCTGGGGTGTCTGATGTGGGGCTGGGGTTCCTTGCTGCCATGATATACCTCCCAAACTTTTATCCACCACACCTTTGTGTGGGACTAGCCTATTCCATGTTTCTACTCCTCCTACCAGCCTGGATGGATGGGGTTTCTTAATTTTGTAGTTGTCAGACTTCCATTCAACTTGACTTCTGATGATTCTGATGATGATTGTTCTATAATTTAGTTGTAATTTTGATGTTTACCCACTCTTTCAGATAATCACTTGGCCTACTTCCAAATCTTGGCTATTGTAAATAACACCACAATGAACATAAAAGTGCGTATGTTCTTTCGAATCCTTATTTTAGGTTTCTTTAGATATATTCCCAGAAGTGGAATCACAGGTCATAAGGAAGTTCCATTTTTCATTTTTAAAGTAGTCTTGGATATAAGTCCTTGCTTTTCATCACTTTGAATATTGCATGCCAATCCCTTCTGGCCTGAAATATTTCTGTTGAGAAATAAGTTGACAGTCTTATTATGGGAGCTCCCTTGTAGGTAACTAACCTTTTCTCTTGCTTCTCTTGAGATTCTCTCTTTGTTTTTAAGCTTTGCCATTTTAATTATGATGTGTCTTGGCCTCTTTGGGTTCATCTTGTTTGGCACCCTCTGTGTGCTTCCTGGTCTTGTGTGTCTTTTTCCTTCACTATGCAGGAAAGTTTTCAGCCATTGTTTCTCCAGCTAGGTTCTCAATCCCTTGCTCTCTCTCTATATTTTCCTTCTATACCCCTATGATGCAGATATTATTATGCTTCATATTGTTCCAATGATCACTTAACCTGTCCTCAATTTTTAAAGTTTGCTTTTCTTTTTGCTACTCTGATTGGGTGTTTCTCTTACCTTGTCTTCCAAATTGCCAATTCCATCCTCTACTTCATTCAACTTACTGTTTATTCCTTCTAGTGTATTCTTAATTTCAGGTGTTTCATTCTTCATTTCTGACTGGTTCTTTTTTATGGTTTCTGTGACCTTTTTTATGCTTGCTATGTTTTTGTTGAAGTTCTCACTGAGTTCCCTGAATATCCTTACAACCATGTTTTTGAACTCTATATCTGGTAAATTGCTTATCTTTATTTAATTTAGCTCTTTTGAAGATTCATCCTGTTCTTTTTCTTGGGGCATTTTTCTTTGTCTCCCCATTTTGACTGCCTTTTTGTGCTTGTTTCTATATATTAGTTAGATCTGCTATGACTTTTAGTCTTGGTAGGGTGGCCTTATGTAGCAGGTGCCCTGTGGGACCCACTGGCACACTCTCCTTCATCGCCTGAGTACTCTAGGAATATCCCTTATGTGGGTTATGTGGACCCTCCTATTATACTTGAGTCTTGGTCTCTTTTGGCCTGTTCATTCATGCACTTGGACTAACTCACTGTGAATATTGGCTCATACCTCAGTGTATGAGCTGCTGTGCAGACGCTGACCACAAAAACAGAATTTGCCTCAGCAGGTTCTGGTGCCTGCCAAGATCTTCCTTAGAATATGTCATTTGTGAAGTTGATTGCATCCTACTCTGATGTTGTCTGAAGCTGGCCACCAGGTGTTTCGGTTCTAAGCTTTTTGGGAGGGACGCTGGTGCAGTCCAATGTCAGATGCTGCCTGTGACTGGCTCTGGGCAACCTGTTTGGGGCTACACAGCAATCCACAGTTTGTGGCTGCCTCTGATAGACCTGGGAGTGTGGGGGGAAGGACCACGCTGTGCACCAAGGCCAACTTTTACCAGCATCGGGCCCAGGGGCAGGTCACTAAAAGTCCCAAGACACCTGGACATCCATGTCCTCCTGCCTCCACCTGTTGGCTGCCTTTTAGGCTCAGTCACTGAAAGAGCCTCTGGTGGTACTTGAGTTGTGTGAGGTAGATTCTCAGTGAGTCACCAGGTAGGGGTGAGTGGCGTCACCAGATTGATATAGAATCAAACTTGGTGCCAGTGCTGAGTCGGAGGCCACTCAGCAAATGTCCCAAGTCTAGCAGCCACTTTCTTAGTGCTTTCCCACCTCTGGTGGGGTAGGGTCTCAGAGATTGATCCGGGTGAGACCACCAGAATTAATTAGGCCAAAATAGATAAAGATTTGGCCATGTGAAGGAAGGACCCTACACTCTTTGGGCATGTGAGGGAATAATGGCCTCTGTCCTAGGGCCACACAGCTCTGTCTGTCCCAGATTCTGCCAGGAGCCTAATCTCAGCAGGGTGGGGCCACTGGACATTAGGAGGATGGGGTTAGTGGACCTCCCAGACTGGGTGGTGCCAGTCAAACTTGGGGAGGGGGAAGTTAGGAGGAGTGGCCCCTGGCCCACATCCTCATAACTCAGTCTCTGTCCTGAATTCTGCCCAGACCTTGGCAGGGAGGAGCCACCAGGAGCCCAGAGAGTAGGGCTAGCAGATCTCCCTACAGGGGGAGACACCAGCGAGGTTCACAGGAAAGTAGGGGAGTGGCCCCTGCCCCAAAGCCACACATCTCAGTAACTGACACCCCCTGAGTCTGCCCAGACTTCTACACCTCAGCCAAGGTAGCTGACTCAGCAAGGTGCAGGCTTCACAGGATGGGGCTACAGGGAGTCCAGAGGGTAGAGCTATTGCTTTCTTCCAGGCTGATGCCACAAGGAGGGAAGTGCTCCGCCCAAGAATGATGGCATTTGTGGTGTAGGAGAGCACTCAGCACACGTATCCTTGTGGCTGTCCCTTCAGTTCTCTTCCCAGAGCCACAAACCCAAGTCTGTCCTCATGCGACTCTTGTCTGCTCTGCCCTCTCTCCACAGGAGCCCAGCCTGAGTGGCTGCAAGTGAGATTTTGTGTGTTGGCCCTTTACAGGGCACCTGTGTTCCTAGTGAACTCCTTTCTCTCGCTGGCAGACAGAATCCCCGCTGATTTTCACAGCCAGATGTTATGTGGGTGCCTGTTCATGGCTCTGGTGACCTGGGCTGAGAAGGCTGGCTTGAGGTTGAGACCCCACACTTCTCTGGAGGAACTTTTGCAGCCGAGATGTCCCTCCAGAATCTCAGCTGCCACCCATGGGGGCAGGTCCACCACTTTTCATTCTCTGCCCTTCCTACAAGTCTTGATGTGGCTTGCTCTGTAAATCCTTGGTTACAAGACTTCTCCTTGGCTAGTCTTCAGTTGGTCACTCAGGTTGATTGCTCTGTTTTCATTGTAATTCCAGTTTGGTTCTGGCACGTAGTGTATAACATCCACCTACTCTCCTGCCATCTCGGGTCTCCAGTATTATTGAACTTTTATATAATCTCTAAGCCATTCAGTGTGTGTATACCTTACTTTTACATTAGCACAGAGATTCTCAAGCTGTCTTAGTTCAGAGAGTCCTTAGTATCTTAATTATTTTTTCATGAGGCCCCTGGGCAAAACAAACAAACAAACAAGTCCTGACAGTTGTTTATCAAGTGAATGAATATCCATAATCCAATAATTTAATAATACATTTAAAAACAATACACATAAATTGAAAGAAAAAAGATATTTTTTTCCTTTTAAAAAATTGTCGCAATTACGCACAGGATCCAGGCACCTATTGGGCATGTTAGGCGCGCCGCAGCTTCTCACCTTGATTTCATGGGATCTAATGTGAAAACTGTGGGCCAGCATGAGCTAGCCGTCCACACGGTTTTTAACATGTGTGGAGTGCTCCCATGTTTCCCTCAAAAATTTCATATACACCATGGCGCAAGCTGGTAGAATGTGGCATTAGTGCATTTATTTTTAGAGACTGTAAGTTTGAAAAAGCCCCTTTGCTCTCTGATTCTGGGATCTCTCAGGGAATATTCCTTCACCTTCCAGCAGAGAATTCAAGCATTTGAGGCATTGATAAAATGCTCAGTCTAAATAGGTGTTTTGTAAAGGTAATTAAATGTTAAAAAAAATACTTTCGAAAAGAATTCTTTGAAAAAGAACACTTAAAAGAACACTTTGAAAAGAATCTTTTGGTCATCTCAATAATAACTTCCAACATATTCACTTGCATCTGTCTGGGGATGATGGACAAAAGAGTTTCTTTTGCTGCTCAGTAGAGCAACCAGTTGCATGTATACCAGGTAGACGTCCATGAAATACTAGACCGCACTTTTAAAAACTTTAATAGTTCACTGAGTGACCATTCGTGGAGCCCCAGATTTGTTGGGTCCTGGGGGAGAGAGGCTGTCACTAGGTCTGTTTTTTTATTCCTTAGGCCTCAGGGCATAGGTTTGGTCTACCAAGCCATAGGGGCGACAGGGATGAGAGCAGTAGTGTGTTGCATTCTTATCCTGAAAACCAGTATGTGACACAGGCTGTGGGGGTGGCATTGTGTAGTTAGGATAAGGCAAGTTAAAGGAGGAAAAGTGCAGAAGGCAAATTTTCACTTGGCTGTGCTCTGGACAAGTCACTTTATCTCTAAATGAAGATTTTCCTGTATACCTCTCATATGATCTCTGAAGTTCCTTTTTAGCTCCAAAATACATCAATCCCATGGTTCACCTAAAGCCTGTGCTATATTCTTTACATCAATAGGCTATTTCTCTACTGCTAGAATTTATTTGTAAATTTGTAAATCTAATGTAAATAAGCTGCCTTGGTAATGATCATTTAAATCTTCCCTCTGGATTTATCCATGGAGCCATAATGTTTACTGACATTCCTTCCTGTGATGTGGTCCTTAATTGCGAAGTACATCTTTATAAGAGAATTATAGTTTCCAAATGGGATAATTCCTTTGGTTTAAAGTTGCCACAAAGGAATTCACTGGCATTAGAAACCGAAACAGATTTATTCCTCAGTACTTGTCCCCGAGGCTCTCAAATGTTACTATAAACTCAGAACCTTCCTGCAGTTACCCAGATTAATTTTCAGGTTAATTGGTTATTCAGTATTTTCCCGGAAACCCATTAATTCATATCCTTTAGAAAGTAAGTATGTACTGGACCATCAAAATCATGTGAGAAGTAGAATGCTCTTTTCGTTAAATGCTGTCACTGATTTTTTCAAATTGATGATTTCCTACTTCTTGGAACTTTTTAAATTAAAAACATGTGCCAACACTTTTAATTGTGTAACTAATAAATTTCATTGAAATAGAAGAATTAAATAGCACTGAAAAGTATAAGTTTATTTTGAATTAAATGGATTACCATGATTATATAAACTACTTCTTATTTTTTCTAAGACATTTTTTATTTATTCTATTGTTAAAATTTAAGTTCTTTTTAGTTTTTTAGAACTCTAGTAGGAGAGGCATCCAGAAGAATAGGAAACATCTTGTCTATTGGACTTTCTGACAGTTAACACTATTAAAATATTTTCATTTATTTTATTTACTATTGGAGTCTTTCTTCTAATAACTAGAAAGGAAACTGAGTCTTTCATGTACCTAATTGAACTAATGTTCTTGAATTTTACAAAAATATATAGTTCAAGATTATCCAGTTACATAAATAATAAAGCCAGTTTATATTTAAGTTAGAAAATAAATGTACACATCAGGAGACCTAACTAGCCAGCAGCTCATTAGGGAAAATTAACTGTCTAAAGCCACCCCCCCAAAAAAAAATTAAAGAAAAAAAGAAGAAAATCAAAGTTTGTTTAAAACTTGCAAGCCAATGTGTCAAAGCTTGATTTGTGGCAGAAACCGAGTAAATACTATCATCTGCCTTTGGCATAAGTGGACAACGATTAAGGAGACAGAAATCATGTCATATGAAAGCTAAGCAGAGACTGTGCGTTTGCTCTGCAAAGGAAACTTCAAGACAGGTTCCTGAACTTGTCCTAGGGAGAAGCACCTGAGTAGCCACTGTCTAGAAAAGTTATTTAATAATGAATTAAAGGAACTGAATTTATTAACAGTGAAGAAGAGGAGGATAAAACAGATGTGATATTGTCTTCACAAATCCTTTAGGGTTATCATGTATAAGAGCAGTAACTGCAGAGGAGAGAAGTTTTAGGGAGATACATTTTGGCTTATAACAAAGACCTTATAATATAATGGTAATTCCTGTCCATGGAAGTACTCGGATATGGATTAGAACCATGTGTGACGGATTGCATTAGGAGAAAATGGAGGGTAATGATCTAAGATTAATACTGGCTTTAAGATTCTATCTGAGATCTCCCTCCAATAATACTATATTGAACTGCTTTAACGATGGGTGGTGTATATTTTTCAGAACTTTTCTAAATATTTTACCTTTCATTTTGTCTGGATCACTGCAAACACATGGCATAACTAGTGAAGTGGGCTCGGTTCCAGGCTTCTCTGCTTCCTCAGCCAGATCCCCTGTGCAGGAAACAATGCGTTTACCCTGTACAAGCAAACACAGCAGTTCTGATTGTTTGGTGGTCAGTGTACTGGAGTATTTTTCGCTAGACTGATTACAGGTGTAATGTTATCTTTTATGCATCTCCAGTTGCTCATCTTATTGTTGCAATAATTTAAAAAATAAATGGAACTAAGTTTTATAACTCAATTATTTCCTCTGAAGGAAGTAAGTTTCTTCTTAATTTGCCTGATTTCAGATAACTGGAAGATTTAATTTTCAAGAATTCTGATGCTATTCATGTTACTAATCAACCAAAAAATATTATTTTAGCTACTATGTTTGCAATATTTCTAACACAAATCATAGTATTAATATTAGAGGTAGCTTTGGGGACTTCCCTCCCTTCCGTGTGTGTGTGCAGGGGTATGTGTGTCTGAATATGTATTTTCTAAGATCTGTGTGTTCATCAAAGTAAAATTGCTTTACAAAAAAACTACATATTTAATATGTAAATTTTGTAAGTTTGGGCATGTGCATACATCTCTGATACTAATACCACAATCCAGGAAACATATCCATCATCTTTAAATGTTTTCTTAGGTCCCTTTGTTGATCAGAACACTTAACATGAGATCTACTCACTCTCTTAAATTTAGTGCGCAATACTGTGTCAATAAGCATAGGCACTTTCTTGGAAAGCAGATCTACAGAACTTACTCATCATACATAATGGTAACTTTATAGACGAATAACTCCCCACTTCCCCTTACCCCCTTCACCTGGCAATCACCATTCTATTTTCTGCTTGTAAAAGTTGGCTATTTTAGATAACTCACATAAGTGTGATCACACAATATTTGTCCTTCTGTGACTGACTTATTTCACTTAGCGTAGTGTCTTCCAGCTTCATTCATTTTGTTTTACTTCTTTTTAAAGGTTGATTAATATTCCATTGTACACATATACCACATTTTATCTCTTTATCTGTCAGTGAACATGTAGATTTCTGTATTGCAGCTGCTTTGAATAATGCTGCAGTGCATGTGAGAGTGCAGATATTTTTTTGATAGCCCGATGTCAGAAGTGGGACTGCTGCATCATACATTTATTCTGTTTTTACTTGAAGAACTGCTGTACTGTTTTCCACAGCAGCTACACCATTTTACATTTCTAACAACAGTCTAAAACAACAGAGAAACAGTTCCAGTTTCTCTACAGTGTTGCCAGCACTTGTTAACTTTTGATTTGTTTCATAACAGACATCCTAAGAAGTGTGAGCTGATATTTCATTGTAGTTTTGATTTGTACTTCCCTGATGATCAGTGATGTTGTGCATCTTTACATATATCCATTGCTCATTTGCATATCTTTAGAGAAATGTCTATTCAAGTCCTTTGCCCATTTTTTGATCAGTGTTTTGGGTTTTTTTCTCCTATTGAGTTATAGGAGTTTTAATATATTTAAAAGTTAACCCCATATAGATACACGGCATGCAAATATTTTCTCCCATTCCATAGGCTGCCTTTTCATTCTGTTGACTGTTTCTTTGGCTGTGCATAAGCTTTTTAGTTTGATGTAGTCCCACTTACCTATTTTTGCTTTTGTTGCCTGTGCTTTTGATGTCATATCCATGAAATCATTGTGAAGAACGGTATCATGAAGCTATCCCCCTCTGTTTTCTTCTAGTAGTTTTACAGGTTCAGGTCTGTGTTTAGGTCTTTCATCCATTTTGAGTTAATTTTTGTGTATGGTATAAGATAGAGGTCCATTTTCATTCTATTGCATGTGGATATTCAGTTTTCCTAGCACAATTTGCTAAGGAGACTTTTTTTCCACTGCGCATTTTTGGCACCCTTGTTGAAGATTGGTTGATCAAATGCAGGTGGGTTTAATTTTGAGCTCTCTTTTCTCTTCCATTGGTTCTGTATGTATGTCTTTATGTTAGTACCATACCACTTTAATTACTTTAGTTTTGTGATATATTTTGAAATCAGGATGTGTGATGCCTTCAGCTATGTTCTTTTTTCTCAAGATTGTTTTGTCTGTTTGGGTCTTCTTATGGTTTTGTAAGAATGTTAGGATTCCTTTATTATTTCTGTAAGAAATGCCAGTGGGATTTTGATGGAATAGCATTGATTCTGTGGACCACTTTGTATTATAAATATTTTCACAATATTAAGTCTTTGGAATATTTTTCATTTATTGTGTCTTTAATTTCTTTCATCGATGTACTGTAGTTTCTTTGTACAATTATCTTCTTGGTTAAGTTTATTTCTAAATATATATTATGATAGCTGTATGAAGCTATCATAAATGAAATTGTTGTCTTAATTTTCTTTTCTGATAATTCATTATGAGTATATATGAAGCAACTGATTTTTATATGTTGAACTTGTATTCTGCACCTTTACTGAACTTGTTTTATTTATTTCTGAAAGTTTTTTTGGTGGCTACACACACACACACACATGCATACATATAAAACCATATCACCTGCAAACAGATCATTTTACTTGTTCCTTTCTGATTTGTATGACTTTATTTCTTTTTCTTACTTAATTTCTTTAGCTTGGACTTTCAGTACTATGTTGAATGAAAGTGGAGAGAAGGGATATCTCTGTCTTGCTCCTACCTTAAAGGAAAACTTTTCAGTTGTTCACCATTCAGTATGATGTTAGTTGTGAGCTTGTTATATATGCTGTTTATTATGGGGAAGTACTTTCCTTCTTTACCTAGTTTATTGAGTGTATTTTTTTTAATCATGAAAGAGTGTTGAATTTTGCCCGGCTGGTGTAGCTCAGTGGATTGAGCACGGGCTGGGAACCAGAGGGTCCCGGTTCGGTTCCCAGTTGGGGCACATGCCTGGGTTGTGGGCCAGGTCCCCGGTGGGGGCCATGTGAGAGGCAACCATACATTGCTCTTTCTCTCTCCCTTCTCCTCTCTCTGAAAATAAATAAATATTTAAAAAAAAAAGAGTGTTGAATTTTGTTAAATGATTCTCTGCATCCATTGAGATGATCATATGATTTTTATCCTTCATTCTATTAATGTTATGTATCATTCTCCTTGCTTTGCATATAGTAAACAGTATTCATATTCCACAGAATAATCCCACTTGATCATGGTCTATATTTCTTTTAGTGTGGTGTTGAATTTGGTTTGCTCATGTTTTTTGAGGGATTTTGCATCTATGTTTATCAGGGATATCAGCCTGTAGTATTTTTTCTTGTGGTGTCTGTGTGTGGCTTTGGTAACAGGGTAATGCTGGCCTCATAAAATGAGTTTGGAAGTATTCCCTTCTCTTCTATTTTTGGGAAGAATTTGAGAGGGATTAGTGTTAATTCGTCTTTAAATGTTTGGTGGAATTCGCAAGTGAAGCCATCTGGTTCTGGACTTTTGTTTGTTAAAGGGTTTTAATTACTGCAATTCAGTCTCCTTAGTCATTATTGGTCTGTTCAGATTTTCTATTTCTTCATGATTCAGTCTTGATAGTTTGTATGTTTCTAGGAATTTCTTCTAGAATATCCAATTTCTTCTAAATATATCTAATTTGTTGGCATGTAATTGTTCATAGTAGTCTCTTATGATGCTTTTATTCCTGTGGATATTTGAATATATTTTCTTTCATTTCTAGTTTTATTTGAGTCTTTTTTTCTTAGTCTAAGTAAAGGTTTGACAATTTTGCTTATCTTTAAAAAAAAAACAACTCTTGGTTTCATTGATACTTTATAGTCTTTCTAGTATCTACTTTATTTACTTCTGCCTTAATCTTTGTAATATATTTTCTTCTGCTCAATTTGGACTTGGTTTGTTCTTTTTCTCTTTCTTTGAAGTATAATGTTAAATTGTTTGAGATTTTTCTCTTTTTTCTTTGTTTATTCTTTTACTTACTTATTTTTAAAATAAGCTCATGTTCTCAGAAGCCAGGAAAAGGTTAATAAATTTGAGTATTAAAATAAAAAATTGGCATGGCATAATAAACAAGGAAGGAAAAGGAAATAAAATAAAACAATGAACAGAGAAAGAAATTGCAACACATAAGAAAAGACAAATTTCCTTACAACATAAAGGACCTCTACAAATCAATATTAAAGTGAAAAATAATCAAATATGAAATTGGCAAAGGAGTTCACAAAAAGAAATACAAATGACCAATAAAAATATTTTTAAAAATACAACTTTACTTATAATTAAATTAATACCTATCAGAAAGTGAATTATTACTGTAATTTTCATCAGACTGAAAATGTGTGATTATACTTCATGGTGGTAAGAGTTCCTAGAAAAAGATACACACACACTATGCACAGAAATTTAATTGCCATCTTTTTGGAGACAATTTGACAAACTTCAAATATCATTTTTATGACTGAACAGTTTCATTTCCATAAATATATCCTGTAACTATCCCTGCACAGGAGCACAATGGTACATATAAGAAGGAAGTCTATCCGCACAGCATTGTTTTAAATATCAAGGAAAAAAGCAACTTAAATATTTATGAATACAGGATTGTTTAAATACACTTTTCTACATCTGCATTATGGTATGTTATGCCAGTGCTTGAAAGAAGGAGATAGATCTGTGCATGCTAACATAGAAAGCTGTCTAAGGTGCTTTGATAAAGAGCAAAGGCGAAGCCTAGAACAACACGCATCACATGACCCTGTGCATACATGTGCACATTCACTCAAGCACTGTGCCCGTTCACGCACGGTAATGACCCTGGTACGCCTCTGAAGAGCGGGACTGAGAAGTGATGTGAAACATTTTTAATTTTTTACTTTACACCCTTCTGGAATTATTTTTTAAACCAGTTTGAAATTGGTGCTCAGCATCTGTTCTGTACCTGGCACCGTGTTTGGCCCTGCAGGAACAGGAATGAAGGTCACTCACACTTGGGCAGCCCCACACAGTTAAGACGGAGGAATATAAACAGGTGAGGTACAGTGGGTTAAGAGTGACTGAATGGGCTTGGCCTTTTAGGAGGAGGCGATCGGGGTAGCCCCGGTTTTTAATTTAAAAAATTTTTTTAATTTATTTTTTTTCAACTACAGTTTACATTTAATATTAGTTTCAGGTACACAGCAGAGTGGTTAGACACTTTTTAAACGTATGAATTGTTCCCCGTGTTAAGTCTAGTAGACTACGGACACCCTCCGTAGTTATTACAGCGTTACTGACTCCATTGCCAGAGCTGCATTTTTTGTCCCTGTCTTTTTCCTTAATGCAGGCATTTGTTGCTATAAAATTCCCTCTTAGAACTGCTTTTGCTGCATTCCATAAGTTTTGGTATCTTTTATTTTCATTTTCATTTGTCTCAAGACACTTTTTAATTTTTCTTTTGAATTCTTTGGTTGTTCAGGAGTATGTTGTTTAATTTCCACACACTATTTGTGAATTTTCCAATTTTCCTACTCTTATTGATTTCTAGTTTCATACCATTATGGACAGAAACAAAACCTGATATGATTTCAGTCTTTTTCAATTTATTAAGGCTTGTTTAGTGGTCCAACACATGATCTGTCCTGGAGAATGTTCCATATGCACTTGAGAAGAATGTGCATTCTGATGCTGTTGGGCGGATTGTTCTGTACATGTCTCTTAGGTTCATTTACTCTATAGAGTCATTCACGTCTGCTGTTTCTTCATTGATTTTGTTTGAATGAAATTGATGAAAGTGGGGTATCGAAGCTCTTTTTTATTATTAGGTTGCCCTCTATTTCTCTCAGTATCTAAAATATCTATAAATATTTACTTTAGATGCTTTTGATTCAATGTTAGGTGCATATATATTTACAATTGTTATACTTCATTGATGAATTGACACATTTATCATTATATAGTGACCTTCTTTGTTTTTAGTGAGTGATTTTGACAGGAAGTCTGTTTTGTTTGATTGCCACCCCTTCTCTATTTTGGTTACTGTTAGTAAAATATCTTTTAACTCTCTTTACTTCCAGTCTTTGTGTATTATGAAAGTTCAGATGAGTCTCTTATAGGTGTTAGTAGTTCCTGTTTTTAATCATTCCACCACTCTATATATTGTTTTTCTATTCCACTATTCTGCATCTTTTGATTGAAGAATTCAATCCATTTACTTTTAAAGTAATAATGATAGATAAAGACTTACTATTGCCATTTTGTTAGAATTTTTAGCTGTTTTGTCATACTTTTGTTCTTGTCCTTCTCTCTTGTTGTCTCCCTTTGTGATTTTATTTTTTTGGAATGGTATGCTTGATTCCTTTATATTTTGTCTGTTTACTAAGGTTTCTTCTTCTTCTTTTTTTTTTTAAAGATTTTATTTATTTTATTTTTAGAGAGAGGAGAAGGAAGGGAGAAAGAGCAATGTATGGTTGCCTCTCACATGGCCCTCACGGGGACCTGGCCTGCAACCCAGGCGTGTGCCCCGACTGGGAATCAAACCGGGACCGCCTGGTTCCCAGCCCGCGCTCAATCCACTGAGCCACACCAGCCGGGCTAAGGTTTCTTCTTTATGGGTTTTTCAAGTTATTTTATGCTTTGGATCCAGGGTTTTTCTTTCATTCTTCATAGTTCCTCTCTTTGTATTCTCATTTTGCTCAGGTGCATTTTCCTAATTTTATGTAGTTGTCTGTGTTTTCTTGTAGTTCACTGAGCTTCTTTAAAATGATTATTTTGATTTCTTAGTTGGGTAATTAATAGATTTTCATTTCTTTAGGGTGTGTTGTTAGAGATTATTTTCTTCCTTTGTTAGTGACATATTTCCCTTATACTTGTGTTTCTTGTAAGCTCTCCATTAGTGTCTGAACATTTGAAAAAAAAGTCATTTCTTTCTGTCTTTATGGGTTGGCTTTGGCAGAGAAAGACCTTCACCAGTCATCCTAGCTAGAAATTCTGGGAGTCTTTCTAAATTTTATTATGGATGTGCATTTCCATTCTTCTCCCTCTCTCCTGGGGGAGAATTATCAAGATTTTACACCTTCTCCCAATCCCACAGAGCCATTCATGGTACGGATAACCATCACCCCTTTTCTCTAGACCAGTGCACCGAGATGCCAGGATGTTAGGTACAAACTCCACTTCCCTCTCCTCTCCCTCCCTCCCTTCTGAAGAGCATCGGGATTGTGAACCTTCTTCCAGTTCCACAGAACCATGTGGGCTGCTGAGATCCACACAGGCTGCTGAAAACCTTGCCAGCTGCTGAGATCCTCTCTGGCTGCTAAGATCCATGCAGGCTCTATGTTCTACGCTGTCTGCTGAGAGCCCCACTGGCTGCTGAGATCCTTGCTGGTCGCTGCAGTCCATACCAGTTGCTGGGTCTCTGCCAGCTGCTGCCATCCTTGCTGGCAGCTGTAATCCATGCTGACTGCTGTGGAGCGTGCTGGCTGCTGAGAGCCACCTACCCCCTTCCTTGTTCTCAGCTACCCAAGGCATTCCAGCTGCGCTGGAGCTTTCAGTTCTCTGGGTGATGAGAGACTAGAGCAGTTCTTTTGAGTGGCACCTTGAAGATCTGGGGACATTGGGTTTACATTCCTGGCTCTCCCTGTCCTCCATGACAGAAATCCCATGCTGAAGGGATCTTTGTCACACTGACCTGTGCTGACTTGTGGGGGGCGGGGGGGAGACACAGGGAAAGTGAAACTGCTCTTCTTACCTGTTTCAATGCAGCTATTCTTTGTTTTGTAGTGTTTGGATGCTGCATCCTCCTAACTGGATTCTGGGGTTCTCATAAAAGTATATGGTCTGTGTATGCTATATATAGTTGTTAATTAGTGTTTCTGTGTGAAGACAAGGGCTGGGACTTCCTATTTCTCCATCTTGCTGATGTCACTCTGTATATTACTTTTTAACTGTTGGAAACTTAAGAAAACTATGAAGTTAGATACCAAGCCATGGAAAAGACATTTACGCCATCCTGTTCCTCTCTAGACAAGTAGTATACCATTTAAATGGAAGGGTTTATTGTTAATTTATTGCCCACTTAGGGGAGGCCTTTTTTAAAAATCAGAGTTTTATCTAAAAATAATATATGAAACTAGCCAGAGTCTACAATGATATAATTGAAGTGATATACCTAAAAACTCAGACTTCAGATTTTCCTAAACCACTTTACACTGCCATGATTATTACTGTAACGAGCTTTAATTTGGTGTCACTTTGAATTTAGGCCATGATGTCAAACTGTGCTAAAAGAAATTCTCTAGTGACTAGATCTATTCATTAACAGCTGTTGCTCTACCTGTGAGAGGATTTAGGGGGAAAAAACAACCTGCCAGCAAAAAGGAGTCTGATATGCCTTTTAAATTATTACTGTATTAGTTGCTGCTTGTGTAGAGAGAGAGGTTGACTTTCGTTGTAGCATTGTTTTTAGGATACTACTGATTTAATTTTGTGGAACAAACTAGATTTGGCATGACTATACCAGCTGTAGAGACATCAGTATAGAATAATCAAATGGTTAGAGGAAATCACCTGTCTGAGTCTGTATTTTATTTTGCTTTGTAACATCATGGAGTTGTGGAGGATTACATCTGGAATATAAATCTATCTCCTGTGTAAATGATTTTTGAGAGTGTAACTAAAAGTAGTTATTCTGCCACACATACACACTCCCCCGTTTACCCTTGTTAAACCGTCTTACTAAGCAGAAGGTGCCTACATTTAAAGGTAATGGTTGGAATAAGACTCGGGATACAAAGGGACGGCACGAGGAAGCTTTGGGTGACAGAGCTGCTCTGTATCTTGACTGTGGCGGTGGTTACGCTCTGCCTTTGTCAGAACTCACAGAAATGTAAACCAAAAAAGAGTGAATTTTGCTGTACATAATTTTATTTTATTTTATTTATTTTTAACTCCTCACTCTAGGATATGTTTATTAATTTTAGAGAGAGAGGAAGGGGGAGAGAGTGAGAAATATCAGCGTGAGAGAGAAGCATCGATGGGTTGCCTCTGATATGTGTCCCAGTTGGGGATCGAACTCTACACCTAGGTATGTGCCCTGACTAGGGATCAAACTCACAACCTTTTGGTGTATGGGATCATACTCCAAGCACCCAAGCAACCCAGTCAGGGCTGTATGTAATTGTAAAATAAAAATTAAAAATACAGCCATCCTAGAAGAAATGAAGTTAATAAACCGCTCCTATTATGAGGCCTGTCCAGAAGGTATCCAGCCATGTAATATGAAAAGTAGAGACATTTATTGAAGAAGATAAAAAATACAAGAAACAATGTACATAGGACAATGATGCCTCAGTCCTCTAAAAAGTGGGCCCCTTGGGACCTCACACAGCTCTCCCAATTGATATAAATTGCCCCATCACATTTTCTTGAATCTTATTGATGGTCTAAAATCTCTTCCCTTTCAAAGGTGATTTTAATTTTGGGAAAGGACATAATTTGCAGGGTGCCAAATCTGGGCTGTAGGGGGGCTGAGTCACCTGGGTGATTTGATGTTCACCAGAAAACTGCACGAGATGTGATGCATGAGTGAGTGCATCATCATGATGAAGCTGCCAATCACTAGTCACCCGTAGCTGCGGCCTTCTGAATCACCAGAATAGTTTCTTCGAGGAGTGTTCAAGCTTAATGCAAAACTTGATGCTTATTTGTTGCTCTACTTGCTCAGTCATTTCAAATGTGATGGCCACACGGTATAAATGCTCACTCAATGGCATCTACCACCCCCACTGACTGGTACAGTGAAGTCATCATTGTTCACGAATGTGCATTCCAGTCCACTCTCCTTGGCTGCCAGGTTACATCAATGGTCGTGCAAACTGTTCAGTGTTATATTAACACTGGCTTGACTTTTTCTAGACATACCTCATCATATATGGTAAAGAATCATTAAGTGTCACATGTGGAAAGGGATATTGAGAGCTCTTTATATATTCAGGATACAAAAATTTTATATCAGAAATGTAATTTGCATGTATTTTCTCCCCGCGGTGACTTGTCTTTTTATTTTCTTAATAGTGTCCTTCAAAGAGTAAAAGTTCTTACTTTTGATGAAGTTCAATTTCTCAATACTTTTTCTTTTGGTGATATACTTAAGGAATCTGTCTAGACCAAGTTTCCACAGGTCTTTTTTCCTATGTTTTCTCCTAGAAGTTTTATCGTTTCAGGTTTTACATTTTGTTCCATGATCCATTTTGAGTTAATTTTTACATATCGTTCAAGTTTTGGATTAAGGTCTTTATTGTATTTTATTTTTATTTTTTGGTATGTATGCCCTTATCCAGTTTTTCCAGCACCATTTGTTGAAGAGACTCCCTCCATCAAATTTAATTGCGTCTTGGTTGAAATTACCATATATGTGTGGATTCTCGATTGTTTTTCACAACCACGTTATCTGGACTGCTGTGCTTTATGTAAACATTGAAGTCAGGTAGAGTGAGACTTTTAACATTGCTCTCCATTTTCAAAATTGTTTTGGCTATTGTAGGTGTTTTCCATTTCTATATAAATTTTAGAATCAGTTTTTAATTTCTTTACAATAGTCATTTTGGGATATTGATTGGAATTGTGTTGAGTCTATAGCTTGAGAAGAATTAAAATAGTAATAATATTGAGTCTTCCCATTCTTGAACACTCTACAGGGTGGGGCAAAAATAGGTTTACAGTTGTGCATATAGAAAATAATACGATAATTATTAAGTAACAGTACAAGAATAAACTCTGTGTTTTGCATACTCACAACTATATCCTACTTTTGCCCCACCCTGTATATCTCTTCATTTATGTCTTCTTCCATTCCTTTTATTAGTGATTTATAGTTTTTAGCACATATATTTATTATGTTTTAGCAGATATTTTAACAATATCTGTGGTATAATGAACAGCACTTTCAAAATTCCAATATCTAATTATTCATAGCCCATATATAGGATCTTGCTCTTTTTTTTAACTTGTTAAAGTGCCAAATTTTTGTTTTCGTAGGGTTTTTTTTTTTGTAGTTTCTTTTGGAGTTTGTATGTAAGCATTAATATCTATTTAGGATTCAGAAAGAGAGTATATTTTGTTTTGTCTTATTCATGAGATCTTCCAGACATGGGATAGTTGCTCTTACGTATATTTGTATGGTTAGATGATTTTTATGCTTTGTTTGGCGTTTTTCCTGCTTGGTTGTTTTTAATATCACTAATATGCTATCAGGAACCAATTTAATCACTTACTTCATATAAAACACCATATTCTTGTCTAGTTAGGATATGTATTTATGTGAAAAATAATAGATAGGGAGGTCAAGTTTCTTATAGTCCTCCGCGTTAATGGGATTTGAAAGAATGTGTATCTTACTTGTGTAGGAAACTAAGATAAATTTAAAAAATGGAAAATTCTCGCTGGTATTGTCCTTCTTTTTGCATTGCTTAGTCATCACTGCTATGTAAATATGAAAAGGTTTAAGCATTTAAATCATGCTTAAGACTGCCCTCATATTTCATGTGATTTTTAAAAAACAGGAGTCATGACATTGCTTTAGTGAGTTCTCAACCTTAAAAATGAATCTTTAATTTGAGCAGATTATGATGAATGAGAGGCATTTACAGTATACAATTGCTGTCTAGATGCAATTCTACTCTGTAGTGCTTTATTGATTTCTTTCCTCCTGCATTACCAAAACTCAGGATTTCTTCTCAGTAATATAGGGTCATTGAAAACAAAATGCAGTTGATTCTAGCTAGTTTTTTTCCTTGATCCAAAATTATTTTCATATATAGTAGAAGAGATTTATCTAATAATTTTGCTTGCCCTTTTTATGCATGTATTTATCTAACAGTACTATGTGTTTGTGGGCATATATCCTAAGGCTACTGGTTTAGACTAGGAGTCATTAAATAGAATTATTGTTTTAGAATTAATAAATGGAAAAGCATGGAGTATTTTTTCATATACTGCATTGCCATTTCTTATTCCCATGAATAAAAATACAAGATTTTTAAAGATGCTTATAGCCACATTTAATACTCATTAAGAGACTACTAGCAAAATTTCTGCTTCTTTTTTCTATTTTCATCTCTTCAACAGTTATTTTCCAGTGTCATAGGGTGTTGCCATAATAAAGCAGAAAAGAAACATTCTCGGGGGAGGAATATCAGGGGATTTTATTATCTTGTGTGTTATTTTACACTAGCATTTTAAACATTTGTTTATTCAAGTAAATAAGAAAACTAATTTCTGAAAATATTAATTATAGAAAAATATTTCTGGGAATAGGAGAAATTCATTTGATCAGAGGACAGTGGTGGCATCTGAGGAGTGGGACACCGGCAAGGTTTTTGATTTTTTGTTTTTTGTTTTTTTGACAAAACAAAAACAAACAAAAGTTCTGTAGCAATTTGTCTTGGTTCTTTAAAAATTCTACAGTTTCTTGAACACATTCTTTTTCTCTAAATATCGTTATCCATTGGAATACTTAATGAAGACAGACCTTATTTATGAAACATAACTTCATAGTCAAGTCTGTTAAAACAAATCTCTATGAACTCTAAGAATTCCTAGGCTTTCCACTGTCACTTCCTTTCTGATGGAGTGTGAAGAGAGTAAGCCGAGAGGCAGTCTAGGGGCAGAAAAGTGTGCGCTCCGGTAGCTTTCTGTCCACGTCTGGGTTGAATAACACTTCTGCTACCTGCGTTGCTGTAGTGCTCGTGTTGCCCACAAGTCAATGATGAAGTTCTTCCAAAGAGTTACTTTCCTTTGTTTTGGCAGACTAAGCATGAGCTTGGGCTGCTCTTTATCACGCCTGCAGCCCTTTAGCAATAGTTCACTGTCACATCTGTTCCTAAACAGAGAGCAGGGCGTGGGATAGAAAGCTTTTCTGACTGTTCATCTGGAGGCTTGATATTTTAAACCCCAAGAAAATTATCTATATCCTTGGAATTTAAACATGATCTTTTAAAAAATAATTGAAAATGACATAAGCAACAAAACTCTTTTCTTTTCTATCTAAATAACAAGTGTTACAAATTAACCATGGCACGTAGTAAAAGGCTCATGTGATACACTATTCTGTTATTTAGCATAGTTTATTAAAGTTTTCTTTTTCAGGAGAAATGATAATTTTTTAGTTGCTTACAATGGGAATTATATTGTATATGTTGAAATCACAAAGTTTTTAAAATAAATTGAATATAGTTTGTTCAAGATAATTTTATTTTGTTTAATGAGCAAATCAAAAGCTTACTTAAGAATTTTAGGTTAGTTAAGCAGGAAAGAAACTAGATTTCTGATCTAGTATATAATATTCTTACCCGAATGAGTTGCTTCCTTGGTAAGTCAAGTGTTTTTACAGTCTTTTTAGAGGAAATCTTAAGATTTTCGTTGTTGCTTCATTTAAAGACATTTTTATTCATGGACAAATTCGAATACACAAGAGGCATCATTATTGCTACAGCAATATGTATTAAAATGAAGGGTCTGTTTTAGAAATATATTGCTAGTCGTGACCTCTCAGCACCATTTGACAATAGTACCCTCGCTCATTTCTGAAACCTCTCTCTCTGTAACACATTTTGTATGTTTCCCCTTACTCCTTCGATTCATCCTTCCTAATCTCATTTTCATGTCGCTCTTCCTTTTTAGGCTTGTTTCTCTCCCAAGCCCTCTTTTCTACCCGTATTGCATTTTCTGCCTAGTCAAGCTCTTCCATTCCCATGGCCTCAATTTCCATCTGGTGTCTTCCAACCTGTTATCTCACTTCAGACCTTTTCTTCTTATCCAGATACCTGTATGAACTGGTTCTAGGACATCAGCACTACTAAAAATCATCTCAAGCTACACATTTCTAACACTCACTTCATCTTTCCACCTCTTACCCCCAACCTACTCCTTCTCCCAGGTTAGCTGTTTCTGTGAATAGTACCACATCGAGTTTACCAAGACTGAAACCTGTGAATTTCCCTGGATCCCTCATGATTCCCCATGTCCTACATGTAGTGAAGGTGCTTTTTATTTTTCTCTATCCCTACTGTTACTAATACCTTAGTTTAGGCAACTGTCATCTTCACTCTGTATTACGGCTACAGACTTCTGTCTGGTCTCTGCTTTGAGTCTAAAGGCTGCCTTCAATACATGCTCTACAGTGGCGATAGCAATACGTGCTTAATTGCAAATCTGATAGATGTAAAAAGTGCAATGGTTATGCATTGCCTTTAGAAAACTCTAGCACTCCTTAATGTGGTTTCTAAAAGCATTCATGGCCCGGCCTGTTTACATCTTCCATTTCCTGTCACATCCCTACCTTCTTCCCACCTCAGATTTTCTGCATAGATGATCATGTCATCTGCAAATAAAGACAATCTCATGTCCTCCTTTCTGTTTGCCTTTCCCCCTTTTTCTTGCCTGAGTGCATTGACTCCTCCAGTGTGATGTTGAAAAGACGTAGTAAAAGTTGACACCCTCGCTTTATTGAAGAGCATGTTAGTGGTAGAATTTTGTCAAATTGAAAATGTTCTCCTCTGTTCCCAGTCTGCTGCGAGTTATAAAGACTGAGTGTAGGATTTTGTCAAGTACTTTTTCTGTGTTTACTGAGATGACACACTGCATTGACTGATTTTAAAATGTTATAGTGCAGGGGGAAGTTGTGGGGTGGAGGGATTGAGCAAAAGGGAAAAAGGACTCATGATCATGGACAACAATGTGGTGATTGCTGGGGGAGAGGGGTAAGGGGACGAAGTGGTAATGGAAAAAATACAATAAAGATCAAATAAAATATATTAAAAACATAAAATAAAATGTTAACCAACCTTACATTGCTGAGATAAAACTAACTTATAATGTATATTCACTTTATATACTGTTAGATTCTGTCTGCTAATTTTTTTGTTAAATTTTTTGCATCTATGTTCTTGTGGGATACTGGCTCTTAGTTTTCTTTATTAGAAAGTCTTTGTCTTATTTTGGTGGCAGGATAATGCTAACGTCACAGGACTTAGGAAGTATTCTCTCTTCTTTAATTTTCTGGAAGAGTTCATTTAGAATAGAGGGGGCTTAACAAGAGAAAGACCTTTTTTATTGTCTCAGTGGAGAAGGAAAGCATGGATGGGGTGCATATAAACTTGTAGGTTTCCAGCGATTCCAGCTCTTCCAATCTCAGTTTCTCTGTTTGTCGTAGATGTGAAACAGGGATGAAAATTCTCTGTGTCAGCAAGTTACTACCGATTTAACTTGGACTTCAGTTGGCTAGGGAGAAGGAAGAACATCCTTCTACTTTGCTAATGAAATTCAGGTTTCTAAGGCACAGATTGGGCTGGGGAAGTCTTTCTGGTACTGTTCCAGCATGGAGGATTTCCTACCACTGTTGAAGAATCACATTTGCAGTTACCACAGGAAATGAACATACGCCTCGGTGCTGTGTGCTGGGTTAAATCTGTATCGATATAGAGGTCGAGTATGAGGTAATCTGTAAGATATTCAACTAGAGTTGATAGTAATCATGATATAAAATATTTCTTTATATACAGCTGTCTAAACTATGGGCTCAGCAGACTACATCCTAGCACCTGTTGGGGTTTTTTAAATAAAGTTTCATTTGGAACTTTATTGTGAAATAGCCATCTTGATGTATGTCTGTGATTGCTTCTGCATGACGATATCAGAGTTCAGTGGTTGCAGCAAAGACTGTGTGGCCTATAGAACATAAAATATTTACTGTTTTGCCCTTTTCAGGAAAGGTTTGCTGGCTTCTTATCCAGAATAATAAAATAGTAAAGACTGGGGGGGAAAATTTGAGAAAAACAGAAGTTAAGACACTAAAAGTGTGAAAGGAATTAGAAAAGTAGAAGGTATTTAGTATATATTGTTAAATGCAAATCACACTTCACAAACTGATATAATTATGTATTAATCTCATTTCTATTTTAGAAATTTATATCAAAAAGTTAATAGTAGTTGCTTCCAAATGGTGAAATTACACTTGATTTTTATTTTCTTGCTGGTTCTTATGTGTTTTATGATTTTTTTTACAATGAACATATGTTACTGTATTATTAATAAAATGAACTAGCAATAGACTAGAATGAGAACATAAAAGCAAATTAGAATGGAAAGAATAGTGCATTTGGCAGGGTCAAACAAAGATGCGACACCCCAGAAGATGCATAAAGAAAATGCTTCTTGTTTGTTACATGAACAGTTGGAGAAATTTCTTGATGATGCCCTAAGAACACTTTCTGGTCTTTTAATTCCTTATATTTAACCAGCATCTGATATGAGAACAGAATTTCCCACAAAAAAAGAGAAAAAAGATAAAGGTTTTTAAGTTATAAATTGCATTTAGACTTTGCTCCTCATTTCCAAAGACATAGATTTTTAAAGTTTAGTTTATTGAAATGTTCTTAATTTTTGTGACTTGTACATTATACTGTGTATTAGTGATTTGTTTTTAATTCAACAAATGAAATTTTGTTAATTAGCTATAAGTAAAACCTACACTTGGCTATGTTGTAGAAGTTAAGGTAGTTTTCTTTTATAAGAAGTCACAATTATGCCTTTAAAAAAAGGTGAGCAGCTTTTATTTGGGCAAAAATCAGTCAGAAATTACAGAAAGTAATCTTTTCAGTGAAGTACTGTTATTAACCAGATGAGACTTGAAGTTGTTTTACTGTGATATCCTATTCCAACATCTGCACCATGGCTCTTCCCAGATGCTCACTATAAAGTTCAATGGTTCTTGACAAACATTAAGTTAATTTCAACGGCTGTACTATGTTAGGAGCCATTGAAACAGAAGAGAAACCCGTTTGCCAAGTCTCATATTTTAAGTCAACATATTTTTGTTTCAATTATCACTATGAATGGTACTTATTATCTTTATAATGACCAAATGAGTTGTTGAGAACAATCTCAGGGTTGAAGCTTAAGATACAAACTATAGATACTTGCCGATAATTTGTCATACAAAATGAACAGAAAACAAAAGCAGAAAACAAGCTAAAAATCCCTTTTTCTATTTGCACTTTAACTATGAGTCAAATAGGCTGATAATTCTTAACTATAAAACGTAACTTGTAAGAGGAGTTTTTTTTAATAAAGATTTTATTTTTATTTATTTTTAGAGAGAGGGGAAGGGAGGGAGAAAGAGAGGGAGAGAAACAGCAATGTATGGTTGCCTCTCATGTGGCCCTCATGGGGGCCTGGCCCGCAACCCAGGCATGTGCCCTGACTGGGAATCGAACCAGGACCCTCTGGTTCCCAACCTGCACTCAATCCACTGAGCTACACCAGCCAGGGCTTGTAAGAGGAGTTTTTATGTACTCTTGTAAAAAAAAGAAGTCAATAAAGATGAGCCTCAAAACAAGAATATATGCGGATATATATAGTGTTTTTATATAAAACATAAAATTTGAGCACATTTGTCAAATATGTAAATAATTATATAAAATAGATTCAATCATATATTTATAATTGAACACACATACACAAACATGTGTTGTGTATACATGTGTACGTATGTGTATGTATATAATTACACCCATGCATTCCACTGATTAGTATGGCAATAGCGGAATGATGTTTAATGAAAAATTTCAATAATAATTACATATAAAAGAAATATCCCGTTAGTAAAGCTCATTATGATATGGAACTACCTTAAAGGGAAGTGGTACAAGCCCCACTGCTTGTTATTTGACAGTGTACTGAAAACCCCACGCATTGTTGGAATCCATGTGCAGAATGTCCCGATTGATCGCACCCATATCTGACATTTATTATTCACGTTGATTTGAATCATAATGTAGACCGGAATCTGGTTTTTTGTTGCTTATACAGGCACCTCCCCCCCCCCCAATTAATGTGTTCCTCATTTATTCAGGAAGTCTCTAATGGCATTTGGGGGAAGGGAAACTTATTAGCTTCCTTCCTGAGTAATGCAGTTTTTATTTCTTGTTGAAATTGTAGTCTCAGCCAAAAACCAATGTTGGACAGAAGGAAGGCGTAAGGAAAAAGGAGCGGAAGGAAGGAGGGATGAAAGGAGGAAGCAATAGAAAGAAAAGAAGTAAAACCCAAAAAGGAACGCGAGAAAGTTGACTATACATTTAGTTCATATGTATAAAAATAAATTCAAAACTATCAATGTTCTGCTAAAACAGCAAGATCCTGTCACTGTTTCAACTATCTGCTGCCCTGATGACATCATTTTATTCATATAGTAAATAAGTGAAGCAATATATATGTTTTGGTAAAAATGATGCTGTTACTAAATTTCTAAGTAATTGAAACATAAAGGAGAGTTGTTCTGGTTACAGTTTTTTCTGAATTTTCATATGACTACTAGAAAATAGCCATCTCACACAGATTTCTGAATTTACTTCAGTAATGATACTTAGTTGTGAATAAACACAAAATGAATATCGTACCCTAAACGGGGATTTGGGGAATCGCTAGTGGGGTTGTGAGTGGAAAGGAGGAGGAGGGAGCGCATCAAAATCTTGTTGGGGAAAGAGAGTTTAGGGCGTTGAAAATAACATATTTGATACAAATATTTTTATGTTAAAGGCTATATAGAAGATAAAATTTAACAAGTTCTTACCTGATAAGGATATACAGCAGATAGAGTGAAAAAGTCCTGTAGGGATTTTAAAAGGCTGACAAACACTTCCGTGAGATATTAAAGTGACACTTTCTAAGATAGCCTTAGAATTTTGAAAGGTAACTATTTCAGTAGTCTTTTCCAGAGTATTATATGCTACCAGTATTGGGTTGCATTCACTGTTTGTCAAATATCAAGTGTCTAGTTCATTTTCACAACTTTGCTTTCAAGTTTTATTCCACGTGAAATGAAGAAAAAGTAAAATCAATATTTTGAAGGGTTCTTCCCCTTTTCCTTCTTAAAGAAATCTTTTTTCTGAAAGATTCTCGTATTTTTAGAATTGATCTGTAAGCCTTTGTGATTTATGTAAATCTGCAAGTTGTCTTAGAGAAAATAAAACATTAAAAGGTAATTACAAAGTCTAGGCTTATGAGTAAAGGAATATGTATTATATGCATATTTCATCATGACTTACTTGACCTCACTATTGATCAGATCACTGAGAGCTTGAGACTCCCTCAAGACCACGTGAAAATATGGCCTTGGGTGGGCCATAGGGCTGGAGTGAGAATTCAGTCCTTCTGGTCTGATTCTCAGCAGTAGTGCAATCTCATTATTATCACGTTTTCTTGAATTCCTACTGTTTCCGTGGTCATCCTCCTGGCATTTTTTATGCTCTATCAGGAGCTGTGACCTATTTTGAACATTGCCTTTACAAGTGAAGAGATAGTATTGCGTGCTGTGTTTTATACATTGCGGTGAAAAATGGATGAGGAAAAATTTATGAATTCTGAACCTACTTGGCATTTTCCTGCTCTTTATAATTACCAAAAGTCTATTGCCATTGGAGTCATGTTAACTAAAAAAATTAACTGCTCTCACTTGCATCGTGTTCTACCACCTCTTCCCACATGGGCACACCTTCGCATATTTTCTATACATTTTGTTTTACTTTGTTTTGACTGTGTAAATCTCTGGTTTCTTCATATAGTTTCTGATTAAAATTAAGTATGTGGCTTATTTGCTTCTTAAATATGGATATTTATTCTAAATATATACTTGGGAAGCCAACTGAGTCAAATGAATGCAACTGGTGCTAAACAGACTTTATAGACCCTTGTTTGCTTGTGTGTCTTCAGAACTACAGTCGGCACAGACACTCTCACCTGCAGGGACGGACCAGTTCAATGTTATTAGCGTTATGCTACAGAGCAAAATAAATCTGTATCCATTGTTTTCCTAATCCCAAATGAGTGTAACTGGAAATGTGGGAGTTGATCACAAATATTTACTGTAGAAGGTGTTGAGTGAAATGAGAGTTAACACACTTATACCTTTTAATATTCAATTAATTGGTTTGTTTGTTTTTTAAATATTTTTTAAATTTATTTTTAGAGAGAGGGGAAGGGAGGGAGAAAGAGAGGGACAGAAACAGCAATGTATGGTTGCCTCTCACATGGCCCTCACTGGGGACCTGGCCTGCAACCCAGGCATGTGCCCTGACTTGGAATCGAACTGGGACCCTTTGGTTCCCAGCCCGCGCTCAATCCACTGAGCCACATCAGCCAGGGCTAATATTCAATTAACTGTTTTCTTAAAATAGCCTGCTCCACATTCTTAGAAGTACTCTGAAATGTATAACTAGCATAAAAAGTGTGATTACTTTAGAGATACTTACTAGGTATAAACATTTTTTATTTATTTATTTTATATTTTGAATAGGTATCAGCATTTAAAGAATTGTCCCATAACTTTTTAAAAGTACCTATGGCATCAAAAGGGCAATGGCATAAAAATAAGCCTAAATTCTAATTGTTTCTAAATTTAATAAACTATAAATATATATTTATTGATTGGTTTGACAAGAGAGAGGAAGGCAGAAACAGAGAGAAAGAGAGAGAAACATTGATTTGTTGGTCCACTTATTTATGCACTCATTGGTTGTTTCTCATATGTGCCCAAACTGGGATGGAACCCACAACCTTGGGATGACTCTTTAACCAAGTGAGCTACCTGGCCAGGGCTAAACTATCTGTTTTTAAATTCTAGAATACTTAATTTATTCAGTACTGAAATTAATTTCTTCTTTTATCTCTATTCTTTCCTTTCTTCTGCTTATGTTGGCATTAATTACTCTTCTTTTTGTAGCTTTTTAACATGCAAGTTTTGGTCACTGATTTTAAATCTTTTCTTATGTAAGACTTAATGCTCTACATTTCCCCTCTAGTACTGCTATTGCCATATCCCTCAAGTTTGGATATATTGTATTTTCATTAACATTCAAATCAAATATTTTCTAATTTCTCATCAATGTTTTCTTTTACACATATGTTTAGAAGAATATTGTTTAATTTCCAAATGTATGGAGATTTTTTAAGTATCTTTATTTTAATTAATAATTTAATTTCATTATGGTCAGATAACTGTTGTATGCTATCTTTTTTAATTTAATGAGGCTTGTTTTATGGCCTAGGACATGGTCTTTTTTGGTGAATGCTTCAAGAATACACATTAAAAAATTATGTATTCTGCTATTGTTGTAGTGTTTTATAAATTCAGTTACATCTAGATGATTTATAGATACTTGTCTTTTATATCCCTACTGCTTTCTGTGTACTTATTCTATCAATTATTGAGAGAAATGTTAAAATCTCTACTTACAATTGTGAATTTGTCTATTTCTCTTTTCAGTTCTAATAATCTTTGTTTCATGCACTTTTAAGCTAATTAATTATTACTATCATCAGTTGCTTCATATCTTGGAGATACATAATAACCCTTTATTACTCATTCAATCAAATATATCTTAGTATTTTAGAATTCCCAGCAACTGGTCTTATCTTTTACATACAACTCTTGTTTTTTCGTCCTGCTGACCAAGGAGAGACATTTCCTATCTTTTGTAGTTCCTTTGTTGTTAACTGCTTCCTTTGTGCATCTTCCCATGTTCTTATTCTGTTCTGAATTTTTATATTGTTATAATTTCTTTCCATGACATTGACTTTTCTTCAAGATTCATCTGAAGCCATGACTACCCTTATGAAGTTAACTATAGTAATTGGTTGTTTTTTCTTAATGTGAATTCTTGCAATACTTATTTTTTTATCGTTGTTCAAGTACAGTTGTCTCCATTCCCCCTCTACCACTCCCGTCTGCAGCACTTACAGTGAGCTGTGCTCTGGATTACATGAGCCTTTGGTGGGCTCTGGTCTCCTGGTTGGGGCTGGGGGGCTGCTGAGACTGTTCTGAGGACCATCTTACCTGAACTACGTCAGGGGTTCATATGTGGAGGATCAGTGGCAGTGCCTTGGCTTAGGCATAAATACCCAAGTTTCTCACAAACTTATATAGAATATGTAATAATTTTACCAAGGCAATGAAATCCTCTACAGTTTATGGTCTTCCTGTTCTTCTAAGATGTTTCTCTTTTCTTTCCTCTTCGGTGTTATTTCAGCATTCTGAAAGCACACAGTGTGGTTGAATTTACCCCATAGCTATGTTTTACCCCCTGTATTTTACATGGTTATATGTATTACAGTGTTAATAATCATTTCTGTCTTTTTCTGTTCTACAGTAACTTAAGAATTAAGTCTTATGTTTTACTTCACTCAACTCATGCCAAGTCTAAGGTAGAAACATAATAAATATGCTTGTAAAATTTGAGTGGGGTAAAAATAAGCTCCCTATATTTATCACTGTACAGGGATAAATCCAAAACATCTAATATTCCTAGCCTTTCCCATTCATTACCTAATATACACACTTAAGCTGTGTGCTCTCTCTAAGTACTGCTTTAGATATACCTTGCAAGTTTTGATATGTAGGGCTTTTATAGTTTAAATATAAATAATTTTCTGTTGTAATTTTATAAAGTTAGAAATTTTTAGTTTTAGTTTATAAAAGTAAATAGTTTTAAATAAGTTTTTTCATTTCTAATTTTATTATATTATGTTAAAAGAAATAATTTGCATTATATATATTTTAAATATTTTTATGCTTATTTTGTAGCCTCATTTTTATCAAATTTTTATGAATATTCTAAGAGGGTTGGGAAAAAATGTATATTTACTGTTTGTGAATCCTGGGTCTTACAAGTATCCATGAAATCAAGTGTATTAATTATAGTCAAATCTAATTTTTAGCCAGTTTAATGTATTAGTTTCCAAGAAGTCTCTTAACCTTGTACTCTGGTTATGAATTTGTTAACTTCTCCTTTAACTTTGTCAGTTTTGGTCTATGTATTTTAAACTTATCATGTGAAATACCTTGAGGATCATTTCAATTTTCTTGTAAATTGTTCCTTCTATACTTAAGATCCTTTCTGTATCTACTAATGATTTTTGCCTTGAACAAACTGACAGTAACCAGAGGGGAGGTGGGAGGGGATTATGGAGGCAGAAAGGGGGAAGGGTTTTCGGGAACATCTATAAAGGACACATGGACAAAACCAAAGAGGGGTAAGATCGAGGGTGGGAAGTAGGGATGACTGGGGTGGGGGGAGTGGTAGGAGGAAAATGGAGACAACTGTAATTGAACAGCAATAAAAGAAAAGAAAACAAGAATTAAATAATGCATTAAAGAAAAAAAAAGATTCTATTTATAAATCTCCCTCTAGACTTAGACTTTCATTTATCTCAGTATCTTCAGCACACTACCACAGGAACCTTTGTTTGGTAGATTTTTCTTTTTAAAGAGGCCTGGTTTCTTTCTTTCTTTCTTTTTTTAAGATTTTATTTATTTCTTTTTAGAAGGGGAAGGGAAGGAGAAAGAGAGGGAGAGAAACATCAATGTGAGGTTGCCTCTCGCGCACCCTCTACTGGGGACCTGGCCTGCAACCCAGGCCTGTGCCCTGACTGGGAATCCAACCCACGACTTTTCGGTTCACAGGCTGGTGCTCAATCCACTGAGCCATACCAGCCAGGGCTCCTTGGTAGACTTTTAATAAAATGTCTTTTGAATGAAAAAAAAAATAAAAATGAAGTAAAATAAAGTTAACTTAATGGCTATAAGTGATTGGCAACCAATATAGTAGAATTGATATTGAAAATGAATTATGTGGTCACCTTATAGTAGTCAAATTACTATTCGGATGAAATGATACTAAGATAAGTTGACTTTTCCTGTGTAATTGCACTGTTGAGTTATGGTCAACACTTACAGTGAGTGCCCACATGTACATTGTAGTTTATACCCCTTTGGTGTTCTTTAACACTATCCAGGCCTATTTAGAAAATGCAAAGCAAGTATTAGCTGTATTGATGTCTCTCAGTTGGTCTTTTAGAAACTTAATATGCTTACTTGCCATAAAATATCATAGGACACTTTAGATAAGTGACATAATATTTATCTTAGCCAGAAACAAAACATGTTATTGTGATAGCATAGATGAATTTCAGTCAGTTTTTAACTGACCATGTGCACACCAGGCACTGCTAAGCACTGCATATACAGAGGAGGAAAACAGGCCTGGCCCTTTCGAACTAAGTATTTTCAGACTGAACAGAGAAAATCCCAACATAACATGGTTGTACTACAACAGAATTTATACAAGTGTAACAGAAACCATTAATCTTACTTGTCATTTGCTGATAAAGGTATATATTGCTTTAATTGTCCATACCTAAGGTAGTGGTCAGTTGTTTTCTCTGTCATAGAGAAAAAATTAAAAAGAAGGACTTAAGTGAAAACAAATGAGTTTAAAACACAAACTCAATAATATTGTTAAATAAGTTAGGGGTGTGGAATTCCCTTTCTGGAAATACTGTTTAAGAACAGAGTTCTTAGTAAATAACTGTTCTTGTTGAATGTTTCACACATTCTAAATTGAACTCAAGCTTCTCCCCTGCTCCTTTTGCACTCCTCCCTCCAAACTTGATGCACACGCAGTGCTACCTGTCTCCTTCCATCATAGCATGCTGTGCTGGAAGTCTGGGGGTCATCTGACACGCCTGCTTCTTTACCCCTTTTTGGTAGACCTTCATTAATCATGGTAGTTTGTAACCTTTATATATATATATAGTCTGTCCAGAAGAAGTCCAATCATTATTAACATAACAAGAACAGTTTGTGCAACATCAATGTAACCTGGCAACCAAGAAGAGTGGACTAGAACGCATGTGCGTAAACAATGATGACTTCACTGTACTTATCAGTGGGGGTGGTAAATGCCATTGAGTGAACATGTATACTGTGTGGCTGTCACATTCAAAATAACTAAGTGAATAGAGCAACGAATTTGCATCCAACTTTACATTAAGCTTGAACATTCCTTTGCAAAAACCATTCAGATGATTCAGAAAGCTTTAGCTATGGGCAACTGGTGATTGGCAGCTTCATCATAAGCATCCACTCATGTCTCCTACAGAGTTTCTTGGTGAAACATCCAATCACCCAGGTGATTCAGCCCCACTATAGCCCAGATTTGGTGCCCTGTACCTTCTGGCTTTTCCCGAAACTAAAATCACCTTTGAAATGGAAGAGATTTCAGATCATCGATGAGATTCATGAAAATACGGCAGGGCAGCTGATGGCAACTGGGAGAAATGTGTGAGGTCCCAAGGTACCTACTTTGAAGGGGACTGAGGTATCATTGTCCTATGTACAGTGTTTCATATATATATATTTTACCCTCACCTAAGAACATGCTTATAGATTTTAGACAGAAGGGAAAGGAGGGAAAAAGATAGGGAGAGAAACATCGATCTGTTGCCTGTCATACTTGCCCTGACTGGGACACAGCCCGCAACCTAAGCATGTGCCCCAGGTGGGAATTAAACCCACATTTTGGTTTACAGGACGAAGCCCAACTAGCTGAGTGACCCCAGCCAAGGCTGAAACGTATTTTGAATCCATCCACATTTCTTCTCCATTGCTGCCCAAGCAGCTCAGCCTGTCATTGTGCTAATTCAGAAGGAATCTTCTCTTGCCCCCACTATTTCATTTTCTCAAGGGTACTTTAAAAAGATAACCAGAGTTATCTTTTTAAAACAGTAAATCTGATGGTCATGTGATTCTTTCTCAAAACTCCTTGATGAGTTCATATTGATCCTATGATAGAGCTATAATCATTTCTCATGTCACACATTGGAATCACTGTGTTTTAGCCCCACTGACCCTTCTTAATACTGTTTCTTATACTCTGTCACTCCTCTGCCCGCCCTAGGGTCTTCTTAACTCTTTTAGTTTGTATATTTTATTATGCTGCCTTACTTTTTAATTCTTTTTTGCCCCTTTATCACCAACTTTTTCTTCAGCTTTCAGCTGAAATGTTACTTCTAGAAAGCATTCTGTAACCCTTGAAACTACATCTTCCCCTTTCTTCTTCTGGTATTTATCACATTGGTAAATAAATACATGTGTAATTGTCTGTTTCCCCCTCTAACATTACAAACTTCTGAGAACAAGAATAAGGTCTACTTGGTATAGTATCAGATAAATAGTAGACACAGATGTTTGTTGGCTAAAAAGTGCACTATTGAACGGAAATTGTGAAGTCAAAGTTTTAAAAAATATAAAAAGCCAAAACATCTCAATTATGTGGTCACTTTAAAAACTTCAGCGACGTGGATAGGCCCAGAGGGTGTTATGCTAAGTGAAATGTTAGACAGAGACAGACAAATTCCACATGGTTTCACTGGTATGTGGAATCTAAAAAATAAAACAAATGAACAAAACAAAGCAGCTAGATATAGAGAATAAATTGGTGGCTGCCAGAGGGGAGAGGGTTTGAGGGATGGGTCAAAAAGCTGAAGTGGATTAAGAGGTGCACTTCCTGATATAAAATAACTCATAGGGATATAATCTACATCATAGGGAATATAGCCTAGGGTGTTGTAATAACTTTGTATGGTGGCAGATGACTACTAGACTTACCGTGGTGATCACTGCTTAAGATACCTAAGTATCAAATCACTATGTTGTACACCTGAAACTAATATAATATTGTATGTCAGCTGTCACTCAAAATATAACAATAAGTAACTTCAAATTTTTGCAATTGAATTCAATGCCATTTTACTTGTAAAAGCTGCCATACTTTAAAAATTTTTATTTCAGAATCTTTTTATTCTTTCTTATTGTCCACTATTCATAAAAACTTATACCCAATGAGTTTCTCTTGTTTCCAAAAAGTAAATTAACTGTTCAAGGATAAAGATTTCTCATCTTGAGAATATACGAGAGAATGTAGCCCAGCATCTGAAGGCAGATAGTTCTAAAAGAGGAAATCCCAGGTGTTTTGAGGAGTGACGAAAGCACACTCTGAGCCCCGTACTCCTTTGTAATATAAGATTCGGTGCGTTTGCTTAAGAAAACAGTCACACCAGCTCTTTATGTTGAAGCTGTATTTAACCATCTTTCTCTGATGACTGCATGTCTTACAGATTTCGTATCAGTGAACATCAGTGGTTACTATAGCGCACTGTAGCTGAAGGTTAGGAAAACTGGTGGATGAAGTTTGGCCAAATGCATCTCAACCACAAATGTGTCCCGTGAAATTTGTTTTTTTAATTTTAAAATGAATACCTAAGCATAATTGTCTTTACCTTTGCTTCTCTGTTCAAACATAAAGTAATGATTGTTTGATGAATTTCTCATTTTTTAAAGTCTAGTTAACTTTATTTTTATGGTCCCTGTGTTTAGGATCTTTGTTAAAGTGTGTTTAGATTCTCTCTCCACCAAAACATTACACAAATATAAAGGTACCCTTTGCAGGTATTCCTTAATCTGTATGTTTGTATGTGCTAACATATGGTAATGTTTTAATTCATCTTGTGGCAGCAATTAAACAGTTTCAAACCCAGTGGCAGAAATAAGCAGAATTTATACTCTATATTAATTTAAAAAAAAAGATTTAGAAAGCTGGTTCAGTGGCTTAGCCCAGTTTCTAGTTTGGAGCCAATGTAAACAAGTATTTTTATTTATTATGTTATTGTTTTCATTTTGTGTCTCTTATAATCTATCTGTTATGCCACTTTTAAGAAAACAGTAACTAATGTCTTTTAAAACTAAACAGTAATATTTCTGCTCAAGTTTCTTTCAAGTTCTCTTTTTATCTATAATAACAACAACTTCTTGGAGATATGAGATATTTTAAATAAAATAAATTTGAAGCTTTGAAACTTAATCTGGGTATGAGAATCATCCTAAAATTGAGATATAATGAAGTAATTTGAAATTTCTTTTTTAAGCCTATTAGAATACCTACTTAAGCATATTCAGCTATTCTAGATAAAATTAAGAACTTTAAAAATTTTTTTATATTAGATATGTATTGTTTCAGATTCATGCTAATAATGTATTAAAGGAAAAACACTCAGTATTATTGACTTTAAATTTCTTCCTAAAAAGCTGTAATTTCCAAAGAAAAAATATTTCAGAGGAGATATGTCTCTTGTGTAAATATTTAACTGACTCATAAGGGATATGACTTTTTAAAAAATGAATATATAATAGTTAACTTCTTCCTGGAAAAATCAAACAAATACTGCAATGATTCATGCTATTGATACAGAGCTATATCTCCATGGCTGTAATCTTTTCTGTGACAAAAGTTTTAAAAAGAACTTAAATAGAGGTCCTCTGGTCACGAAATCAGAAAAGTGTGCCTTGGATTCTAAGGCCATTTTTAGATGACAGAGTAAGCAATTGAGAGAGGTCCTGCAGCAGACAATTGAGGGGAAGTGAAGACAGGTTAGTAGATCTGCCTTGGAGATTCCAGAGACTGGTAGCTGCCAGCTGGCAGAGGTGTGTGCAAGTGGCCATCATTAGGATGATATAGAATGAGTCACGGAAATGCTCTGAAGTGGAAAAAGCTATGTACCAGGGGTGGCGTGGCCAGAAATGAGTGGAGACCTAGACGGGGAACTATTGGCATTAAGGGGATCCAACTGGAAGTAGTGAGAATTCGGCTGTAGAAGTAGAAGTCTAGTGGCAGAGCATATTCCCTCAGAAGTAATGTGAAGAAAGACTCAATAGAATGTTTTGCTCTGGTCTCTGAGACATTGAGAAGATGCTAGTTAGATGGAAACCAAGGGTGGAAGCCCTGCAGATGGAAGTAAGAAATGGACAGTCTTTTGGCACAAGGATTGATGCAGCATTCCAGTTACTTTGAATCAGTGTGCAGTGTCAGAACAGGGACCATTAGCAAAATTAGCATGGCGATGAACCCGAACCTGCGGTTTCAGTTGTCTTTATACTTTCCCTACCCTAGGAATTAGCTTGGCTAAAGTCTAGACGGGATTCGTAAGAAGTTCTGTGAAGCAGCTCTATTCCTTTATGAAGAAGGGAAAAGCAGAGTTAGAGGTCTGGCAGACAGTTATGACTGAGGAAGAGCTGCTGCATGTGCCGTTCTTCTCACTGTGCTTCCCCACTCTTCACTGTGGAAGGGAAAAAAACTGACTCACATCGGCACAGTTCAAAGCCACTAAAATAATTGTGAGACCAGGAAAATCACAGAAACAAGCTTTGTTAAAGCTGGGAGATGTTTTTATTTTTAATCAGAGTGACAGTTGATTTCATCGCAGTGAGAGTATTAGCCAGTACATACTGTGCAACAGGTCAAGTGCAATCACCTCTAAGGATCCATAGAGTTCCCTAGTTTCTCAATTCCTCATGAAAAGTGTCCTTCAAAGTGAAATAGTCATTTTGGGGGAGAGGTGTTTTGTAGTAGTTTTCTCCTGCTGACATAATAAATTACAAGTATAGCAGTTTAAAACAACATAAGTTTATTATCTCACACTTCTGTTGGTCACTCTGGTTTGACTGGGCTGGTTTCTCTGCTCCAGGTCTCACAAGGCTGAAATCGAGCTCTCTGGGCCAGCTGGGTTCTTACCAGGAGACTCTTGGAAGAGTCCACTTTCCAGTCTGTGTAGGTTGTTGCTAGAACTCAGTTTCTTGGGGTTGTCGTCATAGAAGTCGGCCTGGGGCTGCTCTCCCAGAGGCCCCCACACGCACAGGCCCCAGGGTTCGCCGGGATATCTCTGGTGGCCATTCTGCCTACCACAGAGGGGAGGTTTTTTCCCCAAAGGATGACTTATCCAATTTCTCTTTCAGGGTTCCAGTAAGAGTAGTTAAAAAAGGAGACTTTCAAACAAGTAGAAGCCCAGGAGTTTTTACATTGAATCAGTAGTGTAGAAAAAAGACGAAGGCTTCCATCCTAGAGTTAAAAAAGAAAAAGCTAGGGTAATGACCAGAATCTCTAACAGTTAAAAGCTTGTGAAAGAGGGCACAACATTAATATTCCTAACACTTTTCCTTGTGTTTCTGTTTAAACTATGGTATTTTGAAATACAGTTGAAGGTTACTTTATCGTTTGACTGAAATGTTAGTTTGTGGGTGGAGGAGGGGTGTGTAATGGAAAAGCTCTCACATGTTGGCCTTGTGGCCGTGTGGCCATAACACAGGTTTATTGCTCCAGTAACAATTTACGTAGCATCTGAAATTCATATGAAGATAATAAATGCTTCTTGAGGGCTGAACTTTATAAATACAATATGTGAATGATAAAAATGTCATCAATACCCCCATTTCATTTTTAAACAGGAAATTTTATATGCTATTAATATAAGTTTTCTTAATGACACATAATCATCATTTTGGGGAGTATTCCCATCAAGTTCAAAATTATGTATTGTCAAAATGAATCTGTGCATCTGAGAACAGCCCCATGCACATAGTAAACACTCGATATTTGGGATGCATGTACAAATATGAAGATATCACCTAGAACTTAGTGGTCTCAAAACAAATCCCTTATGTCAGCCCTTTTTCTTATAACTTAACCATTTATTATTAAAACTGAATATAGAACTCAAGGAACCTGAATTCTGAACCCAGAAATATGGCTGCAGTCCTGAAAACCAGTAACTAAATTAAAGTCTGCCTCCTAAAGTATTCTTAAGAATGAAATCATCACTGTGTTTATCAGGGTCGTTTGCATTTCTCTTGTACTTAAAACATTTTTTAGCATCAATAGCTGCTCCCCTTCTTTTCCTGTAATTTCCATGCTTCTTGGCTTTCCTATGAAAAAGTTACCATTTTGTAGAAATTGCCAGCTAGTCAAAGCACTCTTTTTCTTCTTCATGGCAGACATCAGCTGTAATATTTAGATCGCCAGCTCTTAGCCTTTTTATATGTTTTTTAAGGGCCCCTTCTTCACAGATGTTTGGTTTTTGCTTATTTGATTTTGTTTTTAATGCTATTTCTGGGTGTGTCCCTCTTTTGGAAGCCTAAGAGGTTGAATACTATTCTCTCAATAATTAAGATTTTGCAAGAGCAACATAAAAAATATTTTTTTATTTAAACAGATCTAAAAAAGTATTACAACAATCAGTGATGCTGGTTCTCCAGATTTTCAGAGGGTGACTGAAACTCTGGGGGGGTAGCCTGGTGTGTAGAGTATGTGATGCTAAAAAATGAACTTGTTTAGTCAATGCAAACAAATGCCCAAGGATAATGTAAGTGATTTTTAGATTCTTTCTAGGATCTGAATTTCTAAAACTGAAAAACTGGTTTTTCATAGTCTAAAAATTAAAATTTTATCTTTTTTCATTGAAATAAGAGTTCTTTTTAAACTTAAAAATATCTGCATTTAATTTAACCTTAAATTTCAGGGAGTAGGTTGTCTTAGCATTTGGTCACATTTTATAGCTATTGATATAATTGACATTGTGTGTGTTTAACCTATAATAATTGGCTGCAGTTCTGTTACCATGGGAGAAAGGAAAAACAGATATTTGTGGTCTGCCAGCAGATTCTCTCATAGCTGCTACAAAGGACCCTTTTAAAGTATGTGAAAGTAGTATGTATATAAATAAAACTAAAAAATCTCGATGAAATGAAGTGCTCTGGGAAAAATGTAAATGAATAGAATTGAAGCAAATAGAAGTAGAAAATATAAAGAGAATAATGATCATAATTATTTCCACAATGTCTTTGTTTTGAGGCAGTTTTACTGCTGCATATTTTTTAACTTTCAAAAAAGCAGATAAGCACAATATTATATAAACTACTTCAGAGCATTATCAAAGACAGTTTGCCATCCAATTCATTTTGAGAAGATAGAATAATCCTGATGCTAAAGCTTGAAAAATAAAATAAAGCAAGGAATGTTTTCAACCTGTCTATATTTAGAATATAAAATCCTGAATAAAAGATTTGCAAATATAATTTATTAGCTTATTAAATGGATCACCCATGATATTCTAGCTTATCTCAGAAACACAATGGTAGTATAAGTTTAAGAAAACTATCAGTAGATGATTACTTATATCATGCTCCCAAAAGAAAAGCCAAATAACACTGATCAAATATGAAAAGTCAAAAACATTCTTTTTTTATTCCTGATTCTTTGAAAATTGTTTTTAGAATACTAGGCACAAAAAGACTTCTTAGTATGATTAAGAATATGTCTTCAACCAACAGCTAAAATATTTAACTGTGCTTTGCATTAAAATTGTGAAGATACCTACTATCATCATTTTATTTTTATTTCATTAAAATTTTTTATTACAGTTTACATTTAGTATTACTTTGTATTAATTTCAAGTGTACAGCACAGTGGTTAGACAATCATAAACTTTACAAAATGCTCCCCCTGTTTCCAGTAACCAACTGGCACCATACATAGTTATTACATTATTAACTATATTTTCTATGCTGTACTTTACATTCCTATCACTCTTTTCTAGCTACCAATCACTAACCCTTATAACCCAGTGATTCCACTTCTGGGTATAGAAGGGGTGACCCCCCTAAACACAGAATTATCTTAGGGAGGGTGGGCCCCTTGTAGGACAGGATTTCCATGCTAGGTGAGTGTTCTAGGAACACTGTGTCAGTGTACCAGCTGGCCTTGTTGTGAGAGGCTGCATTGGGCTTCAGTGAATTTTTTTGAAGTCTCAACACTTTTGCCCATTTCGTGATGGGTGATTTATAAGAACACCTACCCACACCATGCTGAGTGTTCAGCAGTTTTTGGCCAAAAACAACATGACCTACATACCCCACCCTCCCTATGCACTCAATCTCATCCCAAGTGACTTTTTTTAAATTTCCCCGGGTAAAAAAAGTCCTTAAAGGGAAACATTTTGCCGATGTGGACAAGGTGAAACAAAAAACAACAGAATCACTAAAAGGCATCAAAATCAACAAGTTCAGAAACTATTTTAAGCAGTGGAAAAAAAGTCTTGATAGGTGTATTATATCAAGTGGAGAGTACTTTGAAGGTGACTGAAGTTTAAACATGTAAGAATAAATGCACAATTTTTATAAGTAAATTCTGAATTTTTGGGGGTCCCTCCTTGTATGTCTGAAAAATCCAAAATACTAATTTGAAGGAATATATATCCTCCTATATTACTGTAGCATTATTTACCGTAGCCAAGACATGGAAGCAACCCAAATGCCCATCAGTAGATGAGTGGATAAAATACTGTGGCAGAAATATACAATGGAATATTACTCAGCCATAAAAAAAAGAATGAAATCTTACCATTTGTAACAGCATGGTTGGACCTAGATGGTATTAGGCTAAGTGAAACAAGTCAGCCAGAGAAAGACAAATACTTTATGATTTCACTTGCATGTAGAATCTAAACAACAATATAAACGAACACACAAAGCAGAAACAGACTCATAGGTACAGGGAACAGACTGATGGTTGCCAAAGGGGAGGAGGTTTGGGGGACTGGTGAAAAAGGTAAAGGGATTGAGAAGTACTATTACCATTTGAAATGTTTCTCACAAAAGTACCTGCAAATGGCTTAAAAATAGTACAGATGGCTTTGTAATAAAAATCAGTATTTCTTGCGCAGTCTCTTCCTACTCATCCCTCCCTTTAATCTTCTTTCAGTTTCTAATAATTGTATCACTGTATGAGTTTCTTCTTTATTACCTTCACAATTTTATATACTTAAAATATTTTTTCTATTGCACATAATATAGACTTTCTATCTTAATTCCCCAGTATGTAATTAGGCAACTGGTTCTTTAACATCCTTAGTAAATAAAACTATTAATTATTTAACATACAGTATCTTGATAAATGCTAATTTTGTTTAGCAAGCAATTGCATCCTAATTTTATTACAAGCAAAATTTTATTGTGTGCCCGTGGTTTTGAAGCCCCCATACAGAAGTATATACAACTTTTTTTTGCTACTGGAGGCCACTATTGACAGCTAAGGCTAAAGTAAGAACTCTTTTAGCTTTTATTTCAGATTTTTATTTAAGAAGAGAAAATACACACAGTATACTTCTGTGTCCTTATACTCACAAATAAGAAGTTAGAGAATTAAAATATTTTTAAATTCAATTATATAGTAATATCTAAGGGACAGGAGAAAGTGAAAAATGGCCCTGGACATACATGCAAAGGAAAAATTAATAACATAAAAAAGGGAAGGAGCAGAGATTGATATATGCCATCTTCGAGGGTAGAATGATATAGTCACAGAAAGGGCAGGAGAGGAAATGACCACACAGACTAAATGGTAAATATATAGCAACACGAAGAAAGATTTTCTTCACTTAAAATTCACTTTAGCCCGGCTGGTGTAGCTCAGTGGATTGAGCGCGGGCTGGGAACCAGGCAGTCCCGGTTCGATTCCCAGTTGGGGCACATGCCTGGGTTGCGGGCCAGGTCCCCAGTGAGGGCCATGTGAGAGGCAACCATACATTGCTCTTTCTCCCTTCCTTCTCCTCTCTCTAAAAATAAGTAAACAAAATCTTTGAAAAAAAAATTCACTTTAAATATCTTTAAAATTCACTTTAAATATCTTTGAGAAAGCAAATAACTTTCCTAATTAAGTTTATTTGTAAACACCAAATTTAATATGTTGGATATATAAAAAATAGATAAAATTATATTACTGATTTGAGATAATATAAAAAATTAAAAGTGAAGTTGTCACTTTCAAGAAATTCTCGAAATTTGTCACGTGATAAAATAAATTATTTAAGAGCCGTTAGAAAATACATATCTGAAAGTATATATTAAAAGCATAGAAATTAAGTCACTAAAGAGACAAACACTTTCAGTGATAATATTTGCCCTGAAGTTTTATGAATTCCATTTACTTGGAAGAAATGCTTTAAAGCCACATCATTTCTATGTTTTTCTTTTTTTTACAAGAAGGATAAAAAGTCAACACTAAATAATCATGGATGTATTGCATAATAAAGGATTTCCCATAGTATTCTAATGGAAATTCACACAAATCCAGTGCAACTAATGCTTGGTAGTAGTTCTTACTGTAATTAAACAGATACGGTAGATCCAGGATTTGTTTTGAGTTCCCTTCAGAGCAGAACCGTTGAATCTGTACTCATCTGCCTTTAGCACATTTCTGAGTCCATCTTGACAGCTCTCAGTGTTTGTGGTGTGTCTCACCAGGTTGAGAGATGAAATCCATGATTGTAGAACAGTTGTATATATTGCTGTTCTATGTAAGAATTCAATCTAAAACTTTGATTTGATTAAAAGAGTCTAAACCTGAAATTTTTCTTACTCCTGTGTAACCAAGCCCCAGAATTACATGAAATTGTGAGTGAAATAGGCTTTGAATTTTTCAATCTGATTTTTTTTATAATCTATTTATATGAGACTAATCTCCCCAAATCTAGTTCCTTTCTCTTGTTCAATCTCCTAATTACTTTTTTATACTCACCACCTTATTTTGGCTACCCGTTGAAGTCTGTCAGAAAAGGGAAAAATAATGTGTGCTGCCACCTGTAAGCAGAAACTTCATTCCACTTGTTATGACACATAGAAAACTGTGACCAAAAAGCGAGTCCATTTGTCCAACTCCGACATCTACCATTGTCAAACTTACTACTTAGTATTTACCTGCTGTTACTGATGTTGCCATTTAAGACGCCTGTGCCTTAAAGCATTTGCTTAAACTTTTATCATTTTGTCATATTATTCGCTTTTTATATATCATTGAAATATAACATCTTATTAAAGTTTTGTGACTTCAAAAAATGTAAAGAGACCTGTTTAAACCAAATAACTTACTCATATACTAGACTAACTGTTGTATCTTAATTTACCTCTGTAGTGGGGGAAATTACCAACATTTGTTCCCGGGAATGGAAAGCTTCCCCTCCTACCATTATCACTAGTCTTTGGTTTTGTGCCTGCTCTGTAATGATATAGGTTTGTTTCTCCTTTATTCTTTGCAGAGTGCTGCAGCAGCTCCCAGCCCAGTGCTAGGAAACATTCCCCCAGGAGATGGCATGCCAGTAGGTCCTGTACCACCAGGGTTCTTTCAGGTACTCAGAGAAACTCCGACTAGGAATGTTAAGGCCTAGGAACTCCTGTTTGGTTTTATTTAAAGATATAAAGGAGAATGAGGCTATTTTTATTCGTAAGGTAAACATAATGCTGTGCAGCCAACTCTCGATTATTCAAAGACTGGTTGTTTAGTGTATAGATTAGCCCTTCCTTCCTATACTATTGTCAAACTTTTATTCATTTTCTATTTTGCAATTTCATTGTTCAAGAAGAAAGAAAGGAGTTGGAATGAAAATTAGCCCATTAAGTTAACTGTGGTAAAGATTTGGTGGGAGAAAAGGCTAACGATGAAGTTCTGAAACGGTATATAGATTTTATCTAAGCTATCCGTATCTCCAGAGACTAATGATAATCAAGATTTGGCTGTACTTTTAAAATTTTGCAAAATCATAACCTATTTACTGATCAAGATTATATAGGCTATATCAAAATATTTGAGAATCATCTTTGTGGCTTTTAAGGTGGAATTTCATTAATTAATATCATTACATCACATTTTAAAAATCAGATTTTAATTTGTATGTTAGTATTTTAAAATCTCAACACGACCATTTATTTTAGCAATGATAATAATGATTTTAGAATTACAGTACACCCCTTTTTAATTTTATGACTTCCACATTTTAATTCTGAGTTTTCTAACCCAAACCAACAAAGATTCTAAAGGTTTTTTTTTTTTAACTGTACAGTTAATTTTATAACACCCTTTGAAAAAATTAGAATTTAGGAGTAAAAACTAGAGTTGGAAGGCATTACAGGAATTAATACAATATGTTATAATAATAATAACTAACACAGTAACTGCTTACTCAATGCCATGCTTTGTTGTAAATGTTTTGCATATATAAACTCTTCATGCTTACAGTAACCCTAGGTGTAAAGTGTGCACTGTTATCATTTCCATTGCACAGTGGGAAAGCCAAGGCCTGATAGATACGCGGTTTGCACACAGTCAGACAGCATCAGGGCTGGACCCACATCAAGGCTTTCTGGTCTCGTGTCATTAAATTTATCTTTTAAAGTTCATGATCGATCATTACTCATAAAACATTTCTGGCTCATTTTATTTTTCCCTCATTCTTTTACTTCTCTAGCCAAGGATATATTGGAATTAGTAAGTAAATCAGAAGAGTTTACTTGTAAGAGTTAGTAGAAGCAACCTCTGTATGTGGCACTTCTTTTAATAAAGGGGATAGTTTGAGTAGGAAGCTAGATTCTAGGGTTAAGCAGAGTGTATAAACCAACACATTTTCAGTTTTACATTTTGTGTAATGAACTCTTCTTCCTTTACCTGCCTTCTGCCTTAATCTCGGTAACAGTAGTTGAAACAGAGTTAAATTTGTTTTAATGATTTCAATGTGATAAATAGTTGAGTACTACTAGAAGCCAGGTACTGTTGCAAACATCTAAAAAATGAGTATATATTTTATGTATCTTCCTGAAGTTCATTGTCTAGCCAGTGAGATATTATTAAAAATAAGTAACTATAATACAGCAAGATAAGTGCTGTAACAGAGTAAAGTGTAAAGTTCTGTAATGACCTAGAAGAGAGCTATTGGGTCTGCCTGAACTGGAGCTCAGAGTGCTTTGGAAAAGGTTCTTCAGGGAGACCAGCAAAAGGATGGTATTCCAGAAAGAGGGAACAGTATAAGCAGAAGTGTGGAGGCATCCGAATGACCCTGTGCAGAGCTATGCAGAGTAGTACATGCAGAAAGTAGAGGAAGGGGAGACAGGAGTTCCTGAACATGGAGTTGGGAAGGTCATCGTCTAGCATACTGAGAAGGGCCTCGTTAGGTAGGCTTGTAAGAGCTGTCGGAGATCTTAAAGAAGGGCAGTGACCTGAATTCAAACTATAGAGTGGATCCGGGCTTTGTTAAGCACCTATGACATAATTTAACATAAAGTCCCTGCCCTCAAGAAACTCGTGGTATGGTTAATGAGAGAGAGAGAAGCCGGTTCAGATACAAACAGAAACGGCCATATTAAATGAGTAGTGTGCCGTTAGAGCAGAAGGCTACCAAACCCAACCTTGGGGCGGGGGGCAGTTCAGGGAAATAATAAATGAAATCCACATTGGCATCTAAAGATGAGTTTGGCAAAGGAGGCAGGGAGAGAAGGAAATATTATATTTCAAAAACGGGGGGGGGGGGAATTTCGAAGGCCCAGAATGGAAAGCAGAGAGACCAAGTGTAAAACCAAAGCTTCATTAATTAAAGGGGCAGTGGCTAGTGATGAGTATCCAGAACTTGGATGAGCCTTATGGATTAGTTAAGCATTTCTGCCTTGATCTAAAGGGCAATAGTAAGCAATGGAAGGATTTTAAGCAGGAGAGAGGTGTATTCATATTTGCCTTTTTAGAAAAAGCGCTGTAGTTGCACTGTGCAGCCAGGATTGCAGAGACACAAGTCTGAAGTTAGGGGAATGTTTAGGAGGCTGTTGCAGCAATCGGGGGACATTTAATGATGGCCTGAAGTAAGGCAGTGACAGTGGGTATGGGGAATGATGAACAGATTTGAGTGACAAATAAGTGCGGGACTATGAGTAAAAGAATTCAGAAATAATATCCTGGTTTCTGGCTCTCAGCTGGACAGATGGAGGTTTCATTTCCTGAGATAGGGACCACAGATGAGGAATAGGATTGAAGTGGGACAGGTGAGGTTCCTGTGGGACCTCCAAGAGATACCCCTTAGGCCAATGAACTTACAGGTTTAAACCCTAAACCAATGATCTAGGCTAGAGATAAAAATGGCAGGATTATCATCATATTAAGGGCGCTTGAATCCACAGAGGTAGATTAATTGTCCGGGGGAAAGTGACAGGATAAGACAGTAAGAGGATATACGACAGAACTCCAAAAACACTGACACTTAAAAGATGAACAAAGGCAGCAGCGCCCATTTGAGAGACTGGAGGCAGAGGCATCGGCTGGTTGGCTGTTACAGCGGCCCAAGGAAGAGAGGTTGTGCACACATTCAAAGCAGTGGCCGTGGGATTGCAAAGGAAGAAGCAATTCATAGTTACACTTGATAGGCCTCAGTTGATTAACCAAATTAGGAGTAGAAGAAAAAGAGCTAGAGGAATCAAGAATGAGTCTGAGGTTTCTACTTTAGGCCTCTGGAAAATTTTAATGCCTTTATCTGACTTAGGAAAGAAGGGAGGTAGAAAAAGATATGTTTTAGATTTGTTCGGGTTTGATACACAGCATTCTTCTGTCCAGGGACGCCATTCCAGCTAATCCCAAATACTCTTCCCCTATTCAACTGGCTGAAATATGACCACTCTCCCTGGACATGCTTCTCTGAAATATTGAAAAACTCAAACTATCAGCCTTTTTTAAAAGAAATAACATGTTATTACCTTTTGGTACATATGGGATCAGACTAGCCAAGTAATTCCTAAATACCAGCATCCGTTTCCTGCTGCGACTGGGCCACGCTTCAGCATGGTTCTGGCCTTAGCCACTGTCAGTGAAGAGTGGCTGCTTTCTGTGAGTACAAATAGCAGCAGACAATCATAATTTAAGTTCTAACACCAGTTTCCAATCCAATTCCCAAGAGATACTGAGGTCCAAGAATCGTCTGGAGTATGAGCATAGTTTCAAATCCCCATTCTTAGTGAAGAAGTGCAAAGCTTACTTGGGGCTAGAGCGGGAAAGGACTGAACCTGTTAGAATTTAATGAATAAATGAAACTAAAGAAAAGAATTTGTAACTAGGACATAAAGCACTGGATTCAGTAGTTCTGAGCTCCACTCACTATGTGATCATATTATAAAAAAACATGTTAAAATAGTTCTCCTAAACAGACAGACGTAATTCTTTTATTCCTGTTTGCACTGCAGAGCGAGGCCCCTCTGTTCCCATCTGATCTAAGTGTGGACTTAAATGCATCACCTAGTAGCATTAGCACAAACCAAATCTGTGATTTCATAACAACCGCCTTCGAATGATAGCAATTGACTTAAAGTCTAGAATGAGTGACTGTGACTGATACCTCACACATTTAACCAGTCCATCCTAGAAGGCAGTCTAGGATTGTGTCTGTCTACTTAGGACAGATATTAATGTTGTTGGTGCTTACCGTTTGACATTTTTATTAAAGTGGGAGAGCTATTGTTGTTGACTAGGAAACCAATTAAGTAAAATCAGTGAGAGTAGTTGGACATGCAAAAGGAGGTATCAGTTTAGTAAAATAAAGCCATTTAAAGTAAGTCACATATATTTATTTATTTTCATTAAGGGAATAATTCGCATATAAAACCCTATAAATTCTCAAAGTGACCTACCATGAGCCTGGTGAATGATTTTAGAGTGGCTTTCTTCAGTTGGGAGATCTTGGTACTGGGAAAACTTTCTTTAATTTCTAGTAAGCTTCAAACCTGAGCGTTCAGTAGCCTGTACTTCCAATTGGCCGTTTCACTGGAAGAAAATACAGTATTGTGGTGTGATGTGAGAACTGAGTCTGAGCTCTGACCCTCCCGTCCCTGTGCTAGGGTCTTAGTCGGAAGTCTCACTGTATACTAAGAAGTTTGAATTATGCATCACTTTTATGTAGTCTCATAGCATTCTTACTAAAAGATAGGTAGAGTTTGATTTCTGTGATTTTACTGACTAGGCAGCAGTGTTCCTTGAACCAATTACATTTTCTTTTCACTTATGTATAATAATCAAAATAGCTTAGTAAAGTGCATAAAATAAAGTTCTCATTCTTTTTATTGTCAAAGAATTAAGACTATTAACTCTTACATTGAGTTTTATAATTTTATAGATTTCAGTAACAAGGAAATTTCTCTTGTGAACTTACTATAACTTGTACCACGTTTAAAAAATGAACGTTTTATATTTCTACCAAAAACAATTGGGAGAAAGGGGTGAAAATGCTTTTTTTTTCTCCTTTCTTCTTTTTACCACAAGAAAACTTTTGAGAAGAAAACTATATCTTGTTTTTATCATTCCACTAAACATAACTATATCTTTTATATAAAAATACAATATAATCCCTTAATACATACTGATATATATTTGAGTGTATACCTAATATGGGGTATACTTGTAACTATCTAATTTTGAACTCTCTATAATCTTTTGTTATCACTATCATATTATGTTTGTTTTGGTTTTTATCTTGATACATTTACTGTATTATAGTCACTAGATCTTTAGTTTTCTTAACTGAAACTTGAAAACTAATAATGTATTGATGTTGGGTTGTAAGTTTAAGGCTTTGACACGAATAAGATTATAAATACTTGTTGAAGATAATGTATACCAAGTAATTTAATTTCCAACTAAGGTGGTCATCCATATTTTAAGATCTAGATTGATCCCATCTCTGATAAGGTAGAAAATACTTTGCAGCAGGTTTGTTTTCTCTGCGGGCATCACATTAGCAACGGTAAAGCTGCTTTGCCATCTAGTGGTGGTTTACAGATGTCTCTACTTGTTCAGGGTATGTTTTCCAAAGGTCTTATTTTTAGCAAGCCTGCAATGTAGCAAACTGACCTAACGCTTTGACATAGTAATAACGCAATAAGAAGGACAAAAAATAGAAAGATATGTCCCCTTTTCTCCATGATGCTATTATTGACTAGGAAAAGCTCAGTATAAATCACTTTCATAAAGCAACAAAGACAAAAACAAAGTTTAGGGTAATGAATATTCTTAATATTTTAAAAGAAAAAATCGAAATGTTCAAAAATGGTTATTTAATCTAACGCTTGAAACTGAAAAGGAAAAATAGATGTTTTTGCAAGCTCTGGTTAAACGTTTCCAGAGGTCGATTTATTTAACCTATATCTGGAAACAAGTCCTGCATTTTGATGATACCTTCATTACTAAGTATACTCATCTGCTCTGCAATTCCTAGTCAGGCTTTCAGAATACAATTCTTTTATTATCAGTGGCACTTCTTTCACCCTCTTATTTATACATACAGCTAACTAGTCCACATGCCTTCTCAAGTCCCTTCTGTTTTTATTAATCTTCGTATTGTCTTTACTCTCAATGCTTTGCCTTTCCTCTTACCCTTCCAGACCATGGCTGGTTGTGAAATTGGTCTTAGGAAAACTCCGAACCTCAGGAAAAACTCCCTTTCCTTCTCCCTAGAAGTGGTAGATACTATCTTTGATCTTAGATAACAAACTAAAAGACTAAAGGTTAGTCTTTTTTTTAATTTCGGCATTTTATTTTTTAATTATATTTTATTGATTCTGCTATTACAGTTGTCCCAATTTTTCACCATTTGCTCCCCTCTACCCAGCACCCTCCCCCACTCCCTCAGGTAACCCCCACACCATTGTTCATGTCCATGGGCCATGCATATAAGTTCTTTGGCTACTCCATTTCCTATACTGTATTTTATATCCCCATGGATATTCTGTAACTGCCTATTTGTACTTCTTAATCCCCTCACCTCTTCACCCATTCCCCTATACTCCTCTCCACTCTGGCAACCGTCAAAATGCTCTCCATATCCATGATTCTGTCTCTGTTCTTCTTGTTTGCTTAGTTAGTTTTTTTAGATTCAGTTGTTGATAGATATGTATTTATTGCCATTTTATTTTTCATAGTTTTGATTGTCTTCTTTTTCTTAAATGAGTCCCTTTAACGTTTCATATAATAATGGTTTGGTGATGATGAACTTCTTTCATGTTTTTCTTTTCTGAGAAGCTCTTTCTCTGCGCTTTGGTTCTAAATGATAGCTTTGTTGAGTAGAGTAATCTTGGCTGTAGGTTCCAGCTTTTCATAACTTTGAATAGGTCTTGCCCATCCCTTTGAGCCTGCAAAGTTTCTTTTGAGAAATCAGCTGACAGTCTAATAGGAATTCCCCTGTAAGTAACTAACTGCTTTTCTCTTGCTGCTTTTAAGGTTCTATCTTTATCTTTAACCTTTGGCATTTTAATTATGATGTGTCTTGGAGTGGGCCTCTTTGCATCCATCTTGTTTTGGATTCTTCTGTGCTTCCTGAACTTGCATGTCTATTTCCTTCACCAAATTAGGGAAATTTTCTTTCATAATTTTTTCAAATAGATTTCCAATGTCTTGCTCTTTCTCTTCTCCTTGTGGTACCCCTATGAAGTGAATGTTGGACCTCTTGAAGTTGTTCCAGAGGCTGCTTATACTATTCTCAGGGGTTTTTTTTGGCAGGGGGGAATTCTTTTTTCTTCATCTTGTTCTGATTGGTTGTTTTTTGCTTCCATATGTTCCAAATCATTGATTGGATTCTGGGCTTCACTCACTCAACTGTTGTTTCCCTGAAAATTGTTTTTATTTCAGTTAGTGTATTCTTCATTTCTGACTACACCTTTTTTATGCTGTTTGTGTCTTCACCAAGTTCCTTGAGCATCCTTACAACCAGTGTTTTGAACACTGCATCTGATAGATTGCTTATCTCCCTTTTGTTTAGTTCTTTTTCCAGGGTTTTGATCTGTTCTTTCATTTGGGCCATGTTTCTTGGTCTGCTCATTGTGGCAGCTTCCCTGTGCTTGTTTCTATGTATTAGGTAGAGCTCATGACTCCCTGTCTTGGTAGTGTGGCCTGATGTAATAGGTGTCCTGTAGGGTCTGCTGGCAGCACCTCCTGTATCACCCAAGCTGGGTACTCAAGGTGCATCCTTCGTGTGGGCTGAGTATACCTTCCTCTTGTAGTTGAGCCTTGGTTGCTGTTGTCAGATCAATGCAAGGGATTTACCCAGGCCAGTCAGCTGCAAGGAGTGTCTTTGACCACTAACCACCAACCTCTGCCCTCCATGGAGGATCAGCTGTACAGAGGCAATGTGGTGGTGCTCTGATATAATCTGTAGCTGTCCCCTGGGTGTGCAGGCCCTGGAGTTTCCCAAGAGGTGTAGGCCTATGTCAGCCCCCACCTGTGTTCTGCCCGAGGTCACCCTGTATGAGCTGTAAAGCAATCTGAGACGGCTGCTACTTGTGCTGGGCTTGGAATTTCCCAGGCAGAGCTAAGCTGTGGCTCTAGGCTGGCTATTGCTAGTGCTGTCCCTAGGGCCACTTAGTGAGAAGTACAGGGGCTAGGGGCTCACTGAGGCCAGCTGTTGCTTGTTTGAAAGTATTTAAGAGTTTGTGAAAGGTGAACCAAGACCAGCCATTCATGTGGAAAAGCCACTGTTAACCACTGTAAGTTGAGTGGGACAGAGCCTCAGGGGATGTCCAGGGTGGAGCACACAATGTTGAGTTGATGGAGCTTCAGATATGGTATCTGCCTGCCAGCTCTTTGGCTGTGTGGCTCCATGGGGAGAGGGTTCAGAAAAGGGAAACTGGCCTCTGCCTGCCATTCTGTCTGGGAGAAAGCTGTCCCTCAGCTCTCACCTTGATGCCAGACACTTCAGTTTCTCCCTGTATGCCTCTGGTGCCTTTCAAGCTGCTACCCCAGTGCTGGAGCTCAGAGGGAGTGAGTCTAAATAAGTCTGTGTGTAGGTTCTTTAAGAGGAACTTCTTGGGACTCCAGAAGTTTCTTCTATTGACTAAATTCCCGCTGGTTTTTACAGCCAGAAGTTGTGGGGACTTAACCTTTCTGGCACTGGAACCCTGGGCTGCGAGGCCTGGTGTGGTACTGGGACTCCTCACTCCCAAAATATCCTACCCCAACTTTTATCCACCGCATATGGCTGTGGGACCAGCCCATTTCACATCTCCGCCGCTCCTACCAGTCTGGATGGAGGTGGTTTCTTTAATTCCGTAGTTATCAGACTTCATTTCAACTCAATTTCTGATGTTTCTGAGTGATGGTTGTTCTGTAATTTAGCTGTAATTTTGATGTGGTTGTGCAAGGATCCAAGCCATGTTTACCTATATGGCCATCTTGACCAGAAGTGGATTAGTCTTTTCTTAGTTTAAATAAATAAGATACTGAAAATCTCAAGCAGAACTGACTTACCTAATTATACCATCTAATATGATCTATATATAGTTTAAAAATTCAAGCATTAAAAATAGTATTTCTCAGAACTAAATACTCCATGATTTAGAGGATGGAGGTGGGGAAGGTTATTTATTTATCAAAGTTCAAGGAATAAAAATTAAGTTTTATTTTCTTAGAAATGTAATATTGCATCTTTAAAGAACAGAGATTGTAAATATTAAAAATAAAATAAGCCTTTCTCTCGTATAAAGATAAAAGCAGCCTGAAAAAATAAAGGTGCTTGACAACTGCTGGCTTTGATAATGCTTTCCTGTAGTCGTGGTAATAGTTTTTCGGGACTCCACTATTAGAACAAATTAAAACTGCTCAGCTTGAGTAACTAAGTGAGCTTTATAAAAAAATGCAGTTTCAAACAACTAAAGGCCTACATCAGTGACTAGATGGACAGGGACCAGATGAGGGAGTGTCAGGGGTTCAGAGACTTTACTTAGGTTTTCCTATTAACATGAAATGAAATAATTTTCTCTTAGAAACCCTTCTCTCTCTCTTTTTAGTTTCTTTGTCAAAATAAGTATTTAGGAAAAGTTAGCTTGGCCATTCTAGATCAATATTGGTTTTCCTTTACTTTTATGCTAAAGGTATCACTAAGCTAAAGGTGTCAAGATATTCAAATGAAACAATAAAATACCACATTTTAAATTATATCTGTGATAAGAGCTAATCTGTTTTTCAAATACTTTGAAGTTACATTTTTTCTTGTAAAAAATATCTAAATGAAAATTTTTCCAGATGCTGAAGTTTTTATTAAATCTCGTGGGGGAAAATGTATATACAACGTTGCAAATATGCAAAGGCTATTTATAACACAATTTAATTTTTTATTTAAATGTGGTTACAGAAATGAAAATGGCCCATTTTTTTTGGAAATTAAAGAAGGAATATTATAAGTTCCCTATAGAAGTGGGACAGATTTCTCTTAAGTATACATTAGGGTGCCTTCAGCTTTTGTTAAAAATGGCTTATCACTAGATAGTGTTCGGGAATAACTCAGCAAGCGTCCACAAACCACGAAAGCCAGACAGTAAAGATTTTAGACTTTGAGGGCTTTGAAGTCACAACTCCTCAGCTCTGGTGTTGTAGAATAAAAGCAGCCATAAGCACTACATAAACTAATAAACATGGCTGTTCCAGGAAAACTTTATTTACAAAAACAAGTGTTGGGTCAGATTTAGTCCGCGAGCCATCATTTGCCCGCTCCTGTTCTGTTGGAATATGGTCACCACCGAGACTTTGTGAGGCGTCCAGGGTGCAGGGATCAAGAGCAATGTTTCCCCCAGTGTGTTCCGTGCACTAAGGACACAAGAGTGGTGGGAGCCGCCCACTCCTAGTATATCCAGACTCTTGGGAGTGGCGGTGTGGGACTAAAAATCCTTTATGTTTTCTTTTTTTTTTTTAAAGATTTTTATTTATTTATTTTCAGAGAGAGGAGGAGGGAGGGAGAAAGAGCAATGTATGGTTGCCTCTCACATGGCCCCCACCGGGGACCTGGCCTGCAACCCAGGCATGTGCCCCGACTGGGAATCGAACAGGGACCCTCTGGTTCCCAGCCCGCGCTCAATCCACTGAGCTACACCATCCGGGCCCCTTTATGTTTTCTTGTTGTTTGTTTTGTTTTTAACAGATGAATCTTACAATTAAAATTTGAGAACCATTGGCTAAGACTGCCGACAACATTCAGTGATAAATATTTGTTGCCGCCCCTACTCCCACGTACTAGAGTCACTACTGTAGTAAACAGATAAATAGCAATCATTGCCCACATTGAATTTAGAGTCTAGGGAGGCAGTCAGTAAACCAAATAAATAATTATTTTATAATATATGATGTGTCAGATAGTGATAAGGGCTAGGGAGAAAGGAGAAACGGAAAGGGAAAGTAGGCAGCGTCGCGGAAGCTTTGGGGAGAGTCTCCAAAGCCGTCCTCAGCGAGAAGGTGCCATTTGAGACGCTCCCTGAAGGAAGTGAAGGAACATGCACGTGATATCTGGGAGGAGTGTTCTAGGCTGAGGGACAAACAAGCATAAAGTCCCGGAGTTTAAAGCATGGCTGGCTTTTTGCCGAGATCAGAGGAGCTGGGTAGCTAAAGTGGAATGTCAGCTGGGTAGAATATGGTGGAACTTCAGTTCTCAAACATAATTCATTCCAGAAAACAGTTTGAGAAGTGATTTGTTGGAAAACCGGATCTCTTTTGTTTGTCGCCTGAGAGATGTGTGACTGATCATACAGGTGTCAGCATGAAAGGGTTGTTGGGTGGAAATCAAGACCTGAAGTTTATTAGACAACTGAGACATTTTTCCATGAACAGCTTGGTCAAGAACCGAATTGTTTGGGAACCAAGATGGTTGAGAACTGAGGTTTGACGGTGGTCAGATATGGAGTCTTAGATAACAGAAAGCCGTAGCACGTAGTCCTCGTGGGTCATTGTAGGGATTTGGGTTTTACTCTGATTAGAAGGTTTGAACAGAGTCATTCTGGCTGCTCTGTCCTGATTAGTTTGTAGGAAGGAAGGATGGACACAAGGAGACCAGTTTGAATGTCACTGCGAAATTTTGACAAGAGATTATTGAATTCTAGATATATTATGAAGCTGAAGCTGACAGACTCGGTGACGGTTGGGACACGTGTTGTGAGAGAAAAGGCTAAATCGAGGGTGACTGCAGGAGTTTGTCCTGTCCCGCTGGAAAACAGAGCTGACATTTATGCACATAGGCAAAACTTCAAGGGGAAGTATGAGGGGAAATAAGAAGTTTAATTTTGAACTTAAAATTAAGATGATTCTTAGATACTCACTACAGGTGAGTAGGAATACAGATATCAGAGATTGGAGTTTTATGTTTCAGGCTTGGGCTAAAGAGAGTCATTAGCACATGCATAACATTTAAAGCTATGAACCTGTGTGACATCACCAAGATAGTGAGTTTAAAGAGAGACAAGAAGATCTACGAGGATCCCAAGGCATTCTAATGTTAAGAAGTCAGGGAGATGAGAAGGAGGGAGCAAAGAAGAATGAGAAGGAGTAGACCATGAAGTAGGAAGAAAACCAGACAATGCAGTGTCCTGGAAGACAAATGAAAAAGAAATGTTTCAAGGAGGAGAGCAATGACCAGCTGTGTCAAATGCTGCTGATAGTTCAGAGTGGTTGAGGACTGACCATTGACCATTGGATTTAACAAGAAGGTCATTGGTGGCCTTGATAAGGCAGTTTTAATGTAGTGATGGGTATGAAAACCTCATAAAAGTAGATTCAGGGTAAACTGGAAAGAAAGAAATTGGAGTGAACGAGTATGTCCAACTCTTTCAAAGAGTTATGCTCTAAAGGGAAAGAGAAAGGAGGCCGTAGCTGGAGGGAGAAAGCGGGGAGGTCAAAGAAATCCTGCTGGGAGTGAAGTGTTGGCTCTTACCAACTGCTCATCCCTGCTGAGGGCCAGCTCTGCTGGCAACTGTGGGAAGAGGGTATGGATAGGCTATTGCCAGGTATCACCCATTCCACCCAGCAATCAGGTGTAATCTTAAGTATAAGTTATAATGCAAGGTAATAGAGTAATTGGGTATCTTTTATGCACAGTAGGATTTATCGAGAAAGAGTAAAATAGAATTAATTACTTAGAATGCCTGCAAATGTGAATACTGTTTTCTGTCATTTTTGTATTCTATAAATGATCTCCAACATTACAAATACTTTTGACATCTGTAAATACTTTTCCATTTGAATCTGTCTTATAAATTTTATTGTGTACATGTATCTATTTTAATATATGCATGTTCCAAAATGCCTTTTTAAATTGGAGATGTAGAAATAATTTTAGATTGTACAATTTGAATTCTCTCATCTTGCTTATTTTTATACTTTTTAAAATTAGTCAAATTAGTGGACTCTAATTTCAAAAGACTTTTTGATGCATTAATAATTTATGAAAAATCTGTTCTGTACAAAGACTACTTTATATAGTTTAGACATGTGTTGAGTAATTTTAAGTATATATTTCATGTTTGCAGGTAAATAACCAAGTGAATATTAGAGTACCATTTTATTTCTAAAGCAAGTAAAAATATATGGAGTAGGCAAAAGTAGGTTTACAGTTGTAAGTACATGAAACAGTTTATTCTTGTATTATTATTTATTAATTATTGTATTGTGTATTGTATTGCAACTGTAAACCTACTTTTGCCCACCGTTGTGTATAATCTGCCACTTGTATCAGAAGACCAACCCCAAAGGCTAGTTCCTTCAACAGATGTTGTTATCTTTGCATGCAAATGGGACAGGACTACTACCTGAACAGCAGAAATTTCCCTAGCATGTCAAGATATGCGAAGGATGAGAACAAAGTAGCATTTTTCTTTTGCAGTGGTACATTTAGGTAAATTACCTGTCTCACACACTTGCATCTGGAGTGAGTTTATGTGGAAGTAGAGTATAAAATAAGGAAAACATGCAAGGGAACACTTTTGCATTCTTTAATGAAAAATTAAGAATGGCTTTAAAAAATTGTTTTAGCTTCTTTTTTCATTGAGTCAGCTGATAATTTATTCTAAGTTATAAATCTCAAATATTTATTTTCATACCCATTGTAGTTTTTTTACATACACTAATGTAGATTGATCTGTCCTTGTGACTTCAGTCAGTCGTGGGAGGCAGCACAGAGCCCAATTTGGGTTGCGTAGGACTGCAGCTGCTCGTCTCACAGACACCAAAAAAGTGTTTCCCTGTGTGTTTGTGAATATAAGTTTATCTAAAACAAATGATTAAAGTTTCTTATAGAATATTATCAAACTTTTATAGCTTATTAGACCAACAGCCAGCATAGTCCCCATTCACAGTCCACAAGTCCATTGTCACACACCTGTATCTAATACATGGTAGTGAAGACTTCAGGAATAGAATCTTTTTGAAAAGACCCATAATGTAAGTGAGTAATTTTGATGCTTGGACTAAATCTACATCAAAAGAATCAACCTAGGTATTACTCTGTGCTGAATTGCCAAAACAATGTGTCAGAAACTGGATCTGTTAATATTTTACAGTTGTTTTATGAGTTGTTTTAATTATATTGATGATGATAGAATATTTAAGATGTATGAAAGATAAACTGCATATTTATGCTTATCAGCATACTATGCCAGCACAAATATGTCATTTGGTGAGCTAAATTAGTTTAATAGTAGTTGGAATTAAAATGTGTTAATCAAGAGTGTCTTATCCACTGGGATGTCAGTAATGTCTGATGGATACTTTCATGAAAAACAGAAAAGAATTATAAAGTAGCTTGGGCAAAATTCATTTGATGCATAATTTATGCTTCATTACTTTTCTACAGGAAAAAAACTTCATAAAGAAATCTCATGAAACGGCTCATGGAATTATAAATATAAGCAAGTGTTCTTATTATGTCTAAGATATCTGAAATGAAATGGTAACATCACAACATTCGTAATGATTTTTCAAAATAATATTCTCAGTAGCACATGACTTCAAGAAACTTAGCACATTTAATAAAAAAGATATTTTTTCCCTAAGGAAAATATAGAATAGCAAAACAGAGAATAGAAATCTATATAGAAAAATCTTGTACAAAAAAGGGAATTGAATTAACTAAAAAATGGACACAGAATGAATAAAAAGTAATATTTATTTTTTAAAAATGTTTATGCCTTTGTTTAAATCTTACAGTGAATATATTTGTATTACTTTTCCAGTACTATTGATAAATAATCATAACCTGCCATATTTATCATTTTCTAAAATTATGTTCATATGCTTTTCCCTTGAAAGAGACTAGAATAACTTTTATATCATAGAATATATCTTATTCCCTGTGTTTGCTTGAAACAGTACATCAAAATATCAGAAGAAAGATTAAGTCTGTCTAAAGTTATGTCTTCCCAGGACCAAGTAAGGTAGATATTTGATCTTTATGTAATTAATATAATTACTGAAGATAACCCATATTTTATCAGGTTCTATATCACTTTGTACTTTGTGTTTTTGCTAAATGTTGATGGAAGCAGATTACTTTTTGGCAAATAACCATTTTCTAACAGATTTTTTGACTAAAGATGCTTATGTAAAGACAATTTGATATTAAGAAAGCACAATGTTTAATGTTCTTACTTAAAAGAGCCTTTTCTTAATGGAAGATATGTAAGCCGTTTGGGGAGGGGGGGAATTTTCCCTTTTTTCCCTGTTCTTCTGGCTGGCGTAATAATCAAATTGACATGAGACAGATTAACAGGTGAAAATAACCAAATTTACTACGTATGTACAAAACAATATGATACCTGAGGAGTAATTAGGCGTTTGAGGCGTACATGTCACTTTGAACTAAGGAGCAGGAAGTTAGGGGAGAGGTAGTGGTTTGAGACTTCACAGGGGAGGAAGACAACGCACAGTTCACATGGAGATGAAAAAAATAAATCATTGGACGACAGATGTTTGCTGGGCCATCTTTAACAATGAAGCACAGACGGGACTTTGATCAAAGGCCCTTGCTAGGCTCCTCCCTATTGCACAGCAGTACTTCGTACTAAACTGTGGTTGCCTGTAATGAAAACTCCCTTTCTGGTGCAGGTCCTTTATCTAATTTTTTTAGGAACTTAGGGGGAAGATCAAAGGTGCTTCCTTAGTCTTTAGTTTCTTAAAATAACCAGCTTAAAGTAATCAATATCCCAAAGAGGCATATTTTGGAGTGACAAATTTTGCTTCCCTTCAGCTAAAAACACATTGTTTCTGAGACCTAAGAATTACAGCTTTTTTCCTACTGCCCCATGTAAAAATACTGCACTTTATGAGACCAGCAGATGAGAGGTGAACTACTACATGGAATTGTTAGCAGTTTTCTTGGCTGGTCTGTGCTTCAGAAAAAGATCAATAACTTACCACGCTTTCTTCGCCAAATCGTACATAAATTAACCTGACATTCTTTTATACCAGAGAGTGGTTAGTAAATATTGGTACTCTGTACAATGACCTAAGAATTATTTTCAACTCTGACACCCCAGATATAGTAATAGAAACCTGAAAACAGTAAAATAGAATAAAAGGCCCTATTAGTCATGTAAATAATGTTTTCTTGTATGTTGTTGATACGTGTATTGTAATTACAACTCAGTATCTTCTTGGGATCTCCAACATTTGTTCATTGCCTACTTTTATTAGGTCCTCTGGCAGATATAATATATTCTACTTAAGCAAGCAGAATTTCCCCCTCTACACATATTTTATAAACATTTTCCCACTAGAAAATCAGATATACTATGCCAATACTGTGGCTTACAGTAACAGTATCAATAGATACTACCTATTTTTAACAAGATGATATTTTTAAAAATAAACTGGTCAGGTGAGAGTTCAGACACAAGAACCAAGCATTATTTTATATTTTTCTGTTTTTTACAGTCTTCCCATCAATGTTGCTCATTCACGCAATGAGCCAGCTCTGGAACCAACCAAATATTTATTGAGTGCTACTCTGTAATGCTCTCTCAGAATGTGCTAACTGCTCCCTTCCCTTCCTCCCGAACCTCATTAGAAGTTATCATGTTATAATGAACAGTGTGATTATAATGATGATACTTTTCTAATAATACCACATCCGTTCACCACCATTCCCCACCCAGCTTCTACTATTCCCTGTCAGCATCTGTCTTTAAAAACACAAACTAAAGACTACATATATTATCAAAATGCCTCCAAAAATGTTTAAGAAAACAGAGATAAAGCTTACTGAGTTTATTTTATTTCAGTTGTCACATTTCTTTTAGTCCAGCGAATCAAGACCACATGCTAATTAGTGCTTTATATGCAAATTAACTGGCTTACCTAAAATACCACTGCCTCTTCAGCTTTTCATGGTTGAGTGGTAGCAAGGGGAAAGAAGTCTGCATTAAGTGAACGGTCACAGAGTCGCTGGGGGCCTACGCGGAAGTGCGGAGTCGGACATTCAGTTATGGTCACTTGGTTATGAGAATGAGGTGTGTGTACCTGCCTTTACTCTATAAATATATTACTGTAGCAGAATCTTACAGCAGTAAAAAAACAAAAGTGGCAGTTAAGAAATTTGCCCTGTTTTGTTTTACATTAAATAAGGCATGGCTGGTGTGGCTCAGTGGATTGAGTGCTGGATTGCATAAAATAAGGAGGTTGAACTAGTAAACTCTAAAAAGTAAAACTATCTGTTCTAAAAATATGTCAAAAAGGCATATTCAAATAAAATTATATGTTAAACTTTACTGTAATTGTGCAACGCAGTACTTGTAAAACTTCAAGTAGTTTTGTGAAGAAGTTATTTTTGAAGTGAGTGTTCAATTGCAAAATTGTTTTATAAGTTCATATTTTCATAAACTTGTTTATTGTGTAGTATTTCTTTCAGTTAGAAAGATAATATTCTCTTCAAAATTAGGGGCGAATTCCACATGAATAATTTTGTCTTGAAAAAAGTTCAAAGTTACTTTAAATTATGTAAATCCTGCATAATTACATATTCTAGAATATACCTCACACTTAAATTTTCAGAAGCATAAACTGAAGAAGTTTATAAACTAAACTATTTTTCCACTCTAAAGAAGTTAGTGTTATTCTTCTCTTCCTCATTGATATGTCCTAAGTTCTGCTCATAAAATAAAATATAGTATATAGAAAGTGCTTAAATGGTTGGCATTTTTAAACATTATTTATTTATTTATTTTTAGAGAAAGGGAAAGGGAGGGAGAGAGGGAGAGACACATCGATGCACACCCCCAACTGGGGACCTGGCCTGCAGTCCAGGCAAGTGCCCTGACCAGGAACCCAACCAAGTGACCTTTCAGTTTGCAGGCTGGCACTCAATCCGCTGAGCCACACCAGCAGGGCTTAAAATGACTGGCATTTTAAAGAACCTTTTATTTTTTAATGATTTCAAATTTTCTTTCTTACCAATTTGTTCTTAAAGACTGAGATTTAAAGAGTTTCTAAAAGCCATGTTGAAATATTTAAAATAAGATTTAAGGTGATTTATATGTTGCTACATCAATTTTAAGGATTCTAGGAGATACAATTTTATTTTATGGATAAATTACATTTTGCAGCCTCACATTAAGGTAATGACTTGCTCTGGACAGTTTTCGCTCTTTCCTCTGAAGTGGGTTTTCTACAAATGAAAGCCCACGTTGCCCTGCGTGTGCTGAATCCTCCGTGATGATGGTGTGAACAGAGTGCTAAGGAAGTGGAGGGAAAGGAGACCAGAATGTTTCTTTAAAGACGAAATAACAGGAACTGGCCCTTGGAGGATTAATAGAAGTACTTGGCAGAGAGGGTACAAAGTACTCTCAAGAACTAGTGAACATTCTGGTGTTGATAAATCATATTTATAAGTTCTTTAGGAACTATTAATGTTAGAAAACATTAACAAAGCTGATAACATTTGAGCAATGTATCATTTAAGATGTCCAGTTTGATCTTGTATATAGTAAAAGAAGTGAGGGCTTAAAGTGGTTCTTATCACTAGTAATTTTAGTACTGCTAAATTATTTATACAACCATTCCCCGGGCAGGGAGGTCTGGGATCTTCAGAAGGAGAGAATTGGACTGGGAAATGTATCTTCAGCTAGTGTGAGGAAAGAGCTGGTTATTTCTGATTCTTAAGGAATTGAGATAAAACACTAAGGGCTTATGAAAGACTAAATAAGAGGGAGACTACTACTTTCCACTAGCAGAAAGGGCAAAGAAGAAAGGAAAATCTCTCTTTAAAATAGAAAAATAAGGAAAATCAGAAGTTTAAAAGTCCATGAATAATTCTTGATATAATGGGAAATAATAATCATTTTAAACTGAGTGATATTTATACTGAAATAAATTATGATTATAAATGTTGTGTTTCTTTCTCTAAAAAACCATTTGTAGGAAATGAGATGGACACGTGATTTGTATTTGTTTTTTTCCCTATCATTTAGTCATCAAATATTTATTGATTTTCTGCCTTTGTACATAGTTTTATTCACTCTGGTTTATCCCATTCATTCTGGGCAGACAACCAAAACATGTAGAAATAAGAATTTATGCCTGTAAATATAATTTCCACATGTCACAGTACTAACTGTACTACTCAATTTATCACGTCATAAAGAATCTTACTCCATAAGTTTTGTCTAATTTGAAAAACCTTTTATTTGTTTATTTTTCTTTTTTTATTGTTGTTCCTTTACAATTGTCCCCATTATCTCCCCATTATAACTTTGATTTTTAGTCATTCATAGCACTATGTGTTCTATCAAACAGGGATGATGTAATATCACTTTTGAGGGAAGGCACCAGATTGAAATATCATTTTCTTTGAGTTTTCATTGATTCTTGCCATTTGGTGAAGAGAACATTCTATTTGTTCCAGATTAGTGGACTGATAGTAGAAAACAATTTTCCCAGAAAATTGTTTCTTCTATTAATTACAAGACTGTGAACCTTGAAAAATCCTAAGCAGCAGGGTGATCTTTATCTGCTTTATTCACTGAGGTGTCCAACCACTAAAACACTGCCTTTGTACATATTTAATAAATATTTGTTAAATGAACTAATCTCTAGGATACATTTTAATCAATAAGTGCAACTTTTTAAATTCTCCCTTATTAACCTTTGATCTGAACAAAGCGTACTTGTCAGAGTATTTTTTTCTTTAACTGGGGTTTCCTTTTTTCTCTAGAAAGCATGGAAATGTTTCAGCAGCTTCTCAGTAAAGGCGGTTTGTGCCTTAGGAGCACATGCTTATGACCCCACCCCCCAGACCACCTCCACACACTTCAAACACTTATAGAAATGTACAATATATTAATATTTATACCTAAAGGTAATGCTGGGAATAATCAACACAGAATCATGGGTTTTTATTTTGTTGATTTTTCTGAGGAACTTTAGAGATCATCTAGTCCAACTCCCTTATTTTAAGGTTGAGAAAACTCCAGTCCTGGAAGGTTATTTTCTCAGGGCTCATCTGCTAATTAATTAGTGGTGGTGCGAAAGCTAGAATCCAGGCCTTTGACTCCCAGTCAAATGTTTTTTGCACACACAGTATAAATAAGTTTTTCAAGGAGAAGGCTTTTCTAGTTAAAATATCCATTCACCTCATGTCACCTTTATGCAAATTATTTTGATGCCCAAACTATCAAAAAAGTTTTTTGTCCGAAATATGAAGAACATGTTCTTCCAAGGTTTTTAATGCAGAGTACTCAACATGTCTGTCAGTAGATGTACTTTATATTATTAGTAGGTAATCTCTTAGATTCATATTTTACCATAAATAATTTAAATTTGTTTCAATACCTTACGTTATATTTGAAAGCAAATTGACTTCTGAATAGTGAAGTACAAATATTTGTGTAGAATACTCTCAGTTGCTAGTGTGCAAACTCTTGGGTTCCATTGCTGTGCCCACAGCTCAACAAGTGGGCACTGGAGAACCTAGCGGGTTGACTAGATAACTGTACGCAAGGATCAGTCTGGATGTTAAAGATTATGTTGTAACGGCACTAACTTAATATTAAAAATGTTTTCCCTATAACAATCTTTATATTTTAGGTAAAAGTAGTAGATTTTTAAACCTAAATTAACTAGGTTTTTGTCAATTTTTGCTTTAATTATATATAATCAATGAGAATTAATAAGTGGTTTTCCTTCTTTTTTCTCTGCCAAAAGAAAAAAATAAAACAAAAATTTGAATATCTTGAAAAGCACACAGAGGAAATAACTAAAGAGATTGTCTGTCTGCCTTGTCATCTTACTCTGGCAGGCCCTGCAGGGTCCCAGCTACCACGTGGACTGCGGCTTCCTCTCAGTGGGCCCTCAGTGGGCCTCCCAGTCAGACGGGAGAGCACCACAGTCCCATCGAAGCACGCTTACTCACGATGCTGCAGATATAGAAAGATCTCTTTTTTTCAAATAGTTCATTAAATACCATAGCATCATTTTATGTTCAGAGAAACATGAAAATCTCAAATGCTCTATTTCAAATAAGCCTCTTGAAATAAATTTTTTCAATATTTAACTCAGCATTTGGCATTTGGTAATATTTTTAATAATTTCCACTTCATAATTCCATTTCAAAGTGAATTTATTATAGATAAGCATTATTAGTAGCCATTTTTATTTCTCCATGTTTCAGAAACTAAATAGAAATTATACATTGGATTAGTGAGCATGTCATGTAACTTCTCTTCGTGAAGGAAAGCCAACGATTTTAAAATTCCAATAACACTATATTCAACTATTAAATTATTAAAATAAGTCCAGAAGTTAAAAAACAATTTCATAAATGAAATCGGTATTAGGAAAATAGCAAAGTAAGTATGAATATTTGAACACATTTCTAAATAGTTGACAGTATACTTAACTAATCCAGTTTAGAGTTTCAGAAATGATAAAGGAGAGACAACTTTGATCAGATATGTGTAAACTAGGCATTTTTTAAATGTTAAACTTGGAAAATCCACTTACATTTTATTACATGATGATATCACCCAAATAATCCACCCTTTCTGTTCATTTAAAGTGATTTCCTGGGAATACATTAATATGTAAGACCACAGTGAGCAAAAGCCAAATTGTTCACTTAATTCTAAAGTTCCTCTTATTGGTTTATCAAGACCAAGATATAATAGAAAAATAATTGGGCATACAATGCAATTTACATATCATGTATCATAGGAATGTACACTTGAAACCTATATGATCTTACTAATCAATGTCACCCCAATAAATTTTTAAAAAGTAAGAAAAAGAAAAATTCTCTACGGCATAAATATTTTAGGATTTTATTTTTCAGATGCTACTTTTAAAATAGCCCTGGGAAATATATGTAGCCATGAGCTACAAGCCTAATATCTAAAATTGTTTTTAGAAAATACATTTAAATGTGGAATTTAATTACGTAAAGTGCTATAGCTCTATATTGCCTAAGCCTTTGTTAAATTGATTCTTATTTATATTAATTCATTCTTAATATTTTACTTTATAATAGCCAACAGTTTAGAGTTTATAATTTGCTTATATTCCTTGTAAGGAATAATCTTACATGTATTTTTTTTAATAATGATTTTTTTAAAGATTTTATTTATTTATTTTCAAAGAGAGGGGAAGGGAAGGAGAAAGAGAGGAAGAGAAACATCAGTGTGTGGTTGCCTCTTGCGTGGCGCCCACTGGGGACCGGACCCGCAACCCAGGCATGTGACCTGACTGGGAATCGAACTGGCGACCCTTTCATTCGCAGTCCGTGCTCAATCCACTGAGCTACGCCAGCCAGGCAAATAATCTTACATGTATTTTGATATAATTAAACAAAATTATATTTTTCTACTGTTTATAGAAAATAAAAATGGAACTTTTAATAATTTTAGGAATAACTTCAAAAATTTCGGTGCCCAAATCTGACTGATCAGACATACTCTCCTTTCACTCAGCATTGAGCAGTCACCAAAAGGATACTTTTAGGGTGTTTCTCAGACAGTTCTTGGACTGACAGCATATCTCAGCAAGTTCTGATTCATCTAACAAAATAAATTGAATAGAGTTTTAATATAAGACCACTTTTTGTTAAAAAAAACACACTTCATAATCTGTTAGGATCAAAATATATGAAGAAATTTCTACTTTAAAGTTTATAATCAATTTTGAATCACACCTAACCCTTGACTAAGTAAAGCCAAAGCTCTTTTAACCACGGTGACTCTTGGAAAAGAAGTATCTTTACCATTTTAAACAGATCTACAAAAGAAAAGGTGAAGAAATTGGGCAACTTTAAAATTATTTAAGGAAATTGATAACAAAACTGGATAATTCAGTCAAAAGTATATACCTAGAACCCAACTTGTATACTGAGGTAGCCAGTAAGCCTCTTCCTGAAGTCTTTACTGAGATTTAATTGCCTCCATTTCTTAATTTGTTTTGCCACTTAGATATCATTATCTTAATTCACATTTAAAACATTTTAGTTACTTTAGTCATTTTTGATATTTTTACAATTTTCTTGGAAAGTTTTGCAGGTATTCTACAAAAAATAAAATACAGTGGTAATTTTTCTTAAAAACATTTATTCTACTGAAAACAGTCACATATGGAAGTAAATTGATTTATGTTTTGTATAGTTCTAAAAATTTTTAAGCAGTTTATTTTCAGATCTGTATTTTACATTGTGCTTTTTTTTTTCTTTTGGTTTGGTTTGGTTTATTTGTTTGTTTTATTTTAATAGCCTTTTATGTCACCTCGGTACCCTGGAGGTCCAAGGCCCCCACTGAGGATACCTAACCAGGTAAGATTTATGTGCTACTTAAGTTTTTTGTTTGTTGTTTGTTTGTTTGTTTTAAGAATCAGTAAAGATCTGGAAAATGTCACGAATACTTTTTACCTATAACAGTATTAAATTATCTGTTCTCTATCCCATTTAATGCTGCTTCTATTAGTATATAATCTATTTGAAGGGTTGGCCTACTACAGTCCATAGGTTGGATAACTATTTTTGTAAATAAAGTTTTATTGGAACACAGCAACACTTAATTCATTTGAGTATTTTCTATGGCTTCTTTTACACTGCAAAGGAAAATAGAGTAGTCATGACAAAGACTATACATGTCCTGCAACCCTAAAATATTTACTAGATAGATCTTTACAGAAAAAAAGTTTATTGAACCTTAGAATCTACCATTTACTTTGAACATAATTTTTAAATATGTGCAGTTTTCATAAATGCTGATTATATTCTCATTTAAAAGATGGCAACAAAATTTTCTATGAACATACTTTGGTTTATTTTTTAATATATTTTCAACATTTATACCAGTTTTGTCCAATTATATTGACCTACTAGACATAAAATTAGCTGCTTCTAGAAAGGTTAGAGACATTAATAAACAATTACTATAACAATAGGTCTATTAGCTTTTTTATTTACAAGAGCTCTGAGATTTTATAAACATTTGTCCTTGACTAGTTTTTTATCAACAGCATAAATATTTATTTGTCAAAGCAAATAAAGCACAATTTTTACTTGCAAGGAGTTTATAGCTTAATTTTAGGATACAGATAACAAAAAGAAATTAAATACTTAACTGTATAGAATAGTTAAGATAATTGTTTTGTCACTTTCTCTAAATCTGCTACTTGTATACCTCAGCATTTTCCCAGAATCAAAGTAAACCCATTATCATAATAAATTCTCTTTTTCATTCTTATTCTCTATTCCCGCTTTTTTCCTGACCAAAAATAGAAGAAAGTTGCACTTCCCAACACATTTTATAGCAACAGAGTCTGTTTCTTCTCTCTCAACTCTTACTGAAATTATGCAGTGTCCTTGAAATGTCCCATTTTGCGGGTGTTGTCTGTTTGTAGTGCACAGTGAGGGTGCCAGCGCCCATGCTCACCTCCAGGGGACAGTCTGAAGCAGGAGGCGGTACTGGAAGTCCCCACATTAGCAGCTGGAGGAGCTTTCTCCTGCAGACTGAATCTGCGTTCGGAACACATGGCCATGGGAACGGGGCATGAAATAGGAAAGGGAAGTGCACAGATGCCAAGTGTTCTAACGTACGGGAATTTTATTTTCTCTGTGGGTGAACCTCTGTATGTTGACGGTCAGACGTACTTATATAGGTGCCTTAGTCTTTTACATTTCTTTTCAAAGGACAAAAAGTTGCATATTTTATTAAAATATCCATGGTATTTCAGACATCCCATTCATAACTTTGTATGTTACATATACCTAAGAGGTTCCTGAAAATCTGACTTAAAGAAATGGGAATTTCTTGCACAAGTGTATTATAGAATTTTTTTGACTTCATTTATTCCACATCAATGATGAAAATCTGACAGTGATCGGAGTTGTATCCATTTGGTGTTGAAGTGCCTGTTATGTGTAAGACACTGTGAGAGGCTCCAAACCTATACAGACTGCCAGAGGGAAGCACTTTTAGGAAGAGGAGTGTGTTGGTGTGGGGGTGTGGACTTGGAAGTCTAGATTTTTTTTAAAGAACGAGTTTATAATTCACATGGATTTGCAAAAGAGGCAATTAAAAAGTTAAAGGTAATAAAGAATTGTAATACAGACTCTTTCTCCTCAGCGTTTTAAACAGCCTTTACCTGGAAGTGTTGTGAAACAACCACGCTCTTCTGTGAGCGGCTCTTTGTCGCCCACCCACCCCCTCAACAGATACACAAACTTCGTTTGTGCAACCATCTGACTTTCAAGTGATAATTACTTACATTTATACTATTTTTAAGAATAATTTTCTAAGCAAATTATTCTATAAACATATAGTTTTAGAAAATGTTTAACATTTAGGAGCATGACCCTTTAGAGCAACGGCACAGTGCTTCCGTTTCATTCCGTAGTCATCAAAGCAAAGTTGGCAAAACTGTTTTTGGTGATTAACTCAGATGATGAATACAAAGACAAATATATTAAATACCTTTTATTTCATCTTTATTTGTAGTAGTCATAAACTAATGAAATTTGGTTTTATCATTAGATCACATCTAAGAAAATAAAAAGTGAAATATTAACATCTTCAATTGTGTTGACTAATCATTTAAAATATGTAAATAGACATTCCTTTAATAAACAGATCCTTCAGAATTTATAATTACTGATGATTAGACTATAGATTTTAATATAAGTTCTACTGAGATGATTTTTATGGTTCTATACTAAATTCACAATGGTTTATATTTATACTGTTTCTATATTCATATTTATAGAATATAAATATCCCATAAATACAGCATATTTATATTTTATATTTATGCTCTATTTGGAATATGGTATAATGTCACTATGCCAAAAAATATATGAAGGAGTAATAGTCTCTAAAATGATTAAAGGAAAGTCAAATTATAAAATTATACAGTTTGGCAAAGAATAAGTATATATGAAAAAACATATGAAACAGATATTAAGTCCAAAAAAACATTTTTGGCTATACAATTTTTCACTGAATTGGTTCAGCTATCAGAAAGGGCTGTTGGTGTTGAAGTATCCATAACCTCAAGCAGAGCAGGTCTTTATCCTTCTCACAGATAAAATGTCTAATCAGAAAAATTCACAATATTCATTCAACACTCTGATGAGGAAAACCACAGAAGCCAGAAATACAGACTGTTAATGAGTGAAACCAAGAATAAACTATTGATTTATCGATCCTATAGAATTTTGAGAGTTTATATTCTATTTCTGACCATTCCTGAAACTCTGTCAACAGATAAGGGAACTGAAGTACCACATAGTTAATGCCATTGACCACTTTATAGTCTAAAACTGATTTGTGTATTCTGAAAGTACATTACATCAAGCTATTTTACTGAAACTCTCAAAGATATTTGTCCAATAAGTGGTTAAGTAAATTATGGTATATCTAAATGGTGAAGTAGTATGCAGCTATTATAAAAGGTATGCTATACAATTAAATTTATAGATATGATAAAATGTTAATTATCTAGTACCAATTGTGGAAAAGAAGGCACAAGTTGTGCATAGTACATCACCTTTGCTATATCACTGTACATATTCAGTGAATCCCCCCACCCATGTGCCCCTCTCCATATACATACGTTTGTCACAAAGATGATAAAGATCAGATACTTTATTTCTAGGTGGTACGATTATGAGTGGTTTTTAAAAATTTCTGTATATTTAAAGTTTGCATTGAGCAGGTAATAATTTGTGATCAGAAAAATTGATATTAGTCCTGGTTATTTAATATAAGATTATCCTTCATTAATATTGAATGTATAGTTTTTACATGATAAAAGGAAAAACATAATGGATGCTGAGGATAAGCCAATCTTAAAAAGACTCCACTTCATTACCTTGTTCAGATAGGAAACAAATCAGCATTTGAGCAGGAAGAAAAAAGTTGTCAGGACATTTACTTCTATACTTAAATGAATTTACCATATCCCCGTATAACCAAGATATTTAAACAAACTACATACTTACTCTTTTCTGCACGTTCTCTTTAAAGGATGAATGCCATCTAGCATGTCCTCTACCAATAATTTTCTGACTATGGAAAATTTTTTGCATGTAGAGTTTGATGTTAATTAATGATATCAGTATGAAAACAGAAGAACTTCAGCTGCATAAAGAAAAATATGTTCTACATTGAGTAAATAGTAGGAGTCTTACAGCTGAAATTGTAAGAAGAATAACTATAACAAATGTCTAACTTTAAAAATTAAATATGTTGCATGTGTTTAATATAAGTCAGTGGTTAATGATAAAAACATAAAGTAGCTTTCTTTGCCAGTCATAAATATTCCTTTCTGTCAATTGGGAACTCCTTATTTATTTGTTTCTTAGTGATAATTACACTATCAATGTGTATTTAAATTGCTATATGAAATCTAGTGAAACAATTAAAATTATTATTTCTTTATGAATTTGAATTATATGTATATCCTGGCATATATGTATTCCCAAATATTTTCTACCATTGTAGGACAAAGGAGATTAACAAATTCAATGTCTAACAAAAAAAAATTCATTCTCCTTCCCAAACTAATAAAAGTTTACATAGTGAATGCTATGCAGTCTTACTCAATTTAAGTTATAGTTATACAGAGCTTTTAGGTACAGTGTTTACTACCTTCACCAAAACATATCTAATTATTTTAAAGCTGTCTTGTCACAAATATACCCTGTTTGGAAATAGGCCAATAAAAAATGCATTGCCATATATTTGATTGGACATTTCAGAGAGCTGTACAAAATTTCCTGTAGAAATATTCAATCAGTCAACAGACACCTGTTGAGGTTCACTGTGTGCCAGACGCCATTCCCAGTGTGGAGCTGCGCCGACAAACTACCCTGACGTTGTCACGCGGCGCTGCCCGACACCGCTTTCTGGGGGGATGGAAATGCTCTCTGTCGGCGCTGCCGTGTGCAGCAGCTTTAGTATTGTGCTTTGAGCACCGAAAATGTGGGGAGAGGGACTGAAGAGCAAATAATTTTAACTTTATTAATTTTAATGAACTTAAATAGCCACATGTGCCACAGGGCTGCAGTATCGATGCAGTTGCAATGCTTGAGCTATAGAAAAAAGGAAAATAAGTAACCATGTATCAAATGGTGAGTTGTGCTTTGGAGACAAATTTCTTCCTACACTGAATGTAACATTTCTGTGTTTTAATATCTTTTCTATTTTTACTACCTTTTTATAGAAAAAAGGACAGTGGTGTTGTCAAAAGGACCTTAATTGTGTCAAGTTCCTTAGGTCCAGTGCCAGCAATGCCCAGCCGTGTGTGACTTTGAGCAAGTCACTCACCCTTTCTGGGCGTGATACTTTTACCAGGAAAGTGAGAGTGGATGCAGGCATTTCCAATCTAGTCCTCAATTTCCCTTCTAGTCCTCAATTTCCTTTATTATACTATTCTACTTCATTTCATTTTGAGGAGGCCTGTCAAAATTTTGGGTAGATCAGAATTATTACCTGAGTTACATCATGAAAGCATTGAAAATTAATAAATTCTTTCATTATTTGTGAGCATTTAGTTTCTACAAGTTGACTATATAGTGGCATTGAAGGAAATATTTTGGTGTATGTTCACCAGAATCTTAAGTTCCTACATAGAGTTAGCATTGGTTTCATATCCTTTAAAAGAAATAAGTCTCTTATGAAACAAGAAATTCCTTCATTTAATTATTTCTGTTTCATTAAAAGTTTGTATTATTGAATTCACTTTAAGTTCCAGAATTTAAAACTTGTCTTTTAGAATTTTTGGCATATATTGATCTGATCTGAAGCCCTGGTTTTGCAACTTACCAGTGTATAACTGTGGACAAATTAACAAATTCCTTATGTATTAAACCTCAGTTTCTCATAATCAAAAAGACTTAATGATAGCCTCATAGTACTACTGTAAGCATTGAGTGAAATAACAAATATAAAGAACTTAGCACAATTCATGGCACAAATATACTGTTTCACAAGTGTATATTATTGTTAATATTATGCTTATTATTATTAAACACCTCCATCATGAGTGTTATTTTCTGTCAGAGTAATCTTTTATAGAATAAAGAATGTGTGCCAGAGTTTTTTATTAAACAATTCTGAATGAAGTACATTTAACCTGTTAAAACTATGAAAATAATGACAAGATACAATATATAAATTTCTTTTCCCCCTGATATTAAAGGTATAAAGAATGCAGTGATTGTGACCTTGTTGGTCATCCTAGAACTTATAAAAAGTGTTTTAAAAGTTAGAGATTTGGCTTATTCTAAAAGATAAACTCTGGGGCCTAAAGAGTTAAGTTTATATAAATCTTGACATTGATCAAGAGTTCCGTGGGACTGTGATATATTTTTAAATGATGTCTAGAAATAAGGAAAGACTCGTCAATTGTTTTGACATACCAAGATAAACAACAAAAAGTAAAATTTTGAACAAAATGGTTTCCAATGATAACACATGCTATCTCCAGTAAGACTTAGAAATTCAGAATCTAAGTCCAGAGTATAAAACTCTAGCCACTTGGAGACTTTAAAAAGCAAGAACTTCAAACTCACAATTGAAGATAATATTGATTAGTCATGTATTTTCAGTCCTCCTCCTAATTCATTTTTTTTTGTCTAAGAATGTCTTTTTAAATTAAGTTTATTGGGGTGACATTACCTGCATATTACATTGTGTGTTTACCACCCAAAGTCGAATCTTCTTCCATCCTGATATGTTTGACCCCTTTTACCATTCACTCCCTGCCGGCCCCCTTCCTTCTGGTAACCACCATACCATGGTCTGTGTCTATGAGGTTTTAGGGTTTTGTTTTTCTTATTTGATCATTTGTTGCTTTCAGCTTTATATACCACATGTAAGTGAAATCATGTGGCTGTTGACTTTTTCTGCCTGACTTGTTTTGAATCTTTATAGCTTTTGACAGAGTTGACCACTTCTTCCTTTTGAAACTCTCCTTGTGCTTTCTAAAATGTTGGTCCTAGTTCCCCTCTTAATTTCACACCTGTTCACTTTCAGTACCCTTCCTACCTCTTCTAGGTATATCTAAATAATTATATATTTGATCTTTTTTTCTTTTCAGTCTTTGAAGTCTGTCCCATTCTTATGAATTTATCACTGATGATTCCTAAAATTCCCCATCTAAATCCTATTCGTTCAATAAATTTGATTATTCTGAGCCAAGAGGCACAGATACATCCACACCCAGAGCTTATAGTCTGTTGGAGATACAGAGAAGAAAACAAGCCATGATCATATGTAGGTTCTATGAGAGTGAGGTGTAGGGTCCTACACAAGCATGTAAATAGGATCCTTCCCTGCATGGGAAAACATCCAGGGGCACAGGGAGGAGTCACACAGAGGGAGCAGAAACAACAAATGGTCATTGTTGGTTTAGAGATAGATTATATTGAACAAATAATTACATTGATTAAGCAAATAAGTAAAAAATATTGAAGATAATTAAAGCTGGTTTCTCATTGTCAGACAAGATAAGAAGAAACATCAGAAGAAGCCTAAAGATAATTCCAGGGTCTCAGATTGGGGTTGGAGGTGTTGAATCAGTGTTGGAGAGTATAAATTTTGGTTCATGTGAGGTACAGTACAGAGAGAGGGGGAGGATATTGGTTGTAGCTGTAGATATGTGTGCGTATACATGTACATATATAGATTTTTGAGCTCAGCGTCTACCGAAAGGATCTAAAAGCAATGCACCCAACTAATAATGCACACTCTTGAGAATCCAAATCTTGTTGCTTACACACTGTTATTCTCTGGAAAGAATCAGAGCAAAATAGAGAAAAGATCAATTCCAGAGCTAGGCCAGAAAAATTATGAGATGAACCTGGAACATCTTTTGCTTATAAGAAATGCTCAAAATATGAAGGACCTTTGTGAATACTAAAGTAAATGATGATAATGCATTACAACCTATTAAATATACTGGGAATCCATAAGTCTATAATAAATAAAACAAAAAAGGGAAAGCTCCTCTTTATGGTTGGAATACCAACTTATAAACCTAGAAAGAATCTATTTGGCAACTATCATAGGAGTTGTCAGTGGATGCTAAGGGTGATGGGTTGATGAATGATGAGGAGTGTGGTATCGACAGTCTTGGAATAGCTATAATATTAAAAATAATCATTTACAAAGGGGAAACATAATGACCTTACGGTATAGAGACCTGTCAGACACCAACACAATCAGATGATAAAAGTCAGTATCCAGTGCCTTCTAGTAAAATCACTGAGGAGAGTATAGCACCAATTCTGTGGTTTCCTGATAAGGAAATTTTCTTAGTCTAAGCATGAAAAGACATCAGATCATCCTGTAGATTTCAACATTCGTTCTCTTTAAAACTACCGAGGACATGAGAGGGAGAGGCTAAGGACTCGTTACTGCTTGGAAGAGCACAAAGAAACATGACAACGAAATGCAGCACGTGTTTATTGAGATTCTGGTCCCAGAAAGAAGAAAGGAACATTTTTGAGACAAATTGCAAAATTTCAGTGAGGTCTGTGGCTCGGACGACAGTGTTGTACCAGTGTTGACTTCCTCTCTTGAGCAGTTGTGTTGCGATTCCGTAGAACATCCTTGTTTAGGGAACTCCATTGTACAGTACTGAGCAGTAACGGAGGCATCACGCCTGCAGCCGGCTCTCAAGTGGTTCTGGAAAAGAGTTAGGAGAAAAATACGTAGAGAGAGAGGGAGCAAGGGTGACAGAGCAACGCGGTGAGATGTTAGCAGCGGGGTGACCTGTGTCAGGGTATATGGGAATTCTTTGTAGTTTGTACAATTTTTCTGTAAGTTTGAACTTCAAAAAAAAGTATACATGTTTTAAAGCAAATAGAAGGAAAATTTACCCCCAGACTAGGTTTGTAGGAAAGAATTTTACTAGGCAGTGTCAGCAATAGGCACTTAAGTCTCTGTGAGCTCCTTGAAAGGAGAGAGAGTTTAGTTTATAGTTTTTATTTTGTTTTGTATTTAATGGTTGGCAGTTAGATATTATAGTTGATCAAATGTATCCATTGAAAACACTGAAAGGAATTTTGTAAGGCTAGAATTAGAATGTCATGTGGCAGTGGCAAGAAACGAGGCTGGAGAGGTAAGTAGGAATTCAATAAACATGTATTGGGTGTGCTTGTAAGCAAAAAAAAAATTCAAATAATTATAAAAACTGGCTTGAGAAATGGCAGCTCTCTACTGCATCTCAAGTGATTAAGTAACTTGTTCTGATCTAGATATATAAATTCTTTAAATTTCTTTTTAAATACTTGAAACTTTTAACTAATTGGACAGGATTTATCCTGCTTCAAGTTAAATGAATGAATCTTCATAAATTTTTGCCCACTGTCAGGATTATATGTATGTGTGTGTGTACATACAGAATTCATAATATCAATGGGTTGGTCGTAAGAGCTGTTCAGCTACAGAAACTTGCAGTTCCCTGTGTACCTAGTACCGCACCTCACATAAATGGTCTGTTAATCTCCATCTTTTTCAGTTCTAGTTAGTTCTGACAGACAGCCAGCTTGTTTGAACTTAATTGGAGTATTATTTTTCTGAATAGTTTCTTATGGAAAATGTGACTACAAAAAAAAAATATTGATGGGCCCTTGGCATTTTAGTAATGCTGCTCTTGAAATCCCAAATGAGTAAAATCATCTGTAGAAACAGAGCTCGTATTTGAGAAGCAAAATTACTTATCTCAGTACCTTTAGCAAATTAATTTGGAGCAAAGATATTATACTTATTAAAAAGATGTAGGACAGCTTTTTGCCTAAACATTTGTTCCCCCAAAATACTTATTTTGTCTGCCAAAAAATTGGACAAAATGGAATAATTTTAGAACTAAGAACTTATACTATGTATATACACCTATAAAAATTATAAATGAATATGAAATATAACCAATTCTGTAAAATACTCAAATGCATTCTGTAATTATAAGAATTTAAAAAGAGAATTGTTAAAGCACTTGTTTTATAAATATTTACAATATTGCTTTTTATTTTGTTTGACTAAATATGCCAGGCACTTGGAGGTGTCCCAGGAAGTCAGCCTTTACTTCCCAGTGGAATGGACCCAACTCGACAACAAGGTGACTACTTTAATGTAAAAGTGAATAGATGTGTACAATCCAAAAGGAAATCCTTTATTTTTAAAGGAGATTTTTATTTGCATAAATCTTTCATAATTATACCAATTGCACTTTTGGTATAATTATACCAAATTATAGCATGCCCAAGTGGTTTATTTTAGCTAACTCTTAATTGTGCATGATGGTGATAACATAATGGCGGTGATAACATAAGAAACAGAATAATTGAACAGCAAGCAGAGAGAAGACTACTAGCCTCTGGGTTAGCACCCAGGCTCATTACACAGCTAACGCCTTTATACTTTTATCTCAGGACATCCAAACATGGGTGGGCCAATGCAGAGAATGACTCCTCCCAGAGGAATGGTGCCCTTAGGACCACAGGTAAATCAGCAGTGCAGAACGTAGATGCTGAGTTTTTTTACTTTATTTTGTATAAACAAACTGTTATTTACTGGCTGTTGTTATATGCATTCAAAGCTTGCTGTAATATGTTGTTCGGCTCCTGAGAATGTGATCTGTGGCATGTCCGGGTCAATGCAGCTGCGAGCATTATGTAGAGGTGTTTTCACACATGCATTCAGTGCACTTGAGAAAATACACTGGAGTAATTATTGTAAAGAGATAACTAATGCCCTTTTGTTAGTTATACTGAAGAAATACAAAAATTTATAGAAAATTATTATAAAAGATAACAACCATGTAAATTAAATAAGTTAAATAAAATCCAGTTGATTAAAAATATTAAATAGAATAAGCAGCATAAATTATATTTCTGTAAATATTTTAGAGACTATCATTGACAATTTATTTTATACTACCATGTTTCTTTATATAATATGAAAATAATGAAGAATCATTTAGAGATAACCATTAAAAATTGGTCTTGCTGAACAAGCATAATGCTCTCAGTATACATTAGATGTTAGCCTACTTCTTTATCAGAATTTCCCCGAAGTATACATTGAGGTCAAATCTAGCCCAGCTATTGGTGACATTTTTTAAGTATGCTCTTCCAGGACATCATTTATGTTAACTAAAACATCATTTGTATCTCCCTTTGGAAAACAGCATGGGGTAGAAGTTAATTTTATAATGTTATGTTTTAAAGAAACCAATTCAAAATCCAGAATTTAACATTTCTACCTCATGAGTCAGAGGGCAGCATGTCATAACACTGGTTACAGGAGTGAGTTAATGATTTTATTTTCCCTTTCCAAGAACAGCATTATAAGACAGCTTTAGGAGCTTGTCTCATGTATCTACTTTTAAAAACTTAAATTAGTATTTTGTTGTGTGCCCAAAGAAGTCAGGGAATTAGAATCTAACACCTAGATAATGAGACTTAGACCTAGGAGTTTCTAAACAACACACAATAATGTATATATTAACTATATTGAAATATGAAGTACATATACCCTGATTTTTCAGAAATACCATATTACTTGGGAAAAACCCATTATTTAAATATATGTGAGATCCTCAAAGTCAGAAAAAAGTTTCTCTCTCATTTAAGGTCAGTCTTTTCCTATGTATTTTCTTAAGATCTTATAAAACTCTGATTTAGAAATTTAAATTACTTTTCCCGTTTCTACTTATACTAGGGTTATTAATTTATGTGACTAACTATCAGTAAGCTATTAATACAGTTGATCTATAGAATATTTCATTGATTGAATATACAGAAGTCTTTAATAAACTAAATATTTAATGAACATAGCTGACTGATTTTAGAACTTGAAGGCTTTTATTCCAAAAGATTTTCATAATAGATATATTTTAAAGATACATCAAAAGATACATCAAGTAAAGATACATAGAGTCTGATTTAAGAGTCAGTTTTGCAGTGTGTGAAAGGTATACCAATGCTTACTTAAGTTATATGAATACTTAGATTTCATTTAAAAAGACAAGTAAAAAGTATACTGGTCTGTTTTGTTTTATAAATAGCTGTATGTTTGTTTTGCATTATAAGTAAAAAAAACAAAGTAAGATAACATATTTCTGGAGGCTAATCTCTTATTGATGAGTTTTAATAACTAAGCTGATCATGCAAGTGTGAATTCTTTCTTTACATATTGAAACTCAGAGTGAGTAGTCTGTTTCTTCCATCTGGACTGGAACCCTTGCTGTCTATTTCTACATAATTTGAGGGAAGTAAAGTTTGTTTCTGTGACTTTACCTCAGAAACCATGAATACCTACCCTCAGTAAAATCACAGTGTATAAATACTGAAGGCTAAATAAAGTATTCATACATATCATGTACTTAAAAGAAGACAGGAATCAGATGAATAATATAGTAGGTAAAAGGTGAGGTTAAAATTACTTGGAATGGGGAAGTTTTTGTGAGATATTTACTTAACAACACTGGTATATAAAACATAGGCATTATTAACTGTGACATTTGTAGTAAAGATTAGCTGTGTTTCTTGAAAGAAAATAGAAAAAAAACTTTCATAACAGCCATTTAATCATACAGACACCACCTCAGCAGAATGCACCTGCTTTTTTGTAGTTGAACTCTGGAAGCAGTCTCTGGAACATTGTCTCTAGCTTTATGAGCAAACAAAATACACATCTTGTTCTTATCACAGGTATTATTTCCATTATTTTTTTAGCTTAAGATCAATGTGGTGAAGAGGAACAGTTGTTATCTATTGGAACAATTTAATTACTAGAACAAAGAAATATATATTGTCTAGTGATTCTTAGATAATGCCAATTTAGGCAAAGTGCACCCCTAGAACATAGTAAGCATATGATTAATACTTATTGCATGGATGAAGAAATAAAAGTTTGCTCTAAATCCTGGCACATTCTCCCCACCTATTAATCTATCTTAATTATAAATACAATGGTAATACATGATTTATGAAATTAATATTACTTTTTCAATAGAAAAACAAAATGATCTATGTAATCAAGAAAAATATCTTCCTGATACCAAATTTGAAGTCAATTTTCCTCTTGCTTTTGTGCTAAGATATACTGAGCTTGCCTGTGTTCTTATGCTCTGAGGGTGCCATATGATTAACAGAAAAATTCACCAGGACCACCCAACCATTTCTCGTTCTTCTAGAAAGTGTAAGGATAAATGCGTTATATACAAATGAAAACATACCATAATTTTCAACTTGGATGCTTGAGGTGGAGGAATGGCAAGAGGGAAATATGTGATGGTCTCTAGTGTAGAAAGAGAGTAAACTGATTTCTGTATTTTCAAATGTAAGATGGGAGGTAGAATTCAGTTCAGGATAAGGAAGAAATTTCTAGAAATTAAACTGCCCAATCATGGAAAAACTCTTTATGAACTTTCCAAGCAGAATCTGAAGAGCCATTTTGTAAAGAACATTGCATTGGGAGTGAGATTAAACAGATGGAATTGTGCAGTTGCCATCAGGTTTAGAATTCAGTGATTCTAAATTAGCTCTTTCTCTCTGCCTGTGTTGACACAACTTGGAAAGCCAGTTGTTATTCTTTCTTATATTCCTATTTTCTTTTTGTTTTAGATTAATTGCATAATGTAAATATTTTTAAATTTATCAAATTATATATTGGATAATTTCTTACTCATTTTCTCTGATACTTGATAACTGGGTATACAAAGAGGAGTAAAACAGACTCTGCCTTCAAGGTACTCATTATTTAGCAGGAGGTGCAGAAACATAAAGGAAACTATTATGCAGCAGAAAAAAATCTGGGAGAGATACATGCATGCTCTGTCCAGGAGTCATTGCATAGACAAGCAAAGTAATTCTGCTAGGATCGAGAGCTCAAGGAAAGCTGATGAGAAGAGAACTCATTTAAAGTTGGTCCCTTATTAATGGTGACAAGAAAGAGTTAGCAGCTATAATTTTTGAGCACCAGGTATTGTGCTTTTAATACACCAAGCACTGTCATAGGTGTTTTATATGATTTAATTTCATCTTCCAATATGCTTATGGGGAAAGATACAAATAAGGAAATTACTTTACAGATAAGGAAATTAAGGTTGAGTGGATCATCGGGAGAACTGCTGGACCAGGATCACTCATATGGGAAGAGGGTCAGAGCAAATGGGGCATTGGCAACAGAGATTCAAACCGATGTCTTTCTATGTCCAGAGCTATAAGGAAAAGTAACGTTTTCCTTGGTTATAAAACAGAGATCTTCTAAGACCAAAGCCAAGGGGAGACTTTTCTCATGAAGCATTTCTGTTACACTTTACCACTCAGATTTTATTCTCAATGACTCTCTTCTCAGGGACTCCTTGCTGCCTCCACCATTCTTGATCCAGAGGTTAAGGACATAGCTCTGCCTTTAATCAATGACTGAAAGTGTGGACATAAACCATTCTCCTATCCCACTGCACATAGAATCAGGATGTTTAAATAAGATTTCCTGACAGTAAAAGAAATAAACAATGAGAAAAGCATGTAACTACGTAATCTATTTATAAACTGGGCTTACTCTCTGGAGTTTCTCTCATTGAGTGTCTCCTTGTCATCTTAATACCTACACAGAAAGCCACAGAACATGAGTTAACATGAGTGTAAATTTGTATTGCTGGTCTCTGAACCACAAGATGAATTTGGTAGGTTGTAGGATATAGTTAGAATGAGGGGAAGAAGGTAAGAATTATAGGAAATGAGGGCAGGAAATATAGGCTGGTCTGGTCTGGGAATAACCTCACAGAACCATGCTGAGGAGTCTAGTCTTCATTGGATAGGCATTGTGGGTCTGCATGGCTTCTGTGTGACTTAAGGAAGACTAAGTTTTAGAAGCATAGTTCTGGACGGCAGTAGGGAGGGGAAGAGGCTGAGTCAGACCAATTAAGACAGTAAAGTAGCCTCAGTAAATAACAATTATTAGTGATATGAAGAAGGTCACTACTTCAAGTGCTGTTTCACAGGTAGAATCAATAGACTTTGTGGTACATCACTGGATATAGTAATTGAAAGAACAGGAAGAGACAGCAAAGCTCCTGGAGGGTCTTAGCCTGAACTGTTGTATGGAGGCCACACCACAGAACCAAGGAAGGAATATAAAGAACAGTCAGAAAAGATAATATTCAGTTCACTTTTAGTTATGTTGAGCATAAAGCGGTAACAATTCATGTGAGGTTCAACATATGAGTTATCTAGGAGCTTAGGATATCTATCATGACAAAATATAAAAGCTTTGGGATTCTAACATAAATGGTTGTTGAACTAATGGTAGCAGATGAAATTACCCATAAATGTGCATTTATTGAAATAATAATTATCATTCTTAGAATATTCAAAGAGCGCTGTGGCTAGAACATTAGGAAAAGCACCGTTTAAAGAGTTAGCAGAATAAAAGGAGCCAGCCAGGAAAACGGAGACAGTCAGAAAAGTTTGCAGGATAGTGGTGTCAGAAAGCCAAGCATGAAAGTGGTTGATCATGACAAAATATATCAACATGATAATGTTCATTTTAATCTTTTGGCTCTTATGGAAACTAAAGTAAGCTAATATGATATGCATGTTAAAACATTAAAATATTTTTTGTCTTTTGAATGCACATACTAGATATTGACAGAAACCTATTGAATCATGTAATTATGCATACATATTCTGAGTTTACTTTAGTTTTCATGTATTTTTGTACATTTGTATTACTGAATTTCTGTGTTCGATCAATTATTTTGTGAACAGAAGTTTGCATTCAACTTTCTTATATTGGGTTCACCTGGGTTTTTTTTTTAGACTTTATGTAATTGTTCTGGGTCTGACAATTTCAAACATGTTGACTAAGTTTTTGCTTTAAAAACAATTTTGAATTTGTGAAATATTGTATTTTTAAAAGTTCACTGTTGTACAGCTTTTAGGAAATGAATAAAAATATGTTAAATATCATTGCAACTGTATCTTAGTTATTTAACATGCTACAATGATCTTACATATTCACATAGTTTTTAAAAGACTCAAACCAAAGTAATTGTAAAATAGAAGCAAAAGTACAAGAGTGGACCCTTCAGAGAATGCATTGCACAGGCCTTATCCAACCAGGAGTTACGTAGGGAAATCATTAACCTGCTCTCCTTTCTTTCCCCCCTCCTCTTTGGTTTTGTTTTTTTGTTTTGTGGTAGTCTGACCCTTGGTTATCATTACAGAACTATGGAGGTGCAATGAGACCCCCCCTGAATGCTTTAGGTGGCCCTGGAATGCCTGGAATGAACATGTAAGCAAAATGCCGTATTATCCTGTTTAGTAAAGTGCTTTAATTTACGTTTTCAAAAGTCACACTAAATTTGTAAAACAATTTGAGCCTCTCAATTTCTAGGTAGTGTACAAATGGACTAAAAATGAGCTGTAGTATTTGCTTCATTTCCAGAAGATATTCTTTATGTTTTTCTTTCTTCCCTTCAACCTTTATTTTTTTTCCTGTATTCAGATGCCATAAATGCCACCTTTTAACCTGTTTATTTTTTATTTTTATATTTTATTCAATTATCATAAAAACGAGGTTTTTTAAGTATAAAGAATGCTGACACTAGCGCCATGACTTACCTGTGCAGAAGTGAACAACTGAATACTGCTAACATCCTCTTAATAGGTGCCTAGTGATTCCTGAGAATGGCGTTTTTTAGCTCATGTATGTGTCTTTACTTTTGCTTTGTTGGGCTTACTCTCAACACAAGAAACATTCTCCCTGGTAGTGTCACCTATATTAAAGAACTCCCAGGGTATAGGATGAAGTTCCTTTTGAAAATTCAAGATGCACTTAGATAAGGAGTAAATGAAGTGTTTGGGGTGGGGAGGGTTGTTTGTTTGATTGTTTTTTCTGGAAAGTCCTTTCAAGCCCAAAGACAGTAGGTTGTTTCTGTTGGCCAATATAATGCAGTTTGTTAAGGAATTTTTATTTATTTTCTATCATCTAACTTGCCCTCAAAGTTCCCTACCAGGTGCTTATTAGTGAGTGTGATTAATTGACGAGGGGGCTAACGAAAGCCTACAAAAATGATGCAAATGTTCCATAGAGGGTTGTGGGTAGTCTCTTCTAATCTGTTTCCCATCCATCCATGGTTTGGGCACTTACATATCAAACTGAACAACTCTGCCACCATTTAATGGCATTGAAGATATACTGTGAGATAAGCTCTTATGATGTACACAGGGATTTTCATGAAAAGCAATTTTGCCTAAAATAGAAAATAGGTTAATAGGTGGGTATCAGCCAGACTGAAAACTTAACAGAACAAGGGGAGAAAAGTAGGTCAAATTTTCCTGTAACATCTTTTCACTTTCAAAGTAAAAATGGATAGACATGAAGTCTAACTTCTCTTAAATTCCTCAAAGGCTTAGCCTTCATTAATGGTTGCTACAAAAAGGAGTGAGTGATATTTTGTGCTAATATCAAAGCTGCAGATCTTACCAGTAAGATTTAGATATGTACATAAAATTTACCTACCTGAGATTCTGACTTTAAAATGCAACAGTTTTCAAGGAAAATAGTTTTGAATACTATGTATAGATATAAGGAGTACAGATTTTGAATATCACCATCAACCCAGAATTATAATTAAATATCAAGAATGTATTTAATAGCCTTTTATATATTACTCTTCTTATAATTAAACAAACATACATATAATCATGAGACAAATAGCCACTTAAATTGTCTAGTTCCTTTATTACATACATTTAAATAGATATATATGGGTACATTTAATTCCCCAGACTATGGAGAATAAAAATAGGGCTGAAAATTTTAATGCAATTATTTTCCTTTATTTAAATTTGGGTTTTTCACTTAAATATCCAAGATACTTTTAAATATTTTTATTATGCAATATTTTACTACTTATATAATTTCTGGCATTTAAAGAATCTTTAAGTTTTACAGACTCAGATTTTCATTATTTGTTAATACTGACTTTTATTTGGGATCTTAAATATTATCTTCTGTTTTCTGTAAATTAGAATTCCTTCAGGGGCAATGAAAATGTAAATATGTCCACATTTACAGTTGTAAATATGAGATCTGTCCATAAAGTATACAGATACATACTTTGAAAAATAGTGACATTTATTGAAGAAGATAAAAGGAACATTGCACACAGGACAATGATGCCTCTGTCACCTTCAAAGTAGGCACCTTGGGACCTCACACAGTTCTCCCAGTCGCCATCTGCTGCCCCGTTGTATTATACCGAATCTCATTGACGGTCTGAAATCTCTTCCCTTTCAAAGGTGATTTTAGTTTTGGGAAAATCCAGAAGTTGCAGGACACCAAATCTTGGCTGTATGGGGCCTGAATCGTGTCAGTGATTTGATGTTTCACCAAAGAACTCTGCACAGGAAGTGATGTGTGAGTGGGCACATTGTTGTGATGAAGCTGCCCATCACCAGTTGCCTATAGCTGTGGCCTTCTGAATCATCCCCGTAGTTTCTGTCGGGGAATGTTCAAGCTTAACGCAAAGTTGGATGTAGATTGGTTGCTCTACTCACTTAGTCATTTTTAATGCGATGGCCACACCTACACATGCTCACTCAACAGTGTCTACCGCCCTTACTGACTAGCACAGTGAAGTCATCATTGTTCATGGATGCACACTCCAGTCCACTCTCCTTGGCTGCCAGGTTACATCAGTGTCATGCAAACCATTCTCATTATATTAACAATGGTTGGACTTTTTCCAGACAGACCTTGCATGTCCCTCTAGCAGAGAAAGTTCTGATGTATGGAAAATCAAACCAGAGAGAATAATTTTTGTGTTGATACTGACCCCAACAAAGCAAAAGTGAATTTAAAGAGATTTTTTAAAAAGCCCATATGATTATTTCCATTGTACTCAATAGAGTAAACATTACTGAAATTTACTTTATTATCTTTAAAACAAAGTAATTCTTACTGTGTTGTGACAAATAAGTATTTCTAAATGATATTTGTGGTTTTCTTCATGTCCTTTTTACATGTTGTGTAACTTAAAAATTAAAGGAAATAGCATTATAATAGTAATAGCTTAAGCTATGTTTTTAAGAGTCTAAGTAAGATACTTGAGTGTTGAGTCAGGACGGATCTGCCAGAGAATCGTTATCTGAATGAGTTTTCCTTAGCTTTCCACTTCTCGTTTGCCATGAAAGTTAAATGGCAATGGAAAAATACCAAACCCTGGTCACCAAATTAATTCAATACTGTATTTTAACTAGCAACTTTATCTCTTTATTGAAGAATAAACCATTTGGAATAGAATTTTAATAATTTTGTTGTTAAATATTGGTTGCCTCCAAAAAATGGTTATTCTGATATAATTTTTGTATTTTATGCTCTAAACTGAGGATAAATTATTTATAATATCTAAAAATTAAATAATATATACTTCTATTGTTTCTGTAATTAGTATATTTTAGAAGTAAAAACTTAATGTCAATCTCAGTAATTTAAAGTAGAATTTACAAACCACAGCCACAATATAAATGTTTTCAAATGCATGATAGATTGCTTTGAAATGAAATTATATTTCTAAATTAACTATATTTTTACAAATTTTCAAAAATTTAGAATTTAGCATTAAAGCACTTCTAATGCAGTGTTGTGTACTTTGGTATTTTATGGAAACTAAGGACAAAGATACATTCTAGATCATATCTTACAGAATGATAAATTCCATTTAGTTACTACCTGGAAATAAAACGATGGCATGTTACAGAAGGAAAGAGAATTTTGCTCCATGGTAACCATGGTCACTTTAATTTCATCATATCCATACATCCGTGTCCAAAAAAATATACTTCTTTTAAACTCCATTTTCTCTTTATTTTCAAATTAGGCTGGCTAACCTTTATCCTCCTTTCATCTATACTTATATAGAAATTTTCATTCAAAACAATGCCTATGTTATAGTTCATAGATTATTTTCTTGATGATGCTGATGGTCTCAAAAGTGGTAGGAATTACTAAGGCTGGTGGTTATTCTAATAAAACTGCTCACTACTATAACTCGCTTTTTATTTAGCACTTTGTGAAACTTTAAATGTTTTCAAACACAATGGTAAAGTTGGGGAATTTTAGCTTATCCAAATGAATACTTAACCAATTACATTAAAATGCAATTTAATTTGAAAAATACAGTGTACTGAGATTAGATTAGTATTTGTCAAATAATTGAAATACATAAAAAGTATTTTATGTTACTTATAATAAATTTAACATTTAATTTAATGTCATTTAATTGTGTATTTAATTAAATAAAATGTTTAACATTTAATTTAGCATGTTAGTATAACATTAAACAAATTTTTAAATAAATAAAATATATTTAATGTATCTTATTCATACAGTTCTTATTTAAACATAATATATGACATAATTGTATACATTTTTTTGCCATTATTTGGGTATAGCATTTTTATGTTAAGATAGATATTCTTAATTTTTTTACTGTATTTTATTTAATATCAAACAAATCAAATATTGATTAAAACCTGATTAATACATTTTCTGTGTTTTACCTCAGCTTCTGTCATTAGGCCATTGAATTCTGTATGTAAAATCATCTTTCTAAAGTGTCCCAATAATTAGTTGTAAAATCATCATCATCATCATCATCATCATCACCACCATCATCATCTTGGAGAAGCGACAGTCTCCAGAGACAGTCCGAGTGCCCCTCCCCCTCCCCCTGTGCACAGTGTTTCGACCAAGTCCCCTCTGTTATCTTATTTTCCCATTCTCTTCCTCAAGCAGAATTGGGAATAGTTGCACTTGGGCATCCTCATAGAGACGAAGGACAGAATTTTCATGCCCTTTCCTATTTATATTCTTGAGGAATCCCAAAATTAAAAAAAAAAAAACAGTTCTAAATATTTCAAGTAAACATGGGTAATATAGCTAACTTGGACAGCCTCTCTCTGACATTTAGAACTTTAGGTTTAAGGTCCCTACAATGAGAACAAGGGGACTTTTTATAGTTAAAAATTTTCACTGCAGTTAGAGGGAAAGGGAAATTTTGAGTGACCCTAGTTAACAGAGGACTGGCTGAGAGTAACTCCTTACCAGGCAGTATTTATTCAGGTACACTTAATACTAAGCATGAAGACAAGGGACCTTTCTGATTTAATTAGGCATTGATTTTTAAGCTATGGGATATAAATCATTCTCCTTTACCCTAAAATTAAGTAATATATTTATATACATTGACATAGGGAACCTCCTATTTTTCCCAAGATTTGTAAGAAATATGATTCCCTTGTTTAATAAATAAATTGTCAAGACTAGTGAAAGACAGATTGATATATAAATGTATAATGTAATGTGTGATAGTCTGAAATTTTTTGAAAAGAGGGAAAGTTTATACACCTTTTAGGTACACTTATTTGTAGCTTAAAAAGAACAATCGCTTTTAGATATTAGATATTTTACACATAATTTTATTTTGAGTGAGATACAGGGGGTACTTATGTAGCAAGATTATACTTTATAGTGTAAAGTATAGTGTAAAGTGTTTATAGTGTTACACTTTATAGTGTAAAGTGTTTATAGTGTTTACTTCATAATTAGGACTTTTTACTCCCAATAGTGTGTTTTTATAGTGATTTTGATATATGTATCTGCTATACGTTATTACACCTTTTAGTGGTTATCACCATAAGTGAACTTAATATCACACTTGAACTGTGCTTATTAAAAGTAGTTTTATTTGGAAAGAAAACTGCTTTGTGAGATGATAAGTTTTTTTATTTGAGAATTAAAAATCTGTGAAAATAAGTATAAAGAGTAATTTCATTATTGAACAGAACTTCATGGTAACTGCATTATGAATGTTAATATTTTATGATTTATTACTGCTTATTGTGAACCATTCAAAGCAGATGTTAAAATTTCATTCATCATAATGTCTTATAGGGGTCCAGGTGGTGGTAGACCTTGGCCAAACCCAACAAATGCCAATTCAGTGAGTATATGTATTTTTAAATTTTTTTGCACTTAAAGCTTTTAACATCAACAAAAGTCTGTTGTTCTGGAAAGCCCTACAATTGGGTATATTAACCTTTTTTTAAAAAAAGTAATCATTCAAAAGTATATCTCTTGTGTACGTTCTTTTAAATATTCATAATTGTAATTTTTTCGTTTCAAGCTCTAATGTAAACACACATTCTCTGGAGATTAGCAGGCCTTCCAAATACAGACAGTATGATTTAAGTACACCACAGTAACCTCTACTTGTCATAAATGATTTGATTTATTATAAAATGATTTGATCTTGTAAAATAACTATATAATCACTAAGTTTTCAGGTAAGACCAATCTCAGTCAGGGTTATTATGATTCGATTTTCTGTACTGGTTACACCTAGGTTTGCTCTCTCACTGCCTCAGGAAGCCAGTGTACATTTGCCTTGGGACTGTGGGCTAAACTGCCATCCTCACACATCTATCTATGCATCCGACATTCTGGGCTCTTCCTTAATGTTTTGTGGCAGTGGTTTGACTGCACAAATATTTGTCTCTCTTACTGATGTCACATAAATTACACACAGGCTGAAAATTAAGTTTGCAAACTTAAAATTAATGTGATTTTAATTTAATGATCCTGGAGGTGTGTTTTTTTTCTTCTTGACTTTGAAATCTCGTGTTCTTCAATATGTGAGAGAGGTTTACTGTATACATAAGTGTAGTGTGTTCACTGCACAAAGGCGCCTGAATCAAGGGAGTCGATAGGGGGCTGAAATACAGCTTGTGAAGTCTACGAATACCTGCCCAGCGGGATTGCCTTTTGCTAATACACACCGGATACCTTCCTCATTGGCTGGCAGTGGCCTTAATGCCTAATAAGCATGAAACTGATCAGTGTGTAAAGGATTTAAACTTCAAGAAAATTTAAAGTGGTGTTGTGTTGCATACAGAAGAATCAACCTAAATACATTGCTGTTCTAAAGCAGAAGTCACTTTCTTCTCAATTAAGTGATTGCCATACTTTTAGGGAGAAAAATTAATTTATATTACCTGCCTCCCTATTAGTTTCAATAGCTATGATAGTCGCTAATTAAATAAAATTATTTGTGGCAGAGGGAATGATGATGTTGCTTCCATTTGGCTCTTCGGTAAACTATTTAACCTTAACAAATCTTTCTAAGGTATTGTTTTGTCAGATTATATTACAATGTGAACACCTTTGTTCCTCCAGAGTTCTTTTAATTTCCGTATATGCTTTTGAATAATTCACATTTCTCTTTGTTTTTTGCTGTATGCCCTTCAAATTCATTCAAGATTTCACTTTAAAATGGCATCTGACTACAAGCTCAATATACAGTTCTTTCACTCCCCATTAAAGTATCCTTTAAGGTATATAAAAAAAAAATGTATAACTCTGAAAACTCTGACAATCTTCCTGTTGCTAGAGTCTGAAAACAATTTATATTATCTGCATGTCTGATGAAACAAGATTAAAAAGCACATTCGATGGTCCACCTTAACTATGTAAGTCTTCCCACCTAGAAGCATGAAAATTTTTCTCTTCTTCCTCACTGTCAGCGTGGCAGCCACCTTCTTCTGCCCATTGTGAGCGACCACAGTGCGATTCATACCCACCACTGCCTACCTCTAGCAGTACCGCCTTTTATACTCTCATCTGGAAACTATTATCCCCCAAGAGTAACTGAAAAAAATGGGCAGGATTTGATATTGAGAATGGTACATAGTACCTGAAGTCTATACTGTAAGAACAGTGGAGGCAGAGATAAGAAATGAATTTTGCATTCTGTTTTTTTTAGTTTGCATTTTTAGTTTTGGGTGCTCATCTCTTCAGGATTTCATAGAGCCAAGTACTGTGGATAGGAGAATGTGCTGTATTATATCAGCAGTGCTGTGATTTAGACACTGGGAAACACTGGGAATTACGGTAGGAGCTGTGCACATCAAACTTGCTATCCTATGATCAGTCTAAAATAAACATTTGCCCAGCACACATGTGGAAAAGTATTGGAGTTGAAACAATCTCTTCTGTTAATATATACCACAGGTAGGTGCAGTCCCTCCCTCAAAAAATGGCAATAGGAAACACAATTTGCCTCCTCGCACAACCACATCAAAATTATAACTAGAATATAGAACAACTATCATTCAGAACTACCAAAAATTTAGCTGATGGAAGTCCTACAACCATGGAATTAAAGAAGAAATCACACTGAGACTAGAAGGAAGGGTGGAGAAACAGAATGTGCTGATCCCACACCCACATGTTGCAGATTAAAATCAGGAGGGCTATCTCAGCAGCAATGGGTCCCATCCCCATACCAGGACCCTCCTTCCCAGGATTCCAGTGCCAGGAAATAAGTCTCCATAACTTCTAGCTATAAAAACCAGCAGGAATTGAGGCTATGGAAGACAGAAACCTCTAGGATTTAAGTAAAGACTCTGTACTTAACTGGCTCAGGCAGTTCCTCTTAAAGGGCCTGTGCACAGTCTTACTTGGACTCACTGTCTGTGAGCTTCAGTGCAGGGGCAGCAGATTGAAAGGCATCAGAGACATATGGGGAGGAACTGAATTGTCTGGCATCAGGGCAAGAGTTGGGGGGCAGCTTTCCGCCAGAAGAAGTGCTGGAAGAGGCCATTGTTCCTTTTCTGAGCCCTCCCCCCACAGAGCCCCCAGGCAGGTTTCATATCTGAGACTCCGTCAGCCTGGCTCACACTGTTTGCCACACCCTGGTGATTCCCTGAGGCCCAACCATACCCACTTTCAGGCCCAACCAAGCCGTTTCCAGTGGCTTTCCATACAAATGTCTTGTCTTGGCCCATGTTTCACATTTTCCTAAGTTCTATCAAACAAACAGCAGCTGGCTTTGGTTCACAGCTTGGCCTCACCAGCACACCTCCAAGCCCAGAACAAGTAGCAGCCATCTGCAGATCACTTTGTAGCTTGTATCCCGTGTGACCCTGGACAAAAGACAAGTGGTGGCTGACCTTGGACATGCCAACAGTGATCGAGTCTCCACTCTAACAGGAGGGTGTACACGGCCCACATGATGAGGGCACCTTGAGTACCCAGCTTGGGTAGTAGGGGATACAGTGCCAGTGGACCCTGCAGGATACCGACTGCATTAGGCCAATTTATCAAGCCTGGGAGACATAGCAGCGCTAATCCTTATAAACAAGCACAGGGAGGCTGCCAAAATGAAGAGATAAAGAAACATGGCCCAAATGAAAGAACAGAACAAAACTCCAGAAAAAGAACTAAACAAAAGGGAGCAATCTACTAGATGCAGAGTTCAAAACACAACACTGCTAATAAAGATGCTCAGTGAACTTAGTGAGGACCTCAACAGCATGAAAAACATGCAGTCAGAAACGGAGGATACACTAATTGAAATGAAGAGCAATTTACAGGAAATCAGCAGTAAAGTGAATGAAGCCAAGAATCAAGTCAGTGATTTGGAATATAAGTAAGCATAAAACAACCAATCAGAACAGCAAGAAGAAAAAAGAATAAAACAAATGAAGGTACTGTAAGGAGCCTCTTGGACAACTTCAAGAATATCAACCATTCGTATCACAGGAGTGCCAGAAGGGAAAGAAAGGTTAAAGACAAAGAGAGAATCTTGAAACCAGCAAGAGAAAAGCGGTTAGTTACCTACTAGGGAGTGCCCATAAGACTGTCAGCTGATTTCTCAAAAGTAACTTTGCAGGCAAGAAGGGACTGGCAAGAAGTATTTAAAGTGATGAAAAGCAAAGACTTGCAACCAAGATTACTCTACCCAACAAAGTTATCATTTAGAATCAAAGGACAGATAAAGAGTTTCCCAGACAAGAAAAAGCTAAAGAAGTTCATCACCACTAAACCAGAATTGTATGAAATGTTAAAGGGTCTTCTTTAAGAAGAAGATCAAAAATATGAACAATAGAATGGTAATAAATGCATATCTATCAACAATTTAATCTAAAAGAATAAACAAGCAAGCAGAACAGAAACAGATTCATAGATAAAGAGAACATTTTGATGGTTGCCAGATGGGGTGGGGTTGGGGACAATGGGCAAAAAAGGTGAGGGGATTGAGAAGTACAGATAAGTGGCTACAGAACAGTCATGGAGATATAAAGTACAGCATAGGGAATATAGTAGCCGAAGAACACATATGCATGACCCATGGACAGGGACAACGGTGTGGAGATTGCCTGAGGGAGTGGGGGACTGGTTGGAGAGGGGAAATGGGGAAAAATTAGGACAACTGTAATTGCATAAACAATAAAATATAATTTTAAAAAATTTGAATGGAGAAGGAATAGGGGAAGATCTATACTTTTCAGCCCAGAAAGTCAATAGGATCATCATCCATAGCACAGAAAGGAACAAGAAGAAAAAATCATAGAAAACCGATTCCTTTCTAGCAAAAACATAGAGTTTACATGAAACCAAGCAAAAAGTATTAAAGAGGGATTTTTTCCCTAAATACCATTTATAGATGAGTAGTAACAACTCATCTATAACATTTGAATGTCAAAGTTCTTAGACTTCTTGTCCATATTTACTAATACTTCACTTTGTACCAGTACTGGAAGTCTTCAGCACCTCAGGGAAGCATATTAAAGTGGTCGTTTGATTTATTTTGCTATTTTCAAATATGTTTTACATACTATTTTTTACTTTTAAATGTTTATATTGAAGTAACTTCAAATTTATAGAAGAGTTGCAAGAAGAGTGGAAAGAGATCCCACATCCTCTTCACCCAGATTCCGAAGTGTTTAAGATTTGCCACATTTGCTTCATGACTTCCTCTCTCTGCATAGACATATTCTCCTGAACTATTTGTGTTGTATTTAGATTGTAGACATGATAACCCTTTATCCCCAAACTCCTCAATGTGTTTCCTAAAAACAAAGACACCATATTTCATAAACACAGTATAAGCATCAAAGTAGGAAAAATAACATAGATGTTATGCTGTTTTCTAATCTGCAGTCCTTATTCAAATCTCACCAGTTGTCCCAACAATATCCTTGGTAACAAAATAAAAACCCACTTCACTTGTTACGTTCACTTGTCATGTTTCTTTGTCTCTTTTAATCTGGAACAGACCCTCAATTTTTCTTTGTCTCTCTTACCTTTGCAGTTTTGTTGAATGTCCTGTAATTTAGTTTTGTCTGATGTTTCCTTATGATTAGATTTGGATTATGCATATTTGGCAGAAATGCCACAGAAGTAATTTTGTGTTTTTCTCAGTGAGTGGTTTCAGGAGGCAGATGATGGTGATTCGTCCCCTTATGTGTAATGTTAACTTTGATCACTTAGTTCCGACGGTGCCGATCAGGTTCCTCCCTATAAAGTTAATTCTTTCCTCTGCAGTTATTAACTTGCAGAGGCATACTTTCAAACTGCAGTAAGTATCCTCTTCCTCCTAATACTTTCATCTGCTACTTTTTTGTCCATTGATGATTCTTGTCTGAATCATTTTTTTACTACGTTGGTTGCCAAATGGCTAATTACTAATTCTGTCTTTATCACTTACTAGTTCACTTTTACTATAACAAAGAGTTTTTCTGTCTTATTCATTCATTCATTCATTCATATATACCAGATGTACTCATGGATTCTTATTTTATTCAGTAGGTTTTTTGATCCTAAAACTATTCCAGATTTTCTCAGTAGGAACCTCTTCAAGATTGATCACTTGTATGTTTGATGTGCCACTTTTATCCTTTGAGCATCTTAAATTTTCCTAGCCTTAGCCCTGGAAACAGCCATTTCTTTAAGGAGCCCCGGTTCCTTGTAGTGGAGAGTGGTATTTAGAATCCATCAGAGTAATGTAGCTTCTATACCTTCTCAACCAACACCGCTGGATACAGATGTATGTATACATGTACATCCACACACATCTCTGTCTTTCTGCATCTCTCTATAAATGTATATTAAAACCATGAGTGCACACCAATGCTTCATTTTCAATCCATTACAACAGAGTTTATTCTAGACTTTCTACTTTCTAAGTTTGTAACTTCTCTGAAAGTGAGAAATCTGCCTACCACAATGTATTTATTTGCTTAACCTTTATCCAGAGTTTTTTCTTGTAAAAGTGTTTTGATCAAAAAATGTTTTGGGACACTTTTACATGGCAGTATGAGAAAGATTTTAAGGAAAAATTCGTGTTTTTAATTTGAAATAAAACTATGATTTTGAATTTTAACTTTCTTTAATCTGAACATTCTAGTATCAGCCCCATTCTTTTTTTCCCCCATAAATTACTTTATTGTTGTTCAATTACAGTTGTCTGCATTTTCTCCATTCTTATTTGGAAGTATTTTTACAACTCACAAACAAATTTTCCTTTTTTATATTTTTTTACAAGTTACTACATGCACTTGAGTTTAGCTGTATAGCAAGTTCCAATCATTAAGTAGCAAGCACTTTTATTGAAAATATCCTAATTATCTTTGGAGGCACTTGTAATTAGAAGGTACAGAAAAGTATTCAAACTAGGTTCAATATTACTAGATCATGTATCTGAAAAGTCCAGATATAAATTTGCTTTTGTGCACACTTTCTTCCAAGGATTCAAATAATGTAGTCAGGACCCAGCCTCTATTCATTGCTTCCCTTTGTTCCCCCTGTCATGGCAAGAAGGCTGCCTGAAGCTCCCGATTTATATCCTCAAAGGCCCAGTCAAGCCCAAAGAGCGCTGCTCTATCAGTTAAGCACAGGTAGTGGGAATGACTAGCTGAACTGGATTTGCTTAGCTTGATCACATGCTCATTCATGGACTAGTTATGACCAGAGTGTACAATGATGTATTGGCCAAACCAAGGTCACATGCCCACTTTCTGAGCCCCATCTAAACCACTTGGAAAAATAAGGGAGATATGGTTCACCAAAGAAGATTCAAGGAATTGTTAGCACAAGGGATAAACAAAACAACAAATGTTCAGCACAGCATTGCAGTGTCAGCTCACTAGCTTGACATAAAAGAAAAAGGAAACTCCTTTAAGGAAAAAAGTGAACTTCTACTACAGTGATTAAGCCTAAGTGCATATATATACCTTATATATAGGTTCCAGATAGGTTCTGCTTTGTGCATATAGATGCTCATTTAGAAAAAAACTAAAAAATAATAGAATATTTTCAACTTTATAGTGACACTGATAATGTCTTGAAGTTACCCTCCCCGGCTTCTAGTAAACCACTGCTTATAAAGTATTAAACATCTGAATTGAAGAAAGCTACATAGGTAAATACTATTAATCATTTTTTAAAAATTTGGTTACTCTTTCATTGCATATTTTTTAAAACATTCACAATGGGTTTATTTAAATATTTTATTTATTTATTTATTTAGAGAGAGGAAGGGAAGGAGAAAGAGAGGGAGAGAAATGTCAATGTGTGGTTGCCTCTCACACACCCGCAATGGGGGACGCAGCCCACAACCCAAGCACATGCCCTGACTGGAATTGAACCGGCGACCCTTTGGTTCATAAGCTGGCACTCAGTCCACTGTGCCACACCAGCCAGGGCTCATTGCGTATTAATGGATATTTTGTATGGAGTATGGGTGGCATGGAGGAAGGCGGTTAATTATATTGGAGAGAATCTGGACACTGGAGTTGGGGAAAAGCTTGGACAAATATAAAGAGAAATGCAAGAAATGTTTGAGGAATTATTATTAGCATATTAGGGAAGATAGATTGGGAATTGTTTGTGATTATTGCATAAAGGGTAATAAAAACTGAAAAAGAGTAAATGTATACAGGGCTTTGAATGTTTGAGAAATCTGGAATTTATTATCTATGTGGAAGGAAGGTGTGCATTTTTTCCATTTTTTTAATTGTTGTTCAAGTGTATTTGTCTGCATTTTCCTCCCACCAATCCCCCCACCCCAGCCATCCCCACCTCCCTCCCCTGATCCACCTCCCCTCTTGGTTTTGTCCATGTGTCCTTTATAGTTGTTTCTGAAAACCCTTCAGGAAGGTATGTTTTAAAAAAGGTGGTATATAAAATGGACCCAATAAGGAAACAAAATTAGGAGATTATGGTGACAGGCCTTATAAAATGTCCTCGGAGCCCGAGGCAGGGCGGTGATAAAAGGACAGGTGCAGACACACTTCACAAATGGAACCAAGAACACTTGGTGGCCTGTTGGATTTGAGGATAAAGAGAAGGAAGAAGTTGAAAGTGGCCCCCAGTGTTTGCGTCCATTATCAGGGAGACTAAGAATAACACAAACTGAGTAGATACACAGTAGAAGAAGGAGTTTTAGAGGGTAGACAGTGATGTTTTTGGAATGTTAAATTTGAATTATTTGTGGAACACCCCCTTCAGTTTTTCCAAGATGCCTAATGCATATTTCTATAACTGTGTTTTACACATTCTGTGATCATTTAAATCTATAACGTTCAGCTTCTGCTGAGTCCTCATGATGCTTGATCAGCAATTTTTTACTCTTTCTTAACTCAGTTACCTTTTCTGCTCTCCTTATCCTTGGCCCCTTCTCTATCAGCTAAATTGTCTCATGTTTTACAGAGAAAAAATAAGACCATGAGACTCAAATTTCTTTAGATTCTACCTTTCTTTTCCAATATTATCAGACCTTTAACCATCTTTCTTTTTCCTTGTCTCAAAAAAAGAAATGTTTCTTCTTTTTGATGCTAACCCTTTTATCTATTCTCTTTATATCTTGCTCTTCATTCTTCCAAAGGAGTCTTCAGTCTTTCTTTCCATTGACTAGAATGTTCCTCTAACAGCGCTCTAACGAACAAAATCCCAAGACATCCTTAAATCCCTAGTCTTCCACTCCTCTAGAGCTGGGAGCGGGTAGCTGACAGAAACTACTCCTACCTTTCCTCAGTCTCAAAACACCATCCCATGTCTCTCACATCCACTTCTCACCACCGTTCTCCTGGACAGTGAATTCCTTGGCCTTTCTGTCATTTTCATTACTGTATGTAGTAGTGCAGTGCCTGAAAACATAGCAGGTGATAAAGAAAGATTCATTGAATTGACTTCTCAACAGTTTCAATTCCCATGGAAGTCCTATTCTGAGGGTTACTAGTGACCTATTTGCCAACCAAACACCATGACTTGTTTCCTGTTCTCAATCATACCTGACTTCTGAAATAGTTGACACTTTGGTTTTGTTTTAAATATCTGTTAGTTTATTTTTCATATTAAAAATCTTTCTTTATGTTTATATTTGTATTAACTTATTTCTTTGTATACTGTATTCTTGTATGTGTCACAGAGAAGTTGAAAGGCTTGAGCCTGACAGAATTCAAGGATAAGCCCAGTTTTGATGTTTCCTCACCAAGCCACACACACGCCTTGCTTCATAAAAGTCTAACTTGCTTCATTTTGTAAGATATTTTCTCCTGATTTTCATTTGGTCACCCTTTCTCATTTGGTAATGCTTTCTAATTTCAACCCTGAGTTATTTTTTCATTTTAACATTTTTATGTGATTTCAGATATTACAATATCTAATTGAATCCTAGATCAAGTACTGTGCCCAGCACAAAATGGATATTTACTCAGTTGAAGTTGTAGCTCTAGTCCTAATTTCTGATGAGCTCTAGACCTATATTTCTAAATACCTGCTGATCACATCTGCCTCAGTGTCTACTAGTGCCCTCGAATTCAACAGGTCAGACATTTCTTCAGTCTTGTCTGTATTCCTGAATTCCCTGTTTATAAATCAGTAGCACCATCATCCACACAGTCACTAAGTTGGAAACCTAGGAATTACTATAATTTTTTCCTTCCCTCCTCTGCCTCACCCAGATTGTCACAAAACCCTGCCTAGTACATTTGCCGAAAGTCTCTCAAATTCTCCTCCTACTACTTATCTTAATTGACATTGCATAAAATCCTCTTTATCATCTCTTGTCTAGACTTTTTACAATCATCTCCTAACTTGCATTCATATTCCATGATGCCTCTAGAGCTATCTGTCTCACTGAAACATAAATTTCAACATGTCACTCTAAACCTGACTCCTTATTTCCTATAGCTTAAATTCATTCACAGTCTACCATAAACCTCAACATTTATTACAGCCCTTATAAGTTCCACACTGCAACAGCTGTATGAAATCACATAATCGTTTCCTTAATAATCTATTTCCTTTCCTTTGTTTCTTCCCTCCCTCCCTCCTTCCCTTCCTATAATGCTGTTCTTTATCTTTCTGGTGGTTACCCACAGCTGCCCAGTTCAAATAATGTCTTCTGTACCCACATAATACTTCTACCTACATTGTCATATTTTATGCCTCTCATACTGGGGTGGGGGGTAGTTTTGTTTTCATTCTTAGAAATGAAAACACTTATTTCTGTGGTTATTATTAATTATTAACTTTCAAGAGTGCAGGTTCGGTAGAGTATAATGGTAGGAGTGCTCCTTTCAATGAAGGCATCAAGGAATATGAAGTAGAAACAGTGAGTATGAGCCAAACTTAAAAAGCTTAACAGGACAAAAATGAAAGGAAATTGAACTAGATGAGATAAATTTTTTAAAGTATTTTAAAATGTTTATTAATTTATATTTGAAGGAGCTATGGAGAGGGAGAAATCAAAAACATAAAAGGAGTAAGGACTTAGGACAAACAGGATGATTGGGAGGAGCTAGCTTTGGAAACAAACATACATTTTTCTACCTGAGATGAATGGATAACAATTTAAATCTATAAATAATAAAGTATGGAGGTAACAATGAAGGCAGAGCAAGAATTTGACGCCTTTAATGTATGACAGAAGGGCAAGATACCAACTCAGGATGGTATAGTCATCATGAGAGTGAGCTCGTGTAAGTCAGTTGTTCAATATTCAGGAATTTTGTGAGCTTATTGTTGAATCATTGGTAGTTTGTAATCTGCCATGAGGGAATATTTACACCACAGAAATTGGCTACAAAGTGGGGCTTTTCCTTTCATGAGTTTGCAGGATATACTGGCACACTATGGGATGCTTCAGGGCTTCCTAAGGGTTGAGCCAGAATGCTGCCACATATTCGTGAAGAGTAGATTGAAGCTGGATAGCATGATTATATGTTGGACTTTCTCAAGCTTGTTTTGTGTTTCTCTCCAGGAAATCCCTACTGAAAACAGAAAAGTTAGCTAGAGAGTGATCAGCAAGGTGGAAAATAACAAAATAGGCTTTAGGATAATGAATTTAAGACATTGGAGAAAGAAATAGAATGCTGTCAGTGGCATGGGGAGGGGGGCAGAGGCACTTTAGTAGGAACCAGGGAAAAATGGACTTAGTAAACATGAAGGAATTGTGATAGATAAGATTCTGGTTGAAACAGAGTGATATTTTGTGAACGTCATGAGGAATAAGAAAAATGTCAGGCAAGTGAGTCGTTTAGATCTTTGTGTAAAGAGTTCAAGATGTGGTCATACTCATAAATGAAAGAGAAGGAAGTGTATTGTAAAGTAAAGGAAGGCAATGAAGTACAAAATTCCAAAGATCTAGAGGTGGTGGGTAGTTAGAGCAAATTTTAAAGTTTCTTAGGAATGATGGTAGACAATAGAGAGAGGCAGAGGAACAGGAGCCAGTTATAAGGAGATAAATATTGGAGCCAGTGGATAAACTGGTCATTTGAAAAGGGCAGATGCACAAGTTTAAAGTAATACAAAGCACAGGATGAATGTTAGATCATGAACTCCAAGGGGCCCAAGAGAGCAAAGTTGTATTCATTCACCGAGTTGAATAAATATTGACTGACCAGTACTCACAGTGGAAGTCATTCTCATCACTAGGGACGCGCACACTCTGGGAGTGGCCATCTGCAGCACCGAGCTACCCACAGGCAGGCCAACCCAGGGCCTCAGACACGTGTGCTCTGTGCTAAAGCCAAGTCAGGATCACCAATCAATGCAAAGAGAATTTTCAAATTACAATATTAAAGATTTCCCCAGTCAAAGACTTATTTCCCAATGGAAAACCAAAGCTTTGTCGTACTTCCTTCTGATTACCTTATAGTTATATTGTTTTTATGTTTCATTGCATGGAAGGTGTTGGGAGGAAGGAGAATTACAGGTGCAGGCACTGTAATCTTTTCGCTACTCTGAAAGTCCTGTTCTGGCCCTGGCTGTCTTGACTGCAAAAAGATAGAAATTGATTGGCTTTATTGGCTTTTTTTAGAATAAGGCAAAAATATCTCTTCTGGATGTTCAGAATCTTCAGGTGAGCGAGTCAGCTTGTGTGAAGGAAGAAGATCTTTGGATTTAACTTAAGTACCAACATTCAAAGGGGCTTCTTTTTATACCTGTTTTCCAGTTTTTATTTTTAAAAACTATCATAGCAGTGTTGTATTAATGCATTCTAATCTCTAGAAAAAGCTTGGTTAAGAACTTGATTTGAAAGGAAAGAGGGAATTTGTTACCCAGAATTAGCAGTCTTTGGAGATTTATATTAACAAAATCATTTGAATTATATTATTTTCTAGTTGCTAATTAGAAAGGAAAAGGGAAAAGGTGAGGTCTCTCTATATATCAAGTATTGAATGAATGTAGTACTCTGATACCTGTCTTTAAGAAAAAATAAAGTATCTCAGAATGCACATAAGTTAGAAGTTGCATCTCTTAAGGCTACTAATTTGAAAAACTCTGGTTTCTGGTTTTGAGCTGCACAAATATCTATCTTTGTAATTATAGGGTAAGTGCCATTAGAATCGAGCAGTGAATAATACAACTGGTCTGAAACCAATATAACTCAAAGCTAGCTGTAATTCTGTCTAAATTCCTCTTGACTAAAGTCTTCTCTTTTTGTAAATTCAATATAATACCGCATTTTTTCCATTTTCTAGCACACAGACAGATAAAAATGCATTTATTCTTTACCATCCTTTGTGATTCATTTTAAAAATTGATAAAAGTTAGAAAATAGATTCATTTTAGTCATTTTCTGTACTGCCACACAAATTTTAAAAAAATTTTGTCCCATTCATGTTCCAGATACCATACTCCTCAGCATCTCCTGGGAATTATGTAGTAAGTACATTTGGGTTTCTTTGCTCATAAGAATTGATGTTACATTTTATTTGGGCATTGAAATAGTTGTCCAGATGTTAAGGAGAGCCCCTGTGTATTGGCCAAGAAGTGAACATCTGATTTGTATTGAGTTGTTTCGTCTGCCAACCGCAGTACATGTGTTGATGTTCATTAGTGAAACACTTACCAGTCTGGCTAAGAGAGCCCTGAGTACCGTGTCTTACTTCAGCATGCGTCTCTGTAAACCAGTGCAGTGCACTCTGTCCAATCATAGAGAAAGCCATCCCCTGTTATGCAATGATATGCCTGAATTTGCAGTTCTTCAGGAGAATAATCGACACCCTACTTCTCCACTCGCCACACAGAGTCTAAGAAGACATAGAAGTCACAGAATCAGATAGCAGGATAATGGCTAGTAATGGGAGGGTATTTTTTAAGTTATGTTTTCATTCTTAGAAATTGAAAACACTTATTTTTATTCTTATTATTATTTAGTACATGTTAATTTTTTTCAATAATTTATGTATTCCTGAAGTCAAATTAGCAGATTTTATATGAGCTTGCAAATGACCTTTTAAACATTATAATCCTTGCTGCATCTCCAAGCTATCATAGAACACAATTTGTTACAGCACATAGTGCAGCAAAAGTAGGTTTTATGATTGTGAGTATGTGAAATGCAGAGTTTATTCTTATATTATTATTTATTAATTATTGTATCATTTTTCATATGAACAATTGTAAACCTACCTTTGCCTCACCCTGTGTTTAAGAGGAAATACCTAACAGAGAAGCAAGGATAAAAGGGTAAAAAGGAAAATCTTTCCTGACGGAATTTTCAGAGGTGGTAGCTAACTGGAATAGGAAAAAAGAAAGCCTTGTAATATCAATGTGCACTTTACCCTCCATGAAAATAGTGTTTGGTGAACACAGTGAAAAGCATACACTGCTTTGGACCCGTGAACTTAGTGCTCAATGTTTGCTTAAGTTCTATACACCAAGAAAGCCTCACTTTTTTCACATTTTCTATGAAACAAAAATGAAAGTAAGAAAATTTGGGTAAATCCTATTTTTTTTTAAAGTCACTTAGGAATAAGCCTGACACATAGTTTTATGAAATTGTAGCTGTTTATTTAAATGAAAATTTAATAATTAGTCAACTATGTTTACACACTCAGAATGAAGTGCAGCTTTAGCCACATAATAGATATTTTTATCACTGTACAGCTGAAAAGTTCTAAAAGCCACTACCTGAATTATTCATTTTGGTTTTCTGAGATTACTGAATAATTTTAGAATTACCTAATCTCCATTTCAGGCTGATTGTGTAGCTTCAGCCTTGTGACCCATGGCATTAGTCAGCATTGCCCCTCATTTCTAATTGATGTGATAGATGAAGGTACAATGCTCCAGAGGTTTTGACCGGCACTGAAAGAAGAAAGAAATAGAATCAATGTATTTTGTAAACATTTCAATATCTTTTGGTTCTTAGTTGTCCAATGAAGCCACTGATACAAGAGAAAAGAAAAATTACAATAAAGTAAATCTCAAATACACATAAATTATTCCTCTTTTATGGACTTGTAAGACCTTATTAAATAGTTTCTTCTTAATCTCATTATACCTGTGCGATTAAGTCATGAGTAATAAATCAGTGTTACAGGCTCATTGTTTGGGGGGACTTGTCAAAACAATCTCAACATATTTAAGCCAAATTATTTTTAACATAAGATTGAAATGATTGTGCATTCAAAGAAGATAAATTATGGAGAAAATAAATTTCCTCTGTTATTTTCAAATTGGATTATTATAAATATGTCTAACGTTTTTACCCTTATATTGTTGAATGAAATGCCTTATTTTTACTGAAACTTTGTATCCTTGTTTAGGGTCCTCCGGGAGGTGGAGGGCCACCGGGAACACCCATCATGCCTAGTCCCGCAGGTATTGTATTCAAACTGGCCACATCGGCACTTCATTATTAGAATAAAATCACGAAAGGGAGAAATTGTCCTGAAAGTTCATCGTATGCATTGTCTCGTGGATGGATGCAGCAGAGTAGAGGCAGCAAGCAGGAAAAAATGGTGTTCTTAAACAACTGCTGTCCAGTTACTTTAAGCATTTATAAAATTTCTGTCGTGTGGATAACATATAGTCAGGATGCAAATTGTGTTGATCTGTATGAATTTCCCAATAATTTATTTGACTAAAAGATTTCCCGAGACTGCAGAAAAGATCCAAATCTCACAAGTTAGAAAAATTGTGCATAAGTAACACATGAAATACATGGATCCATTAGGTTTAATATAACAAATCAGACCCGGCAATCTATTATCTTAATAAGATTGATGTAGACATGCCTACAGTGTTATTTGCCCTACACATCTATAGGTATTTATTAGTTAGCTAATAGTCCACTATGTCCTATGGAAAAAATTGTTTAATCTTCTTAACTAATAAACCTCAATATTCCTGTAATCATTTAATACAACTATTTTAAATAGCTCTGTCCTTTCTTGTTGAGACTTTAATAAAGACCATTTAAGAGTGTGGTGCCTCGAGGACCCCAGTGGTGGCAGTGGTGGCCGCGTACATCGGCGTAGCTCTCCCACGAAGTGCTCTGGCAACGTGTGTCGAGAGCCATGGAGAAGTTCTGACCACTTGACTATAATCCCACTACTAGAAGTGATGAGAGGTACAGTCTAAGATTTATGGAGAGAAATGCTCATTTGTTATAGTCAATAGTGAGACAGTAGACACAACCTTCATACCAAATCTAATTTTAGTGAAACAAATAATATTTACACAATATAATGTAAATATTTAAATTATTATCAAAGGGTGTTTAATTACATGGAGAATAAATATTCATAATTCAATATAATATCACAATGTTATTCAATATTTTAAATATTGAATAAAACAATAAAATAGGTTAAAACCTTATCAGTGATAACTTCTGGGTAATGAAATAGATGGAAAATTTTTATATCTAGAAAAAATTTTAATAATGTTACACTGTTAAATTCATGTTTTTAACTGCTTTATGTAAGTCTAAGATATATGGAAACGACATTAAATATCATTAATTATACCAATAAATCATGATGTTTAAGTTTTGAATCTTTCTAATTTAGAAAAGGCATAAATTTAAGAATTAATTTACTTTGCTTCCCTAACTCTTTGAAATATATCATAAATATTTCATAGATCTCTGTCCTCAGAGCATCTTTACTGAAGTGAAACAAAATTCATTGAAGATATAATTACATGAATTGAACATCTTGCCCACATTTGCATTCTATTTTCTAAAGATATTTATGAAGGTGGTTTGTGATTAATAAACACTTCACTACAATACTAAGATAAATTTTTTTTTTGAGAAACACAACTTTGCAGGCAATATGTAATTCAGTCACTTCCTTTCAAGCCAGAAATTGCCACCGGTATATCTTTCTGTCTTTTTTGCATATTCTTTATGTATTCATTCTTTGTCAGTCATTCTTTTAATATGAAGCCAACCCCCCCCAAAAAAAAGATAGGTGCCAGGAGATCTCCTTCATTACAAAGTTTTTCCATCTACAAAAAGGAATCAGATATTTTCTAGATAATACCAACTTTATTCCCCTTAGTGCTTTTTTTAGATGAAATTGTATTATTGATTGATCTTAAAAACAATAAATTTTCTTTTCTTTCTGCATATTTAAAATATACAGCCCATTTTCCTTTCAAATTAATTACTAGAATTAGTAAGTAAAATTACTGAAGTTAGTGAAAGTGAAAAATCATTTGAAGTTTTTCTATGTTTAAAAACCAATCCAAGATTTTCTGAAAGATAAGTTTATATGGTATAGAATTGATTCTGTTAAGTAACAGATATCAGATATTTATTGTCTGGCATACACAATGTGAATTAGATACGTTCCCATTCCTTCCCAATAAATTTACTGTAACCTAGTTGGAAGCAAGATAAGAATAAAACAAAATATTAACTACAATGCAGAGCAGAACTCATGCACTGGGAAATATCAAAAAAAAAAACTTCATAACATTTTCAATGTGCCTTCAATAGTGAGTAGAGTCTGGTAGGTGGAGAATGGGTAGCAGGTGCTTGGAGGAAGAAAGAGCAAACAAACACGTGGAGATGGGAAAGGTCGGCCCTGTGCAGGAGAGAACAAGTGCCCTGGGCCGGCAGGAGCATGGCATACCTCAGGATGTAAAACAGTTAAGGCCACGCAAATAGGTGGGCGTTGCAACTTTTCCACAGTGTGATGCAGCGCTTTGCAACTGGTGTGCCACAAGAATTTTTAAAACATACAGTATCTGACTATTTACCGTAGTTAGGGGCACTGACCTCTTTTCCTTAAACTGTCAAATAAAAAAATGACAACAGCCAATGAATCAGTGTGAATGAATCAAAATTATACCTAATTTTGTCAGATCAGCAAAAATATAACATTTTTTGCTGTGCTGCAGAATTTTAGTAATTAGTTTATGTCTGCCATGAAATGAAAAAAGTTGAAAATCACTGGTATGATGTATTAATCTAGAAGTGAAAAATAATACTTAGATTTATAGATTACCATCTACGGACAACTGATGCATGACATCTAACCTAGAGTCTAAGTGGTATGCACTAAAATAATAAACTTATTAATGTCTAATAAGTAATCACAAAATAAGAGGAAAAATCATTGCTTATTTCTAACTAACTCTGTGGTTATTGCCATAAGAAAGCAATTGATTTTTACATTCTGCCTGAATCCATATAAAAAGTTTGAAACACATCTTTTTCAAAATAGAAAAACCTACTATATTGTATTTAAGAAAACTGTGTAATTATAGAAAAAGAGAGAAACTTATTTCATAACTAATATATCCCAAATGTAAAATATTTATCTTTTTACTCTAGGTTATGCATGGTAAAAACACATATTTATAAACTTAGAGTTAGCTAATAGACATAAAATGTAAATTTTTAAAAACACTATAAAATGTTATATACATCAGTATACACGACAGTTATTTTTATTATAATGAACCAAGAATAAAATGAGAAAAAAATTTTATCAAAAATTGTATTGCAAGAAGCTAGCTTTTACTGCACTTAAGAGAATTGTCACCCTGGCTGGTGTGGCTCAGTGGATTGAGTGCAGGCTATGAACCAAAGGATCACTGGTTTGATTCCCCGTCAGGGCACATGCCTGGGTTGCAGGCCAGGTCCCCATTGGGGGCCACGTGAGAGGCAACCACACATTGATGTTTCTCTCCCTCTCTTTCTCCCTCCCTTCCCCTTTCTCTAAAAATAAATAAATAAATAAATTTTTTTAAATAAAGGGAATTGTCAATCCAATTTTATAGTTTTCATCTACTCTCTGTTGGAATGAAGCCAGGATATTTGACCATCTTTTACTAATTATTAGCTAAATAAATAATATTTTTAATTTGTGTAAAGAAGCCTAAGGAAACAATGAAAACTGAAAAGCTACTGAATCCGACTTTAAAAGATTTTTGTCATAAATATACATATACATAAAAATTGCTTTAAAAAGTCAAAAAATGTCCAGGACTTTAAAAAAAAACTTTATCTTTTTAAGATTTTTTAAGGTACCTTCTTTTTACCTGAATTATTCAAATGATGACTCCTAACATATTAGATAAATAGTCCTAATTTACAACCTCGGGATAATGCTTCTGAGTCAGAAGATGACTTCAAGGTATTCATTTATTTCTGAATGTTAGCAATGGTTAGTGCAAGTGCCGCCGCTATTAATATGTATAGGTGTCCAGACCATCTCCAGTTATCACTGTGATGACTTGGGTATAGATTATAAAGAACTATATTAATTAAGTGATATTTCGTTTCAGATTCAACCAACTCGGGAGACAACATGTACACTTTAATGAATGCAGTACCTCCTGGACCTAACAGGCCTAATGTAAATACAAATTTTTAAAAATTTTTACAATGTTTTTGAAGACAAACTCTTAGTGCATGCCATTTCTTGGATGCTCTTTAAGCTTTATATTTCATATCCAGGTGCTTATTGGATATCACAAAAATCGAATTCTATGTTCTGGGTTGAGAAAACATAACATATATAATAAAAGATTTCATATCAATATAATTTAAATGTAAAAGTGAATCTAATTAATTATAAAATGTTGGTGTGTAGTCTTATTTTATCTCAGATACTTAATAATACTATTTTAAAATGACAGGTAATGTATAATTGTTTGTTGCCTCATTTTACTGTCACTGATTTCTTCCTTGTGATCCTGTTTTATTTTATTTTATTTTTTTATTTTATTTTTTTTATTTTATTTTTTTGTTCAATTACAGTTATTTGCATCTTCTCCCCTCCCCTCCTCCCTTCCCCTCCAGCCCCACTTCCCCCCCAGCTTCCCTCCTGCCCCTTAGTTCTGTCCATGTGTCCTCTACAGTAATTCCTGAAAACCCTTCTCCCTTTATTTTTTTTATCCTGACAAACTCAACAATAAATTAGGAAGATGGATATGCTTGTTTTTCTTTAGATTTTGGAATCTGGAGTCTAAGTGTGGAATCGAGGCAGTCCTGCTGAAACAATTTGGGAATTTTAATAAAGCATATGGTTGTGATTTTTCCACTAAAGCTTACATCGTCAAGAAAATGATATTTTATTTATCCATTGTATAAGACCTGTATATTAACAAAAAATATTTATAGCAGAATGTACCACAGATCTATATGTATATACATATATATGTTCAAATTAAAAATCAGAAGACATAAAAGAATTTTTATAAATGTACTAAAGACTGAGCAGAAATAATGATTATAATTGAGCTTCCTAGCAGTAAAGACAACAAAGGGAAACTTTAAATCTGTCCGATACGGTGTGGTACTTGAAATACAGCTAGCCCAAATTGAGATGTGCTGTAAGTATAAAATACACACTGGATTTTGAGTAATTAGTATGAATAAATTATATAAAATATCTCATTAAAAAGCTTATATTAACTCTATGTGGAAAAGATACTTTTGATATATGGGGTAAATAAAATATATTATTAAAATTAACTTCACCTGTTACTTTTTACTTTTTAAACATGGCTGCTAGTAAATCTAAATTTACTGATTTAAGTTCACATTTGTGACTTGCATATTACAGTGGAACCTCAGTTCTCAAACTAAATTCATTCCAGAAAATTGTTTGAGAAACAATTTGTTCAAAAACTGAGTCTCCTTTGTTTGTCACCTGAAGACGCATGACTGATCCCACAGGTATCAGCATGAAAAAGGTGTTGGGTAGAGAATTGAGACCCAATGTTTTGCTAGACTACCGAGACATTTTTTTCCAATAAACAGCTTCGTCGAGAACTGAAATGTTTGAGAACCGAGGTTTAACTGTATTCTGTTAAGCACTGCTTCAGCTATCACTATTCTCTTTATATAATCAAATAAATTGTTTTTTGGGAAATTAAACAATTTCCTATCAGTTATGTCTAAAAGGTGTTTTCACAAAAACCTTAAAGAACATTGAATGTGATAAAGAATGTTTATTTTAGAAATTCAGCAAAAAAAAATAGGGAAGATCTTCATTCTGCAATTTTGTATCTGAAAACCTGATATTTAAAAGGGAGGGAGCGAAGGAAGAAACCAAGAGCATATGGTCCTGAAGACACTTCTGGGGGCAGCTGAGCCAACATCGCCCCAGTGTGCTCCGCTCTGGTTCTCTAACTCCAAACACACATACGAGATCCAGAAAAGTAGGGGAACATACCACTTTTCCAAACGTTATTCATCTCAGCCAGAGGTAGTAAGAGCAAATCCCTGCCACGGGCTAGGTCAAGCATACACACCTATAGTCTCAGTGTCTTTTAAAACACGGTGGGAGCCAGATAAAAAGACTGGACTAAGTTCACAGACGGCTGGCCTCACCAGCACCAGTTTCTCAGCCCAGATCTATGCTTTTGACAAAAACCGAATAACAACAACAAGTTCAAAGTTAATTTATTTTACCTATCATTTAAGGCGTACGTGTTACAAATTGTTACTGAAAATCAATCCATGTGCTTTTAGGTAACAAAATTTTAGGAAACAGAATTGACATTTCTTGGGAAAATGTATAAGCATGTGATTTGTATGATCGTAGGTGACAGATAGACATCTTATTGCCACACAGAGTTGATGGTAGACAGGTTGTTTGCCGAGGGGAATTATTTCCTCCCCCAAGCCCGTACGATCAGTAACTACCACGGCCGGACCTATGTACACAAATACACGTACACTGCACACAGCACGTGCAGAATCCTGTGTCGCGCAACATGGAGGAAATGCTTTTGGATGGGAAATTTTAAATGCAAGTGTTCTCAGTAGGTTTTCTTAACTGTAAATGTAATTTTAGGAAACATCTTCAAACTCAGGTCTGGGTTTCCTCAAAAGCATTTCAGGGAGTTGAGGGAAAGACGGAGCGGGCGGGGGCCGTGAGCTCACCGCCACCAGGTCTGCCACAGCACGTCTGTTCACGGGTCTTGCACCAGGCTTCTAAAGATTTCACTCGAAAATATAAAATAAAATAATACCACTGCTTTTTAAAATGTTAATTATAACTGCTGTGGAATGATTGTCATTGAACTGAGACAGTTGAGACTGCCAAGAAGAGTTAGCTATATTCAGCTGTCCCCAAGGGGCTAAACGTGCAGGGTGGGGCAAAAGTAGGTTTACAGTTGTTCATGTGGAAATACCGCAATAACTAATGAATAATACAAGAATGAATTCTGTGTTTTGCATACTCACAACTGGAAACCTACTTTTGCCCCACCCTGTATTTAACCTATGAGATTAAATTATTTATGTCCATGTGAACAAAAAATAGGTTGTCTGCTAAAAAAGTTAATGTTGAATCACTTACTAACAAGATATTAACTATCTTTAGCAGCTTCATAAAAATCACCTCTTGTTTATAATAGCACAATAGCATAGAAGAGAATGATTATCATTTGCACTGGAATGTATTTGCTTTCTCGTTGAGGGTATCTGGGGAAGAAAAATTTGGTTGTGAATGAGGATTAATCTGAAGATCCAGAGAGAGTGGGGAGGAGAGAGATCGGGCAGTCCAGTGAGAGAATCTACATGGCTGAAAACATCTAGGAAAATAACCTCAGTAACTTGAAAATGAAAATAAGTTGTGGAATTGCCCTAAAATATTAAAAACAGGTATTATAGTGTTGATATAAACAGCTGTTTTTAATATTATTCTTTTTTTCATTTTTTAAAATAGTTTCCAATGGGCCCTGGTTCAGATGGACCCATGGGTGGATTAGGAGGAATGGAGTCACATCACATGAATGGCTCTTTAGGTAAGGATATTAAATGTGATGTTTAGAAATAAATTAAAAACAAAACATTAATTCTACATAGTGGATAATATGATTTGCAAATCTCTTTTGTGTACAGTGACTCATTTTGAAATGCTTCACCTTTTACTTCACCCTGTTAGTTTAATCTATAGTGTATTATTTATGACTATAGATGATTTGAAAATCAGACATGTGAACTTTGTTCTAACCTAGCTCGTATTCACAGGTATTTACTTTAACCTATCGAAGTCTGGGTGGTTTATGGTAAGAGGAGGCATTGCTGTTTTGGACAGGCGCAGCTTCCCTGCAGGACTACAGTGTCCTCCCAACTGGTTTCTTTGTTTTTAAAGGCCTGGAGAGCATTATGCTAAGTGAAATAAGCCAGAGGGTGAAAGACAAACACCGTATAATCTCACCTATAAGTGTAACCTAATCAACAAAACAAACAAGCAAGCCAAATAGAACCAGAGGCATGGAAATAGTGAACAGACTGACAGTGACCAGAGTGGGGAGGGGAGGGGGCAAGTCAGGGAACACGTATAAAGGACCCATGGACAAAGACAGCGGTGGAGGGGATTGAATGTGGGAGGTGGGATGGGTGGGGCAGGGGAGAGCAATGAGGTACAAATGGGGACAACTATAATTGAACAACAATAAAAAATGCAAAAAAAAAAAATAAAGGTCTCTAGATATAATCTCAGAGAACCTTTAGTTCTTTTGTAAGAATTTCTTAACAGTTTTCTGTATTTTAATGTTTGCCTCTTTTAAAATAAAATTGGCATGATATTCTGGATGATCTGAATGATTCTCTTAAGAGAGAACACTACCCACATTTTTTTGTGTTCAGTGATAAAGCTGATTTCAGGTAGTAGTGTGGACTAATGGTTGAAAACATCCTTCGTAAGTGATGCTTTCTTGCCAAATGAAGCCAAATACCTGCGAAGTAAACACAAGGTTTCAAAATAGTGAGAAACAGAGACAACGGGTACTAATTGATTAGGTCATAGAGCCCACTATATGTATTGGCAGGCTGAATGCAAAGCCAAAAAATTATTATATGCTTAAGTAACATTGTTATAAACTAATGTAAGATTTCATGAAGGGGGTGGAGGTTTGTGACAATTTTTTCTTTTGAAAATGGACCATCTTTTACTTAGATGGAGAAACTATGTCCAGAAGTAACTTAGATTATACAGACTACGACCCCACCCAAGGTCTTTGAAAAGCTGCATAGCCTTGGCAATCAGGAAACTATTTGCAACCATTGGTAGATCTTTCTGCTTTTAAAGCTCCATATCTATTTTGCCTATACTTCAGTTTCTTATTTTGCACTGTCCAATTATGGTAGCCACTAGCCATGTGTGACTACTTAATTTTAAATTAAAAATAAATAAAATGTAGAGTTCAGTTCCTCAGTTGCACTGCCACATATCAAGAGCACAGAGCCACCCCAGCTGACAGCTGCCAGAGTGTACAGCACAGGAAGGCGTTTCCATCATCACACAGAGTTCCACTGGACAGCACCACTCCAGAATTGTATTTTCCAATTTCTTGCAAAATAATTCACTTTCCAGTCTTTTAATTTGTAAAATCATTCACAAAAAGATGACCTATGGTCATAGTTAGAGGATTTTCAGTTATATTATTCACTAAAATAAAATTTGCAAAAGAGTTTCATATGCTTGACATGTGGCTTATTACTTTCTATAATGAACCTTATTGTACATATTTACATATTCATAACTAGACACATACTTTTGGTATTGAAAAATTTATTATGTTTCCTTATTTACAGATTAATCATGTTAATAAGCCCTAACTTTTCTGTGACTGTTGAGTGAATGTTGTACTATTAAAATATTATAATATTTTTATGTCAGGAGATTATTAAAATAATTGAAAACAAAGTTGATATTGAGGCAAAGATCTAATTATTGTTTCTTTATACCAGTAGGTATAAAGTATGATTCCATTTCTTAAATGAGAAATTAGTACTGGTTGTTCATTTTACCCAAGCATCAAAATAAAACAATACTCTATCTTGAAGACATTTTTACTTGTGATAGATTGCCATGTGTATTGATTGCTGTCAAATATGTGATATTATTAAAAACACTTTGCTTTTGGTTATTATACTAAATTGCGGTTCAGAATGTCCAATATTGTTGCAAATGTCCATTTTATATTTTATGAGATTTAGAAGATTTAGAAGCATCATATTAAGAAATATATTTAGAGATCTCGCTATTGCTCTCTAGTCGAACACACACACATATACCTACATTTTAAAATTTTGAATAATGTAGTATACATTAATCTCTCCATTATTTTACTTCCAGGAATTTATGATAACAATCATTTTTTTCATTCTGCCATTTAAAAAAACTAAATAATTAGAAACTAGAGAGGTAAAACTTTTCCCTGCATGTACCATCAAGTGGTACTTATTTGATGGCAATGTAAAAATAAGAAGTTTTTAAGATTAAAATTATAGGAGGTGTACACTGGAAAATACATCAAGTATGCTGCATTTATTTATATTAAAGAAGTAATTAATTTATAAATGAACTCAGTACCTAATAAAGACTTTCTTTCTGTGTTTTGTTTCAGGCTCAGGAGATATGGACAGTATTTCCAAGGTGAGTAATGTGTATTTTTTTTGTCTGTATTTTATTCTACATAGAACTCTCATTAAGATTATTAGAGTAAGCCCTGGCTGGTGTAGCTCAGTGGATTGAGCACGGGCTGGGAACCAAGCAGTCCCGGTTCGATTCCCAGTCAGGGCACATGCCTGGGTTGCAGGCCAGGTCCACGTGAGGGCCCTGTGAGAGGCAACCATGCATTGCTGTTTCTCTCCCTCTCTTTCTCCCTCCTTCCCCTCTCTCTAAAAATAAATAAAAATTTAAAAAAAAAAAGATTATTAGAGTAACTTTATGAATTTTGTTCTTGAACAGCATCTGAAAGTGAAGACCAGATATAATTAACTACAAGTTTAAAATATTAATGTATATAATCTGGGAGAAAGGGTAAAAATGAATCTTTTACAAATGTCTCTAAACATGCTAAGGTTCATTTACAAAATGAACCTTATACCCAATGCTTATACCCAATGCAGATACTATACCCAATTAATGGATACCCAAGTAATAACCAATTTAATCATGTTATGATGTTACATATTTGTAAAACAAAATGACATAGTTTAGATAATCTTTTAAAAATGTAAAGAAGCCTAGAGAAACATGAGAAGTAAATTTGAAAAAGTGATTATAAGGTCATTGCATTTCTACATCTCATTTGTCTTTAAAGCCTTCATCAGGCAATGCAGATGTCCTCAATCACTATTCTAGTTCCCCCAAATAGAGTAAGAAAATAATTAGAGGAAAATTATATTAATACAAGTAGGAAAATAAGCCTTCCAATAGCATGTGTCTGCATTTTTCTTCAAGAATTCGAGTATCTAAAATTAATCCTTTGCTAAGATGCCTTACATTTTTTGAAGAAGCGTGCCTAAATACTTTGTAGGTCATGATGAGTTTTAAAATAGTTCTTGGTGGGTTAAAAATATATTTAGAATGGCTGATAAGAACTAATTATTAACTACCACTAGAATAACTCTGTTAGAAGTCTACTTCATATCAATAAATAGAGAAATTCATTAAATCATGTCTTCATTTTTAATTCCTCTACATTTATGTTCATGTAAAATAATGTAAAATTCCTGATGCTAAAGGAAATACAATAAGATTGAGCTACAAAACCTTTTGAATTAAGACTTCAAGCTAAAAGGAAAAAGAAAAGAGTGAGAGTTTAACTGGCATTCTTACGTTAAGTCTACATTGCCTGGCTTCCAGTTTCCACATACACTTTGGATGTCTGTGTCTGGGAACAATCAGGAAGGCCTTTTTCTTTTTTAAAAATAGATAAATATTTATAATGATCACTAGCTTACTTATGTGAGAAATAGTATTAGGTAAGCCTTCAAAAAGCCTGTTTTCAAAATCAGATTCACTGTATAATTCCGTTAGAGCCTTTCTCTGGGAAGCTCCTTACACGTCAGGTGACTGTGATTCTATCAAGTACGTCCAGGATCTAACACCTGCTATTAGCTTAACTGTGCTTTGTGGTCACCAGTGAAATTTCTGTGATGTTTGAGTAGCTGGTCTGGTATCTAAAGACGGTTCTTCATTATACAGAGGTGGGATCATCGGGATTGCTTAAGGCCGTCTTCCTAAAATTCCCCATAACAGCCCATAGCCTTGTACATTGGATGGATGTAAACAGGATTCTATGAGAGAGTACTTGGTAGTTTATAAAGTACTTTAAAATTTAAAATACCGTAAGTCCAAGTTAAATACCATCTTCTAATCTTCCTTCATACCACGTCTATTGCTCTTCCCTCTGTGCTTATTTTCCCATTTCTATTCCCAAAGTTTTCCACTACCCTGTACCTACTGCTGATAACATTGCCAAATGAGGTATTGCTTATTCTTTAAGCATTAATTGATCACCCATTGTGTACTTTTGTGTACTGGGTACTGCCTTGTGCACTGTAGAGAGATTCAAAGGACTTCTTTAAATACAAATATAATCTTTGCCCTCAAGTGATTTGTACTTAGGCAGCAGTTTCTTCATCTAGTAAGCTACATCACCAGCCATTATTCTGGGCTCTCAAAATCCAAAGATAAACAAGATAAGGTCTCTGCTTTTAAGAAGTCGTTATAACTAAAGAGACCAAACTAATACAGTAACTTTCTCAAAGCAGAATTCAAATACATTTCACAATAATTATCTCCAGGTAATATACATGCCATTCAGCAATGTGCTAGAAATGATTAGTTGCATCCACCTTCAAAAAAGAGCTACTGAGCAGCTCATTTCTACACTTCCCCCTTTCCAGGCTGTCTGGGTGATGGTACCTTTAGTGTCTGTCACATCTCTGGTACTCCACAGTGACTTTTCCTCCAGTCAGCAGCATCATGTGCATCATCCCCCCACAAACACCCGCACCCTGACTTGTTTCTCCCTACCTCTGTCCACTCACAGCCAAATACTGTGTCTCTTCCTCCAAGCTGTGCACGTTGTCACTAAGTCAATTTCCCCACCTTCTTCCTTTTTTTTTTTTAAAGATTTTATTTATTTATTTTCAGAGAGAGGAGAAGGGAGGAAGAAAGAGCAATGTATGGTTGCCTCTCACATGGCCCCCACCGGGGACCTGGCCCGCAACCCAGGCATGTGCCCCGACTGGGAATCGAACCAGGACCCTCTGGTTCCCAGCCCGCGCTCAATCCACTGAGCCGCACCAGCCAGGCCACCTTCTTCCTTTTCACACACGTGTCCAGTATCCACAGAACTCCTTCCTCCCTTTTCTCTTCTTTCCTGGATTTGTTCCTTTCCATCCTATTCTTTTTCTAGTCATCCTTGTTTTTGAACCAAAAAATCATTTTGACCACTCCTGCTTAGCAGTTTGGTTTAAAACCCTGGTTAGGTCTCCAGCTACAACCCCCTAGTTTCCCTGTTAAACCTGTATTTTGTCAAGCACCAATATTACATATTTGTAAAAAATGCCTTATTCAATTTTTAATGTTGTTTATTAGTACTATTCCAATTCTTTTTCTACATTTTTGTTATAAATATACTCTGTTTAATGCATTTTATATGTAAGGTGAAGAGTACTGAATTGAGAATCAGAAAGCCTGGTACTACTACTTACAAGTTTTGGCAACATGTTGCTTGATTTCTCTTCATCTTTGTTTTTGGAGCTCTAAAATAGAGCCTGTAGTTCATTCCTCACCCGGTTCATAACATTGTGGAGGACCAGGCGTGACTAGCCGCGAAGGGCGCTGTCTTCCTCCTCATGTGCTCTCCTGTGTGGGCAAGACCAGGAACTCACACTGTCAGCTCCACCTTGATGGCACTGCTCCACTGGCAAAATGAGCTAACGGTCCAAACAGTTTTAATTTTTTGTTATTTTTTATTTGTTTTAAGATTGTATTTATTTTTTAGAGAGACGAGAAGGGAGGGAGAAGGAGAGGGAGAGAAACACTAATGTGTGAGAGAAACATCAATTGGTTGCCTCTCCCATGCCCCCAGCCAGGGACCTGGCCCACAACCCAGGCATGCGCCCTGACTGGGAATCGAACCTGAGACCTTTGGGTACACAGGCCGGCGCTCAACTCACTGAGCCACACCAGCCGCCAGGGTTGCGAATAAAGAGTTATAAAATTACTGCCTGCTCACTCGGTGAGTTTTACCTAGTAAAACTCATGTGCATCTTTCCCAAAATGCAGAATTCACCTTTAATTTAGAAGCTTATTTTTAACTGAAATGTGAAATTCTTGGCATACCTTTTGTAACTGAGAAGTCGTTCATTTAATCAGTAGAACAAAAATATTATGCCTTGGAGTTGTTTTAGGGGCTGAGGGTAGAGAGGAGCATATGGATTGTTTTCTTAGAAAGAACTCACCTAAATAAATTCTGCAGTTCAAATTAAGATATTTAACATTATATTTTTGAGCTTGAAAAAATAGAGGGTATAAGAGCAGGCAAGATCTGATCATGTCATGCTTAATAAATTGTAAAAGGACTCTTTTCAGCCCGAAGCTGTCTAACCTCCTGCACCTCAGTTCCAGTTAAATATTCCACACCATTCACAGGGAAGCTAACTGACAGCTGCAGATTCCTGCCATCATCTCAGTGGCGGGCCTGGGTGCTAGCTCCCTTTCCCACGGGGAGAGCCAGGACTGGCAGTTTATTCTTTTGGGTAAATGGCAGAGTCAAAATGACACTCTATAAACCTGGTAATTGGCAACCTGTGAGAAATCAATGTAAAAGTCACTTCCAAAGGGCTTAGAATAATGTCAATATTATTTTCTTTTAATTATAGATAGAGCCAAAAAATTTTATAAGTGTTCCCTTTTTTAATAGCAGTTTGAAAGTTTTGGAACAATTTCTGAGGACAGGTGGAAGAAGGAAAAATAACACAGTAATTAAAAGATGATATGGAAGACTACTTGAAAGATAAAATCAGGGAACAGAGAGCTAAACGAATTACGTGTGTTACACAGACGAGTGTGTGTGCATGCCCACACACAGACACATGTACATACTTAACAGTAGCATTTACATATGATGTCATAGCTTTAGTGAGGGAAACATTCCAGTGTGAAGAAAGTGTAAATGAGGATGTAATAAAATCCTGTGAAAATGGATTGGTATAATATTAACTATACTCTTTCAAGCTAAAGTCTTAGCATGTAAGCAGGAAATAAAGTGCATATTAACTGAAGTAAGAAATGCAACCAAAATGCTAAAGTCACTGGAAGTAATTTTTACTTGTGTTCTGTGTGCTCTGAATTCCCTAATTATGTGCTTAAGCAATCAGAGTGCTTTTTTGACCAACATGAGCCCTTTTTGTGAATTACATTCATGCCTTTATGATGAAGTCTCCTGGACACAGCACACAAACGTACCTACAGTTACATGAAACACACCCAGTTCATTGCCACCTGCCCTACTGACCTGCACCAGCCTGGAGTTTGGAACCTCTGTCTCAGCCACTCCCCAGATGCCAGCATGGGCTGTGACTTTGTCCTCGTCACTCAGCGGTCCTGGACACCACAATCTCCTTAAGACTCCCCACTGAGAAACTTTCGTTGTTTACACAACATTTTGCAGATAATACTTCAGATTTTTTTTAATCGTTTTATCATTTCAAGATTTTTAAATATGCCCATTGTGCTAGATAGGAGTAGTTTTCAGAGATCTGATATTCAGTTTTATACATTGAATGTGTCCTTTTAATCTTCCTCTCAGTGTTCTTTAATCCCACAAAAAAAAACATAAAAGAAAAAGACTATAATGCTAAGTCATCGTGATATGAAAATAATGCATGAAAAACAAAAATAATAACACGAAGTGTTTTATAGCTATTCCTTTGAAATATTCTTGTAAATATTTCTAGATATTTAAACAGTAACACAATGTTACTTTAAAATTTTTAATATTTTTAAATCAACACTTTGAGTCAGGAATCAGATTTGAATTTAGCTAAACTTTCAAAATTGTAAATCAGAAAGTGAGATATGGCAAAAGTGCGGCAGGGTGTAAGAACAGCCCGACTTGAGTATGCGGCTGCTTCCGGAGCACCTCAGGAGCTGCTGAGGGTGCAAATGTTACACCACAGTGCACAGGGCCTGTTTCCGGGTTTGTTTGAATCTGCAGAACCATTCAGTTTCCAAGTACATCCTCACGTACCCATGTGTAGAGATTAGATTATTTTTATTCTAACTTTATTAATTTCCCCATTTTGTATGAAATGACAGAAATCTGCCTTCACCAGAAAGACATAGATTTGGGGTACATCTTACAATATTTTTATAAATTTACTTTTATTTTTGAGCTAAGTCAGCATTACCATTCCTATTTAAAAAACAGATTGATTAATTAATAACTTTAAAATGAGCAAGCTATAGCTTAGTTACATTTAATTAAATTTTATTTACTGTTTTTCAGGAAATGAAGTTATCCATGTTCATTTCAAAGTACATATGCTTTTCTATATAGTTGGGAAACTAACATTTTTATAGAAAAGTTTATCAGAGTTCTCTTTATGCTGTTAAACTATGGGTCCCCAGCTGGTGTGGTCCATTGGCACATCACGGTCCTGTGACTTCAGAGGGTCCTCACTGTCAGGTGCTCCCTGCGAGGGTGCACAGCAGGCGACATACAGGCCGCATTTCCACCGGTTCATGCCCCTGCGTCTGCTTTACAGTTTACCACATTTTTAGAAAACACATATTCTCATTCATGAAATTTTAATTTTTATGACATAAGTTGGTTTTAGTTAAGTCAAATCCTCAGAGCAATTTTAAACAGCTAAAATCGTACTCAAAAACAGAGTGTACAATGCAGTGGCTTAGGAGAAAAAAATCTAAAATCTTTCTCCCACTTGAAATAACAAATAAAAATTTTTAACCTTGAAGTTTACTTTTACATGTCGATAAATTGGACCCCAAAAGAGCCCCTCAGCCACAGTGGCAGTGCTGTGTGAACATGCTTTATATGCCAGTGCCGTCCCGTTCTTCCTTCCTATAGCTGTGGAGTATCAGACAGCTCACAGGCTAAAACTGTACGCCAATAGTGAGACCAGCAAATTTAAATAGCATGTGAAGTGATATATTGCTAACTTAGTGCTTTACTAGATAACTGGTATCAGCCATTTTCTCTTAAAGGAACATTTCAAAGCAAATCTTCTCTTAAACTAATGATAGAAAAAGGTTCTAAAGCAGGTTTACCTTGTAGCCTTCTTTTCCTCTAAATGTATATACTGAATTCTCAGGTCCTAAGGTATTTCTCTTATTCTTAACTATAGTTGTTAACTATTTTCTTTTTTCTTTATGGTTTATATAAAAATAATGGTAAAGTAGTGTACATGGGCAAACCACATGTGAATTAAAGGGAAATGTTTATGAAAAGGATGACCTTTTGAAGAGTGATTAGTAGAATTACCGAGGGAAGTCGCAGCTCTGTCCTGCCTCATCAGTGGGTAGGCTTTCTTTATTATGCCCCTGCTGGGAATGTTTTTAAACTCTCCAGAGTTCTAGGAACTCTATCAGCTAAGGGTGGGAAATTGAATAAATATTGATTCTGAGACTAAGAAAAAAGTTGTGGTGGGTTATTCTGGGTTTTCTGTGTGTGTTTTAATTTTCATTTGGGAAGGCATTAGTACTTGTCAAGGTTCAAAGAATGAACTAGAATACATGGTCTAAGAATAGAATCACAAGTCGGCTTTGTCCTTAGAGATGCTGCTATAGATTCCATTTTTGAAACAGTACAATGCAAGAGGGAAATTAAAATCTTCAACAATGCCTTGTTTTCTAAATCTTGTTTACAGAATTCTCCCAATAATATGAGCCTGAGCAACCAGCCGGGCACTCCGAGGGATGACAGCGAAATGGGGGGAAATTTCTTAAATCCTTTTCAGAGTGAGAGTGTAAGTATTCCCTTGACTACATTATTATATGCAGATTTTATTTCTGGAGCTCTTCTATTAGAATTCATGCATAAAGCCATTATTACAACTGTTTACAGTTTAATAGGTTGATCTTTTAACAGTTAGAAAATTAAGTGAAATTTCTTTGAAAAAAATTTTATATAAACTTTTTATTTTTTACTCCTATGTACATAGTTACAAAAATAAAAATTATAATACTAATTTTCTTATAGAAAACATCCACTGTTAAGGAATACATTGGAAATAGTTGCATATTTGATAGTTTTTGTAAGTTTTCACATTACTGAAATGTCTTGGATCACTGCAAAACCAGGGGTGGACAAAAGTAGGTTTACAGTTGTTATGTGAAACAGTTTATTCTTGCATTATTATTTATTAGTTATTGTATTATTTTGCTTATGAACAATTGTAAATCTACTTTTGCCCCACCACATATATACACATATGTGTATATATGCATGTATATGTATTTATATACACCTACATGTGCATATATGTATGTACATATACATGTGTGTACATGTATATATGTTAGGGAGCACAAAAAAGTATGCATAAAAATTCATTTAAAAAAATCTAAAGTGTAGCCCATGAGGAAATGGGAAATAAATGAGAAACTATGTAATTTGTCATAGTGCTTAAGATTATGGAAATTATTTTTCAGAACCTGGTTCTTTCACTAGTTTGTTGCAAGACTATGGACAAATTAGTTAATTTTAATGAATTAGTTAATGTTTACTTTATCTAATTAGACACATTTATATCCTTTCTGCTAATTCTTCCAGCAATAAAATGGTGTAATTCAATGAAGTATAGTTAATTCCGTTTAATTCAACATTTATTAAGCCTGCTTTATAAAGCACTAGGTTAAGGACAGGTATTCTGAGATAAATGTAACACACCCCTAACCTCAAAAATTGCAGTCAGATGGGGAGAACATATACATACACCTAATTAAACCACATGTCAGACTAATAATTACTATTGTAGGTATAAGCCAGGTGTTTCAAAGGCATAGAGGAAATTATTAAGTTTGGATTGGATAAAAACTTTTTAAAAAACTTTCCACATGACTTTAACTCCATAGGAACTCTCCCCTCTCCTACCTGCCCAGAGTTGTCATTACTGGGGGCTGTCAGAAGAGGGGTGCCATCTCGGAGTTGTATCAGTTGAAATCTCTTTATGGGGATCAAAGATCATACATAACAGGACTTTAAAAAACGTCTTTGTGCAGAATAAATACCAGCCTCACCCTTAGCCTCAACTGGAGAATGCATGCGCTGCCTAGAAAAAAGAGCAGTTGGAGCAGGGCCTCCCCGTCCCGAGTCCTGGCCCAGCCTCTCCACCCTTGAGGCCAAGAGGACGGTAAAATGCCAGACTGCTCTACGGAGTTAGCAGAAAACAGAAGTTCCCACCCTTCCCCTCTCTCCTCCTCTCTCCGCCCCACCAGAAAAGTCCCAGACAGCAAACTAATGGGATGGCGGTTGAGAAGCTGCACCGCCACCAAGAGGAGAGAGAGGAAAGGTGCCTCAGTAGCAGGTCCACGCCGGCCGCTCTGTCCTTTCGTCTGTCCGTCTGTCCGGGGAGGGGCCTGCCATACTGTGGATGACGTCATCGGTGCCTGCACTTTTCTCTGTCACATCACCACACAGTTTTGTTATCACATCACCACACATTTTTGTTTAGACGTTTTTTAAAACATCAAGAAATGAGAGCAGAGAGGAAGGAAGATAAAAGACAAATGTAAGGCCTTAGGAAAATATAGACTAGGTATCTTCAGTAAGTTCCCTTTACTATAACCAAGGAAAAGCATAACTATTTAATGAATTCAGAAAGAAAAGTGTGCCCTCCCCGTCCTGGGAGCACGCCCACGCCTTTCTTCCCTCTCGGAGGTGCATCTCCCCAACGGTACGGGGCCCTCACGAGACTTGCAAGCCGCGGAGCAACAGGCAGCTCCTCCCAGCTAAGCAAGCCCCTGAGAGGGGATCTCCAAGGCCCCTTTGCTCTGACTTTGCAGTGAGCCAAAGCAGCCCCACTACGCTCATTTCTTTCGTGCCAGGCTTCTGGAGAGCCATGCAGCCCCACCTGGCCTCCTGTTGCTTCGTCTGTCCTAAGCCCGCCCTTGTTTTATTGACCCAGTTCTAATAAACACACTGTCAAAATTTAAAAAAAGAGAAAACATTTTCCAATGAATGAACTTATAAAATTCTAATATTTTTAATGCATATAACTCTGAGAAGCACATATTGTTGAACGATCTGCCTTTTGAGGATTTGTCCATCTTTATCTTGACAGTAAATCACAGAAGGAGGCCTGGGAAGGGAGCAAGCACCTACTGGGTGCTTATTACATACAGACACTATCTGGTCACTTCACACAGGCTACTTCATTTAATTAATATAGAACCAAAAATGCCTGACATAAAGTCAGAAACCTTGCAATGCCAACATGCTTTACACAGAAAAATGTGAATCAGAAATGTTTCACTCTTCACCTCCTGTTTTTTTAGATCATAAATAAGGCCTTTATTTCAAGAAACAAAGAGGCCCCTTAGTGTGAGCTCTATAAAACTTTTGGTTTTGAAAATACAGAATACAAAAAAAGGCTTAATTCAAAAAATAGTGCTTCATGCTTCTCAGGTAAAAAAAAAAAAAGAGTCTTATTTCTTGAATTAATTTAGCAGAATATTTTTCTCCATAGCGCTGAACTCTAATCAGCTGAGCAAACTTGATATTAAAATCATGGGTGTCAAATAGGAATTAAAAACAAGGTGTAAGATCATGTCTTCCTACCCCCTACTGCCCTTTGTCATTTTCTGCTATTGTAAAGAAAGCACATGTGGCCAACTTTTTTACATAGTCACATATACACTAAATGTATCTCACTTTAGCTCAGAGTAGCTATATTGTAGTTATCACTCATTAAGAAAATGAAATATTATATAGATATTTAGAAATAGAAATGTGGTGAGATCTGACATACAGCTCAAAGTAGTTGCACTTTACTTATCTCTCATAAGGAAAATATAGATACTTAGAAATATAGTGAGATCCAAAGCATTCTTGAAGTGTATAAACAGGAATTTATGCACATTGTTCAAGGACTTAATGGGTGTCTCTGATGGATTCCATGGAGCTTGAACTGGGTATAAGAAAGGGAAAATCACAAATTCTCTAGTACGTACCAAGGCCTGTCATTTCAAAAATATTTTACATAAAAAGGTAAAACAAGCTAGTATGTGTTGAAAATTATACCTTTAGGTTTTACTTTTTTTTTTCTTGCCAAACCAAGCACTAATGCTGTCAACAGCTTTATAAGAGCCATTTTATCATTTGCTTGAGGAGAAGCAGACTCGGTAATTTTGAAACAGCAATCCAATATCACAGCACTCTGGCACAAACATTACAATGTGCCTTTGCATACCGATGCAGCCGTACAGTGGAAATATTGCAGCGTGGGCTCAGGACCATGCACCGTGAATATTTAATGTCTCTGAACCTGATACCCACTTCACACCTGCTCTTCCTTTTCCTCTGGAAAACGCTGAGCCACCTCTCCTCTACTCTGAAGAATAGTAACCAGTAGCAAAATTCCTTTTCACATGCACAGAAATTGTGTGATGTCCCTTAATTTTACACAGTCGAAGCGTTTTCAATAAAGGCAGAAGCAGGTCCGCAGGTTGTAGCCTTAGCGGTGCCAACAGCACATGGCTTGTGTAGACACTCACGCGTCAGCACAGCCGGTCACGCTGCCCCACGCACATGGACAGCTCATCTCACAGCCATGCGTCCTAGTCAGACATTGAATGTTACCAGACGCTTGCTCGTCTTTCTAAGTTATGTGACTTGGAGCTGCTGCTTCCTCCCTTTCTGAATGAATCTAACCCTTGTTTTCTCTTTTGTTGTACCTCATTTTCCCACTTAGTTTCCTTCCTGGATAAGCCTAGCTTTCCTAACTTCCCAGGGAATCTATAACAAGTTTTCATTTTTATGTAAAACATTTGAAATGTAACAGGTTAAAAATCTTAACAATTGCCAGCGTGAAGAGATGGTAGCAACCAACAAACATGCTTGATATGCATAGAATGTGCATGTATATATTTATTTACATACACCAATACTTTTAACAGTGTATGTTGGAACAAAGGTTATAACGGATCTGTAATTGTCTCCCCGAACATTACATGACATCTATGACATATGAATGAACTGCAATAATCCTGTGAAAAAAGGATTCAGGAATTTTCAAAATCCCTGTGATGTAGAATGTGCATTAAATAAGATGGTCTCTAGGGTTCCTTATGACTTCTCCAGAAAATATTTTTCAGACTTTTCCTCTAAAGTTCTTTCTGAAATACTGTAGTATCTTTTACTATTTTTAGATCATTGGAACAATATACCCAATAAAATCTTTGTCTGGAAATGATTGATCTAGCTGTGTTTTTTAAATTTAAATTAATTACAATTAAATACAACCAAAATTTCACTCCTAAATTGCACTAGCTACATTGGGAGAGTTCAGTAGATGTGAGCGGCTGTTGGCTGGGACAGCGCAGAAAACCCACCCCTGGTTGCAGAAAGTTCTATCAGATGGCGCTGCTCTGACCACTGATCCTTACTGTAAATGACAGTGGCTATAGAAAGCATAGATTAAATTTTTCTGTGCCCATTTTGCCATATTCTCTAAGTTTTTCTACTTTTAATAAAACCTTGGTATCTGTTTATTTTCCTATTGTTTACTCTTACCCCTACAAGTCAAATAACAAAATATAATTCTGTTTCATCAAAAGCTGTGGATAGTTTGTGGAAGCTTGCTGCCATTATTTATGATGGAGACTTGTGTGGCATCTTCTGATGAAACCGGGGTTATACCTGCTTCCAGCACAGGGCCAGGGAGGACCTCCATTCACCCGTCCTTGTTCATGATTGTTGTTGCTTTCTGGTTTCTGTTTGCTTTGCTTTTTTGCTGCCACTCTTGGGCGTAAAGGGGAGAAGTTTCCCATCGAACTGAATCTCCTTTCTCTTCTCTGGCTGTCTCCTTTTTTTAAATCACCCTACTGACTAGAATACAACCTACGGAGTCAGTAACATAATAGCTTAGCGTTCTTACACTGAAAGAAAATTTGAGGCTGATTAACAAGTAGATTTTTCTTGACTTATCCTGTGTCAAGAAAGATCAGTAATCCCCCCTTGATTCAGTGACCTGTTCTAGGCCTAGTCACCCACCTTTATTCATGATAAATTCCCAGCATTGTTTTATTTGAGCCCTAGGTTTATGCCTAATAACTTTCTGTCCACACTTCCGCCAGCTGAACCGCTATTGCCCTGTGATCTTCCTTGGAGAAATCCTGTTTTCTCTATGTTAATAAATCCATTCTTATCTAAGTGCATACCTTTTACTGCATTTCTGGTTCCTGCAGAACCTCAGCTCATGTGGAATTCATTTCATTCTGTCCCATCTGCTCCCTTTTTAAAAAGTTTATGCTGCCTTTCCCAGGATCGTCACTTTTCCAGGTTAAGTCCCTGCGGCCGTGGACCAGTCCCCTTGACTCCATCTGCCTCTTTCCATGAGGCACAATCATTCTTGGCAGGTTAAAAAGAATCCCCTTTTGCCCTGGTCCTCAGCAGTTCCTAATAAAACATTGATAGTATATGGAGTCCACATGTATAATTTAATCTAGAAATGCTCTTCTCTGGAGACCTCTGCCATTTGGGATTCCATGCCCCTCATGTCAGAGGATCTAGAACTGTGCTGTCCAATGTGGTGACCACCGGCTGTATGGGGTATTTACACTTAAATAAATTAAGTAACACTAAAATTTTATTTCCTCAGTGCTGCTAGCCATACATCGTGTGCTCAGTAGCCACATGTAGCTAGTGGCTTCCACGTTGGACAGCACAGTCTTATTAAACATGCCCGTGGTTGAAGAAAGTTCTGTTGGATAGTGCTGCTGAAGAACTTTTCTATCCCAGTCTATCCCTCAAGAACATGAGGGGAGCTTGGCATAATTATCAAAATAACTCCTCTTGGTCCCTCACTCAATCATTTCTAAGACCACTTCCAGATTTCTGAAAGCCTTGCCTTTTACCATTGTCACCCTCATCAAACTGACACGTAACATAACAACGATGCTCTCCTGCTGCCCAGAAAAGATTATGGACTGAAACTGGATTAGGGAAAGATATGTATGTGCTAAAGTGTAGCTAGACTCTTAAGTATTCTGAATGCTTTAAAGATAACTTCTCGGGGCCAGCCAGCAGTTGCTTTCTGTCTTGTTTACTTTCCTTTACACTAGTAATCAAATATTTACTGAGTACTTTCTGTGTAGTCAATAAATATGTGGTTTTAAGGATTAAGTATTTAATCCTCCCAAAACCCCTTTGAAGTGGATGCTATTATTAAACTTATTTTATAGGTGAGGAAACTGAAACACAGAAAGGTTGTCTAACCTTTCCCAAGTTTACATAGCTAGTACATAGCAAGACTATCCCTCATACTTACTTCATGTGATTCAACCTTGGGCTAGATTTACCTGAATTGTAGCAAATGCCCATGACACAAGTCGGGCTGGAAGGAAAAGGTTGAGGGACTGGGTAATTATCATCCACCTAAGTCCAGGGAGTGAATGTGACTGGTTACTTTCCAGAGGAAATATTTAAAATTTCAGGATTAAGTCTAGTACTCTTTTTGTAGTTTATTTTATGTTGTATGAGTTTAAAAGCTTGAGCGTAAAAGATTATAAGACATTAAAATTCATAGTTACTTTGTTTACCACGAAGAACATTAAGTGGTCTGTGAAAGAGTCGTTGTTAAAATGTGGATTCTTCTTTCTTTCTAGTACTCCCCTAGCATGACAATGAGTGTGTGATCCATTACCAAGTCTCCTCATGAAAACCACAGTGAGTCAGCCCTTCACAGAACTACTAGGGAAGAAAATTATTCATCACAGTGTACAGTTAAACAAAGGAATCTCAGTCACACCAAACCAACATTTTTATTTCCTGCTCTCTCCCCTATTTTGTGAAGAAAGCGGGTCCAAACGTGATTCAAACAACTGTACGGAGCGGCATATTAGAATTGCCCTAAAATGAACTGCAAATAATTATCTGTGTATGTATATGTGTGGGGAAGAGAATGTATTGTATATGTGTATGTTATATGGACATATACACATGCATACATTGACCCACAGGACATTGTAAAATATTATCACATGACATCTTAAGTAGAAATAAGTAGGGACTTTTATTCCATCCTTTTTTTCACGTTTACATTTTAATTATTAAAAGTTGCTCCTGCCCCTCCCTCAACTATTTTGTGCTGTGTATATCACTGCTTTATATAAGTTATTTTTTAAGGTGAACTCAGATGTTATGGTTTTGTAAATGTCTGCAATCATGGATAGGAATAAAATCGCTTATTTGAGAGCTTTCATTAAATTGTGTCTGATGCACGTTACCCTGTGAATCACAAAGTGTACTGTCTCAAGAAAAGAAGAAGAAGAAACTGTGTCTTCATCTTTATGTCAAATCAAACAATTTCTCAGTTACCTTCAGTGAAAATATTTTTGTACCCTTTGTTTAAAACAAAGTACTTCAACAAAAGCCTAACTGTGACCTAACAGTACATTTCTTCAGTAACTGCTTTAGATGGAATTCTTGATTTGTCTGTCTTAGGTGATACAGAACGTTACTAATTAACACCAATTGCTTAGACCATAGCAGTAAAGTGACAGGCTTGTCATGTTCTTAGCAGCATACTTTCTCCTTAACATGATAAAGACCAGAAGTAATAAGAAAACCATTTGCTTGAGTTTGTCACTTCTCACCAGGAAAACTGATGGTAAATTTTTAATAACATACTAATGTGAAATGGTATCTGATTTTTATTCTGACTTCTTGGGAACATTTTCACATAGACATTGCAAAGAAGATGCAGTCAGATAACTGAGACTTTCAACACAAGGAGGAGAGTTCCTACCACAGCCAAGGGGCTCGGGGGCACTGCCTCTCTAGCCGGTATCTTGCTCACTAGCAGCAGAACTGACCAGTAACCTTCCCTCCTGTGCACACCTTCCCACGGGCAGCAGAGCACCTGCTCTCGGCCCAGGACATAGAGCTTTTATTCAGAGGGAAATACATTCAACTGCATTTCATTTGGCCGTTGACTTCAGCAGGCTCAATCTACACTGTGTATCTGTTTAGAAATAAAATGAGTAAAAAATGTTAGAAAATAAATTTTTAAACCTCTTTTCTTATGAAAGCCCCTTGCTCTGTAGCACCTCCCAGATCTTTTGGAGCTTTAGTGTGTAATCATACGTACAGACACCAAAATCATAGTACAGAAGTGTGACAACTTTAATGGAGACTCTAAAGGATAAGTTGGTGATCATTTCTTGTTAAGATTGTGTTGCAAATAGCCATTGATAAACATCAATTGCATTTCCAAACTCCAAGAACTGAAAAGCATTGTTTAATATCAGGTAAGAGGACTCCTTCCGTTAGGCTTATGGTCTCTCACATGACAATTCGGCAGTATATTTGCTAGTTTCTGATCCCAAATGACTTTTATCTCTCAAACTCGTAATGATTTATTCCTTACGAAAATAAAGATTTTGCCTGTGTGTGACAGGGATGGTGGGCAGAACTGCTGAAGGGAAAAAGACAGGCTGAATTAAATTTATGTTCCAGATTTAAATTCTAATCAAATGAGTCGTCGTTAATCAGAGAGTGTGCAGGAATCCAGGACTGCACACTGGAGAACAGCTTTAAGCTGTTAAGAACTTTCATGAAGAATTCAAAATCAGGTCTTTAACTCAAGCTAAGGTAACCTGAACGTGACACTTTGTGTTGACACATAAATCTACCAAGAATAATTTTAACTTTTGCTGTTTATGATGGCCATGAGCACTGACAGTCCTATGATTAAGCTTAATCTAGAATTTTCAAATGTTTGGTTGAGTCTTTATTGTTACTGATCTTGAATTTCTTTTATTTGCCTTCTATGAAGGTATTGTTTCTTATTATCACAAAGAATCATGAACCTTATTTTACTTGGCCTTTGTGTGAGGGGTGATATTGGAATATGAATGACAATATGGGTCCAATAATTTCTATCCTATTTGGTCAAAAAGAGTAAAATTTGATGTTTTTCCACATATAGTAATCAACTCATCATAAGTATTTATACATTTTTTTCTCTTGGAACCCAGGTTAAAAATAGCTAGTTCAAATTTTTTAAATTCTTGAAATAGTTGAAAATTTATTTTTAAAGAGAAAATTATATTCAAGAAAGTCAGAAAAGAATGATACTTAATTTTAATATAAAATAAATTTCTTGTGTACCGAATGGAGGATACTATATCTGTATATTAATTTTTGTTTAGGTTTGAATCATTTAAACCCTCTCCTTTTCTCTTATAATTAGACCACTTAATCCTTTCTGTCATGTTTTTCATCTCCATCCATGCATTTGTTTGGTCTTGATATAAAATACCTGTTCTTGAGTTATTTTTACATACTTCTCCTCACAGTAACAATATCAGTAATTCTTGCCTACCCTGAATATATAAAATACTCATATGAAATGTGAAAATAAGTGATAGATGAAAACATTACTTCTCATTACTCTGCTTTGCATTCTGCCTAACTCACACTGTTGAAGATACATGTCAAATCCTTTCTAAGGTATGTATATTCATAAACAGCTGTCTTTCTTATAGCAAAGTTGCCACAGAAACAGAGGCTATGGAGGGCCATTGATCTGGTGACACACCACGCGTTCGATGGGTGCACCTTTGTGCTCCTTCTCAGGTGTTCCAGTTTGGACTCAGTTGCGAATGAATACAAGTTACACAGCCAGGAGTCTGAGGTTAAGATTTCTGTACTGCCAAAGATAAATACATTAATGTTGCTCCCTGCACCATGGAAAGTTCCCAAACACCCCTTCCCTTCTAGGAATAAAACAGAGACAACTTCTAACTCTGTTTGTATGATTCTCTAACATACCTGAACTCTCTTGCATTTCTTAGGACCTTTCAGTTACCACTCTTCCTATAGTTTAAAAGACAGCCAATGAAATAAAGAGTTCAGTTTGGGACATGAGGAAGCCCTACCTCTGTCCACACCATTTCTTCACATTATCATTCTGGAGCCATTCAGCAAAGCATCCAGAACCGCTCCCTTGGCAGAAAGTTCGCCCCAGTCCTTCACACTCTGACTCTGACGTCTTGACTCGTTTCTTCCTTGGCTTTCTCCGTGCCCCCACCCAGCCCCCGCGCTCTCCAGGAGAAACAAGACACACGCTGAACCTTTCTTACCTCCTCAGCCCTTACAATTTTCTTATTCGTATAGTATGTAGTTTTCCCACAGGAAATCACTGCAATTTGCATTTCTTGATTATTACTGTTAATTAGAAGCAGTGTCACAAATCATAGCTCCTTCACTTTGGAAAGCATGATAGTACTTTGACACTGGTTTTTCCTTCATTTTTATGCGTTAATGTACCATAATTCTCTTTCCATAAAAACAGTAACTGATACAATCAGTGCAAGAGTGTGTGGTGTGGGAGAAGTTCATTATGGAGGGGTAAAGGTTGCCAGAAGTGTTTTCCAAAAAGTGGATTAGTCCTTTTTCTCACCGCCCCCCCATAAGGGAAGTAAGTTTCTTGTTCGCTATGAGGAGCAGGGGTCTGTGTTTGCTTGTAGTACCCGGCTGTAAGGGGCTCCCTGGGTCTGCGAACCAAACCTGGAGAAATTCTTGAAAAGTAAAAGGAAGAATGGTGAACCACTATGAGTACACTTCTGTTTTACATACTAGACGTGTGCGTGTGTGTGTGCACATGTGTGCTGAGGTGGTAGTGTGAAGTTTGCTCACAAAACATTCCCACTATGGTTTACATTATGTTATGGCACAACTGGTTACTATTAAACATGATTCTTTCGTTTGATTGCTTTTTATTTCATTGTAAAGTAGGCGATGAGAGTGATTTGGGATGAAAAGAGTAGTACAGGACATGCAGGTGGACCTCCCATGCCCAGCTTTAACACGCCCCTGGTAGCTTATCCACGTTAGGCCTCCTTGCGAAGGCACTGCATCTGAAGGTAAGAGCATAAATGATCATTTAATCATTGGTCACTTCACTGCCAGGAATCGTGCAATAATTACATATAGTTCTTTTTTAATTTTTATTTATTGATTTGAGAGAGAGAGATCCATTTGTTGTACCACTTTTTTTTGCATTCATTGGTTGATTCTCATATATGCCCTGACTGGGGATTGAACCCACAACCTTGGCATATGGGGACAATGCTCTAAACAACTAAACTACCCAGTCAGGGCCTACATACAATTTTTTGATGCTGACATTTGTTTACAATAAATAGAATTGACATTGTCAATTTATTTCACCACTACCCATGGAATTGTAATTCATATTGAAAGAGATGACCTACAGATGAAAAACACCTGAGACCTCTCTGCTCACTCTTCTAAGCTGTATTCTAAAAAACAACTTCTCAGTTGAATATGTCTCCTAAACAGAATTTCCCGTTAAGTTTTCCCTGTTAAGTTAGTATAATTGGTCTTCCTGAATAAAAGAAACATAATTTCTGTAAGTGGCTTAATGCGAATATTTTTGCTGTCCATATCCTTACAAGCTAAATACAGCACCCCCTATAGATATTGTAAATTTTAAAGGGGGACTGAGTGTTTCCACGTATAGAATTACAGCTTGTGTCTTCCCTCTGTGCGGATTCACTGTCTCCAGGAGAAATTGGACTCATCCTGATTATTCCAGTCATTGAAATGTTATGATCTGTTCCTAGGAATATTTAGCATTTCATTTTTAAAATAAACTGTGCAGTTAACACGACAAAGGTGAGTGTTAATATTCCTAGAAAAAAACATATAAAAGGTTTATTCCCACTTCACATTAAAACTTTATCCCGCTTTCTTACTTTCCCCAAATGACCTCAGTACATTGCCGAGAAAGTGGAATGTGGATTCCTCGGAGTGTTCTCACTGCCGCCAGCGCGGTGTCCGTCACGTCGTGGTAAAATGGCTCAGTGGAATACAATTAACCATCTGCTCAGTACGGAACAACAATTCCAATCATCTGCTAGTTCACATACTTTAAATATAGCAATACTCTAGAAATTTCCTTAGTGTAAAGTACTGATTAAAATGTGTGTATGCCTGGCTTTCTGTTGGATCATACTTTAAGATGTTTTACTTTCCTAACATTAAGACCATTAAAAACTTAACAGAGACTACATTGGAATGAAAAAAGGACATGCTATTGTGTCAAACATGAGAAATGGACAAGTCTTTATTGTGAATTTATTCATAATAGCCATCAGCTTATTGAACTGTTTAATTTATCCCATTGTGATTATATGAATTTAAGATGTTTTCTTACTATATGTGTTAAATTGTTGCTTATAAATGTCTTCCTGGAAAAATAAGATTATTTGTAAGGTTTTTATAAATGTACAATGAGTGTGTAAATATAAGTGGAATCTGGGATGACTCTCAGTAATCTCAATTCAGCGACACCAGTTATGTGACACGCCCTGTGAAGTTAGCATCTGGGTGCGCGCGCACCTGTGCTGCAGGCCCATTGCTGCAGTTCTTCTCCAGGGGATTCATCACTTCATGTTTTGTACAAGTATTTGAGCTCTTCGTGTAATGGGGAAAGTTGCCATAAATATGTACATAAATGTTTCCTAATTGGGCACATGTTTTCACATTTAATTTTAAAGTACATCTTTTCATTTAGTTTCTACCCTTTTCATTTAGTTTGTAGCTTCTGTTTTATTACTTATTGAAAAAGGAAGGGAAATTGTTCATACGAAGCTAGCGTAAATACAGGGTGGAGCAAAAGTAGACTTACAGTTATGAGTACAGGAGACAGTTTATTCTTGTATTATTATTGTTTATTATTTTACAAACAAATGTAAACCTACTCTTGCCTCACTCTGTATTTTCAGAGTGGTAAATCAAAATATAACTAATGTGGACGTCTGTGTACATAATTGAAGGAGACATTATGCCTTACATAAGCACCAGGAGTGTGCAGTACGAAAGAGCGTATATGCATTTAAGAAAAGGCCGTCTGAGTGGCTGGCTTTGTGTGGTCAGATAACTAAACTTTGAATACCAAAAAATAACTAATGTTATTAGCAAGCATATCTGTTAATGGATAAAAGTTTGGTATTTTATTCCAAAAAGGGTTACACATAATATAGAAATCTGAAGCAATTATGCAGATAATTGATGCAAAACTACGCTTCTCCTCAGGTACATTCATCTTTCTGATGACTTGTATGCATGGTTGCCTCAGCTTGCCGTTGCTCAAATGAAGATTCCCATATAGGGTTCTGCATGCTACTCAATGGATAAATAAGAGTATACATGGAATAAGTCAGGCACAGCCAGACAAATGCTGTATGATCTCTCTTACGTGTAGAATCTTAAAAAAAAAGGCCATAGTTACAGAACCGATTGCTGGTTGCAAGAGGCAGGAGGTGTGAGAAATGGGTGAACTGTTTGGATTTTTATTATTTTATTTTAAATGTATTGAAACTATAGGAGAAGGAAGGTTATAATTTTAATTCAGAATTCATCCTAGATATATATATAGATAGATAGATAGATACATGTACATATACACACATATATATATACACACACACATGTGTCATTTCTGCAAATACTTAATATACTTAATACATCAAGTATATAAATCATCTCTTCAAAAAATATACTTAATACTTCAAATATATAAATTATTTCTTCAAATACTGATTTCACCGTATTTAAGAATATTTAAGTATTAAGTATTTCTAGTTATGGTTTTGATCCAAATGGGGTCTTCTAGTTCCGTGATGAAGCACATTCGTAAGCAGCGATGAGAAGAGAAAACACTGTAAATCCCCATGGCCAGATACTTTATTGAGCCACCAGTTACCTCAAATATCTCGTCAGGCAAGGTGTCTGTATTTCTGGGAAATGGAGGGCAGGTAGCAAAGCAGAGTCCCTGAATTTAAAACAAGTAGAAGTCATATAACTAAGAACTTTTCTGGAACTATTTCTAAGTAGTGCAAAAATGGTTATTAATAGCAGCAGCATTATGCAGATTTGGGGCACAAGCAGCATAGATAAATAAAACCAGCGGAATCAGTTGAATTCCACCCTACCTCCTCTTGGTGACCGAGATGGCAGTGTGAGAGTCCAAAATGAAGGGGAGGGTTGGTTTGTCTGCATCCCCAGCCCCAAACAAGATGAGTAATAACCAAGGGTTTGTCCTCATAGCTCAATGTATTCTTAAAAGTAAAAAAGCCATTTATCCTAAATGAGGCATAAAAATTAAATAAAAGAAATTGCAGAAGTTTATTCCCGACACAAATTGTCTGATGAGAAATGTGGTGTCACTCTTTGGAAAAATCCGGAGCCAATACACATGGTACATATAAATGTGTGGCTTCTCACACAGTTTGCAGAGCCTCCCTTGAAGTACATGTTGAGCTTCTCCAGGCTGTGGCTGTGTTTGTCAGTGTACAGCCACCTCAGATTTTCCTCCCAAGATTGTGTTTTTGCATCTGACAGCGTGCAATTCTTGATGGTAATAGGGAAGGAACTCTTGGTATCTAGTCATGTCATTAAAAAAAATTGCTTTTAAATATGCTCACAATGTCATTTCAGCTATCACATATGACATAAATTAGTACAGGTTGTATAACCTGTATTGCTCATCTGTGTAAATATTTTTCAGAGAAAGAAAGTTTAAGAATTGGAAAGTCAAATGTATTCTCTACATAGTCTTCTCTGGTGCTCACCATTTTTTTTTAATCCAGTAAATCATCATTCACTTATGATGGGAGGGATAGTACTTAATGGTTTTAAAATTGTTTTAATAGAACACGTTATTAATCACTTAAAGTGATATGAATTTAAATTTTAAGAACTCAGCATGCTATTACTCAGTGAACAATTACTACCCAAATCTTTATATATTTACTTCACCTTTATTTGAGAAGTACTTACCTAGGTACACTTTTTGATTTAAAGGAAAAAAACCCATAGAGCCAAACTTATACCATTTGAAAAAAGAGAATCCAATTAACACCTTAAAAAATATAAGCCATACATGAATGGGTTAAATGAAAATAGAAATACTGTCAATTGCAAATCAATGTCACCCTGGGACTTCTTTAACTAATATTCAAATTCAAAATTAAAACGCTCAGGCGCACCTTCCTTGGGGCATGCCCATGCAAATCTTCTTTTGGAGTGAATTTTTCTTTCTCCTAAACTCTAAGGGTCCCCACGAAACTTGCAACCAAGGAAACAAGGGGCAGCGGCAGCTCATCCTGGGCTAACCCCCACCCCGAACCTGACTCTAGGGCCTTCTTTTCTGACTTCCCAGTGAGCTGACAGCAGCTCCTCCTTAGCTCACTTCCTTCCCATAACATTTTTTTAATTTATTTTATTTTTTATTTTTAATATATTGTATTGATTGTGCTATTACAGTTGTCCCATTTTTCTCTCCTTTATTCCCCTCCACCCTGTACCCCCCTCCCACCAGCATTCCCCCACTTTAGTTCATGTCCATGGACTGTACATACAAGTTCTTTGGCTTCTCCATTTCCCATACTATTCTTAACCTCCCTCTGTCTATTCTGTACCTACCATTTATGCTTCTTTTTTTTGAAATGTTTTTTTTAATTAATTTCTTTAATTACAGTTATTTGCCATTTATGCTTCTTATTCCCTGTACCTTTTCCCCCATTCTCCCCTCTTCCCGCTCCCTGCTGATAACCTTCCACGTGATCTCCATTTCTGTGAGTCTGTTCCTGTTCTAGTTGTTTGCTTAGTTTGTTTTTGTTTTTGTTCTTTTAGGTTTGGTTGTTGATAGCTGTGAGTTTGTTGTCATTTTACTGTTAATATTTTTTATCTTCTTTTTCTTAGATAAGTCCCTTTAACAGTTCATATGATGAGGACTTGGTGACGTTTCTAGAGAGCCAGCGCAGCCCCGCTAGGCTCTCCTGTTGTTTCTTCCATCCTAGGCCCTTCCTTGTTTCACTGTCCTCAGCTTTAAGAAACATACTCTCAAAATCAAAAGAAAAAGAAAAAAAACTTGAAATGCTCAGTATAACAGCCACTGATAAGAAATTTATTGAACTGAATAAATAACCAAATTAAAATCAACATAGGATTCATATCTATTTGTATTATAGGTGGATTAGTAAATTTACTTTCAGTATTTCTAAGATGATTCTCTTCACAAAATCACACCATAACCAAGTTCTCAATAGTGAGTCATCCGAGTTTATTTTAGTCTATTAGGTAAAAATTGGTAGTTAGTCACAGGAATATAAATACAGCATAGGGAATGTAGTTAATAATACTGTAATAACTGTGTGGTGGGCACTGGAAACACCATGGGAACACTGTAAAGTACGCAATTACTTAAGCACTATACTGTACACCTGAAAGGGATACAAAATAACATTGAATGTAAACTGTAATTGAAAAATAAAAGTTAAAAATTTTAAGTAAAAATAATTAGGCATGGAATTTAATAAAGCAAAAGGGAAAGCTAGCTACAAAAGAACAAAAACTTTAATTTTAAAAAATTTAAAAATAAATATTTAGTCTACTTATCGAAAAATACCATATAAGCCAAGCGGTGAGGAACAAATACCATATGATCTCACCTTTAACTGTAACATAATCAACAAAAGAAAAAAGCAAGAAAAACATAACCAGAGACGTTGAAATTAAGAACAGTCTAACAATAGCCAGAGGGGAGGACTAGGGGGAGAAGGGTTTTCAGGAACCACTATAGAGGACACATGGACAGAACCAAGGGGGAGGGTGGAGGCAGGGGAGGGAGGTGGGTTTGGAGGGGGTCAGGGGAGGGGAGGGGAGAGGATGCAGACAACTATAATTGAACAACAATAAAGTAATTAAAAATAAAAAAACCATGTGAAATAGGCAGCACAATAATCTCCCCCTCTTCTCAAAAATGGTCATCTTCCTGAAAGAATTCTGAATGCAGAATTACATGGTCTGGGGAAGCTCGGTTTTGAATGTAAAGGCATTCAAAGCCCAATCTCTGTAGAACTTGTATGCTCTCAGTGTCTCTAAAATGAGCCTCTTAAATCATCTCCATGGAGGGAGTGGTCCGGGGTAAATAGCAGTCTGGCAAGCTGTCTCCATTTACTCCACTTCCCAGTTGATTTAAAGCCTTGTTTGGAAAGGTATTTACCACCCTGTTTTCAAGTTCTAGAAAGATGTGCATGTTTCTGGGTGAGAGTTACTGACCTGTGTATTTGTAAAAATGAGTAACTATTACATTTCTTTCCTTCACATAACCAGAAAAAATTTGTTTTGCTCTGGCAGCAGGCACTCTAGAAAACACGAAATAAAGCTTGGAAAACTATACGAGTATGTGCCAAAAAACTCTGGTGTCCATTTGAAATCTGTTTAAAATAAAAATATCCTTCTGGTTTACTTGGTAGTATTTCTTCTCGTCCGGTTCACCACAACTCAAGCTCTTGCACGGGGCCCCAGGACATAGGGTTCCGTTCCTCCCACTTGTGCATGAAGGGGACACTGGAAATGTGTGAGTTTGTCTAACTGAAGAGTTTGGGAGCAGATAAGTGATTAAATCAGATATCTTTTCCATTTGAGTTGCACAAATAGATGTTCTTACTCCTCATGAGTAGAAAATTGGCACTTACCAAGATTCATGATTAATCAGTGAACCACCACATAAATTTCAGACGTTAAAGGCAAACCATTAATTCCTAACCTATTGTGGGGGATTTCTTCCTGCTCAGGATGAGAATGTGTACTATAAGCTTAATATTATTGATCCCTTTGTGGCGATCTTTATTCTGCTTCCCAAAATAAGCTACATGATTCCAATTGTTTTTAGATGCAAATGCCAACAATTAAAAAACTACAAATCTATTTTTGGCATAAAAATCTACACACAAAAGATCTATAGAATAGGGAATCTAGGAACTTAACCAAAAGAGAGTTGTGAAAAATACCTACATTATTTTGGCCTTGGGCATAGAGAGTATAGTATATTGCAAAGAGTGATTTTTTAATTATTTCAACTTTTCAAGCTCTTTAGAGTAAATGCTTCCTTATTTCATAAATTAGATTTAGATTTTTACCATTTGTTTTACAAGATAAAAAAAAATATTTAGAATGTGCTTAGAGTTCAAGACATCCCTTACTTAGTTACTTAACTAGTAATTTATGTTTTCAGTGATTATGTTAAAAGAGTATATGGAAATTTTTTTCAAACTCTTAATTATAAGATAAATCAGTCAGAGATGTAAAAAAAAATGGTTTCTGAGGATGTTTGTATGTAGAACTCTTTCAACTGGAAAACACAGTCTGCACCATTCTGGAATGCAAACACAGAAGTATAAGATTAGTTTCCCATTAGGACATCTTTCTTCTCCTGAGATATTTAGCTGGTGCACTGATATGAAGGTGGATGTGGGAAGTTTTCTTTGATCTTTACATCCAGAAGAGATGAGGCCAGAGGAGGAGTCTTACTGCAAAGGACCTGGGAAATGTATTTGCAGAATTGGCTCCTCTGTCTTTGAATGAATTCCATTTGCTTACCCTATCTGAGCACAGCACTCTTTCCTGGGGCTGAAATTTTAACAGCTTCTGCCTGAATCACAGAGACGTGTTTCTCAAGCCATGTTTAAAGCAAAGAGCATAGGTTAAGGTAAGGGGGTGGGGATTGTAACTTCAAAGGGGGAAAAAGAAGTCTGTTTTCCTTTCACAATAGAGCACATAGAAAATGCTCTTACAAGTCAATGAAGAAATTGTTATCCAATCATTCATTATTTGATCAACTGAAATCTCACTTGTCCAGTAAGAAATTTGCATACTTTTATATTTTTTTATGTTAAATACCATAGGACAGAATGGTAGGGATGAAAATCAGTCAACTGCCTCACAAGGGATAAGAAAAATTCTACCTTGATATTAGCAAAGGCAAAGGAGAAAATTAACACCAGAAGAGGCATCATTTCCACACAAAATAGCTCTGGGCATTTCCTGAGTGAGTGGGATTAGCAATCTAAATAAATCATATTTCAAGAAGTAACAGCAACAGCTAAAATTTAAAGGGATTATTAAAATAACATTTACATAATGACTCTTGAACTTTTATTAAAACCACAAAGAACAATTCCTTTTTTTGAACTTATGAAATAAGGGGCTGAATGTGCAACTGACCGCTGCTAGTGATGATGTGGAATATACATAAGCTGAATGGTTTGTTTTCATCGTGGTTTCTAACCCGAAGAGACCATGAGAGGCAAAGTCTGTATGACGCTGTACGCACACACACAGGTCACCATGGGCCATCCTACCCATGAAATGGCAGGTAAACATTTTCTGGTCAAAAGAAAATAAAAGAAACAGCACTCTGCATGCTTCACTCTGCAAGGTGAATTTCCCTAGAAAGACCCCAGTGAAAATGGCTGCAGTTACAACAAGAAGCGAAGGAAGGGGACCGATGACATTCTCTCTGAAGGACGCAGCTGAGGTTGATCCAGGTTTATCCAAGTGTGCTACCTTCCTGAGCCGTGAGCTTTCGTCTCTCAGGTGTTGATTGTTTTCTGACAGCTTCATCGTTTCTCCCTGAAGTCTTTTATTCTCTCCATGAGTTTCCTTGTTTCAGTGTCACTGAGCGGGACACTATGTGGTTTTGCATCTTAGATGCATTCAGCAGCACAACTTTGCTAGGTTCCATATCATCCAATTTATCATTTGCATTGGGCATTTCAAAAACACATCCCAGTTTAGAATCCATTAACTCATCGGATTTTGCCTCTTTCCACACAGCTTCCATATCTGAAGTGTTTGCTGGAGCAAACATTGTACTGTAAACTTGCGATTACTCTTTTCACTGGGATGACCCTCAAAAGGCTGACGCAGTCACAGTCAGCCCTGGCTCAGTAATCCCACCGTGGGGCCTCACACAGTAGTTTGTAGTCTTCACTTTGAAACATACTTTTCTACCTGATGGATTTCACAACTTAAGATTTGCATCTGTGAAGGGGCCTTTGAATTTCAGGTCTGTGGGAAGGTCAAGGTCCTGATTTCAGTTCCTTTGGATAAGTACCCTGAAGTAGGAATAGCCAGACCATATGATAGTTCTGTGTTTAATTTTTTGAGGAACCTAAATACTGTTTTCCTTAATGCAACAATTTACATTCTCACCAACAGTGTACAGGGTTCCCTTCTCTCCACATCCTTGTCAACGTGTGTTATCTTTTGATTTGTAATAAGCGACATTGTAGCAGATCTCATTGTGATTTGGGTTTGCCTTCCTCTGACTAATAATGATGTTGAGCACTTTTTCATATACCTGTTGGCCACTTGTATGTCTTCTTTCGAAACATGATCATTCAGGTTCTTTGCCCACTTTTTAATTGGGTTATATATTTTTGCTTTTGAGTTTAGGAGTTCCTTTTATATTTGCAATGTTAACCCCTTATCAGATACATGGTTTGAAAATATTTTCTCTCATTACATAGATTGCTTTTTTATTTTGTTCATTGTTTCTTTGCTGTGGAGAAGCTTTTTAGTTTGATATAATCTCAGTTATTTTGCTTTTATTGCCCGTGCTTTTGGTGTCATGACCAAAAATTCATTGCTAAGACCAATGTCTGGGAACTTTTTCTCTGTTTCCTTCTAGGAGTGTTATGGTTTCCAGTTTTACATGTAAGTGAAACAAAACATAAAAATGTGACTCACCCCAAACAGAAAACTGGAGATATCCCTGATAAGGAATGTGTGTAACCTCTAGGCAAAACAAACAAAGAAAAGCAACTCAGATACTGACTTACAAAGTTTTATCACTTTTGCTTATTAATATATATTTAAACTTTGAAAATTAAGAAATAAAAGACCTCTTATTAGAAGCAGTTTAGATAGTATCACGGAGCGACGGACCGGAGCATCATCAGACAGAACACGGGGGCTACAGCCCCACTGCCGCTGTCCAGCTGTAACCAGGGCGTGTGTGTCCTCTCTGAGCTTTGGTTTGCTCAGCTCCAGCATAAGCACATGGAGCTGAAAAATGTCTAAGCACCATTAACTTCTCAAGGAAGTAACAATGATAAAACATCTATTCTTAATGCCATTACATTTTGATAGTACTGCTACTAATGCTATATCTAGCACTGTTAATGTCAAAATGAGATCTTGTAAGTAGCTAGAAGATTGCATTGATGTAGAGAAATAATCTGAAAAGATAACTTCTAAATCTTTTTATTTCTTCTAATAAAAATAATTTTGGGGGCCTAATTTTTCTGAAAATTTACCACTATTTTTTAGTTCACTTGCCTATGTTAACGGTCAGTACTCATTGAAAATTCCAGGGAAATAGTCTAATAATATCAGTGTTCTGAGATAATTTTAGGTTTTTAAAGAAAGAAGCAATTAACAGGTGATAAGAGTCGGAAGTGACGTGTTTAAATATGTTCCTCGTCCAATGCTTTAAGGCCATTCACATATTTAACAAGAATTTAAAAACACATGCCTACATCTTTACAGGACTAACTTTTGTCCTCTCCACTACATTCTGAACTTCATTGCCTCTGCTTTAGAACTCTGACCTCATGAATAGCTAATAATATTTAAAGAGTTGAGGTATTAACGCATAAGAACATATTTTTATGAAGCCATCTTCTGGTGGAGATTGTCTACTATTTCATTCATTTGAAGAGAACTCTAAATGTCCCCTGTGGGAAGAAAGCTACCATAATACATTGATGTAGTAATGAGATTTTAGTATCTTAAATGTTTAGAATATGAATTTAGAAGACATACTGATGAAATAAGATGTCACAGGAAAGCAAATATAATGAAAACATATTAATTAAAATGGCAATGTCTTAATAAGCCATGCAGTGTTTAACATCAGACTGAACAGAATATGATATGTTTTGGAAGCAGGGAAAGAGGAGGGCAGTTCCTCTGGTCGTCTCGGAGATTTAAAGTCTTCATTCATCACTCTACGATTTGTTGTGGATGTTTTTCTTTAGTTGGTGTACATTTTGTCCTGAATTAGACTATAGTTCATTTGATACACTCTACAAATCTGCACAGGTTCAACAAATCGTATGTACATATATATGTTGTTTTTGTACTTGAACTCACAGTTTTGTATAGTTTTGTATTTTCCTTGACTATGTTTTTAGAATTATGCTAGAGTTCATGTATATAATTTAAGTTGTTTTGAAACCAAAAAACTCCTTACGTTGGGCTTTATTGATGATGAGTTCTTAAAAAGGCTAAAATTATATTCTTCACATTTCACTGTTCTCTGTAGATATGCATTTATCTGTGTCAGTGGTACTCATGTCTTGTGATTTGGGATACATTGTAGAATAAAGTTTCATCTTACCAAAAAAATATTCTGATAAACTACACTGAATTTCTGTAGTTATAATTATTTAAGAAAACAAACTAAGGATGAAATTAATTTTAGATTAATTTTGAAAATAAGAATGTAGTTATGATATTATAAAGTATAATAAATAAAATAGTACAAAATATCTAGAAAAATATTGTCATGATTCCCAGCATTAGGTTTACTCTGAAGTCATACTTCACAGGTTCAATTCCTGGTTCCTCCATTTCACATTGTGTGAATTTGGACAAAGTACTTAACTTGTACTTATGTTTATCAAATATAAAATGGGAATAAAATAGTACCTTTAACCAATCCTGTGACAATTACATGAAATAATGCATATAATTCACTTTGTATATTGTCTAGCACACATAACAATAAATGTTGCTATAATTATTAATAACCAAATCTAATGAATCTATTATAATTAGAAAATACTAAAAAACAATTCTTAGATTGATTCTATTAGATGAATAAAATGTTTAGTGATTATTTAAAAATTCCCAAATTTTTCCATGATACAGGGGCAGGTGTCTGGCAGACAGTGGTAGGGGTCTAACCATGTGGGATTTTATCCACCTCCAGCCCCCATACCCTCAACAACAAACACGGATGAGACCGCAAACTCCCAAATATAGCCCCAGATGGTATAACTCAGTGGATTGAGCGCCAGCCTGAGATCCAAAGGGTCACAGGTTCGACTTCCAGTCAGGGCACATGACTGGGTTGCATGCCAGGTCCCCAGTAGGGGGGGTGCGAGAGGCAACCACACATTGATGTTTCCCTCTCTTTCTCCTTCCCCTCCCCTCTGTCTAAAAATAAATAAATTAATTATTTAAAATAAAAATCCCAAAATATGCATATTTTAATACTCTGGTTTCTCTTCAGATTGTATAAATCTTTCTCCTTTTACCAAAATATGCATATTTCTCTTACAACCATTAAGTTTCCTTGTTCAAATTGAAAAATGTTAAAGTTTTGCTTTGTTTCAACAAGGTACATTAGATGACTAAAAACTTAAAATTTTAAGTATCTTTAAGTAAAACTCTCATGACATGTATAGGATTAAGGTTTCCAAGAATCACATTCAACTTTGATTTAGATTTTCAAAAACTTACCTAGGTAAATTAAGTCTTTCATATTAAAATCAGTTAGAAAAACATTAATCAGAATTCTGAAAGATTTTTAATTTTTCATTACTTTGTTGCAATTTTGAGAAAAATAATCAGAACAGTAGCTTATATAGAAATTCTATCAATACAGTATGTTTTGTAGGATATATTCTGAATTCAGGACAGATTTGGTCTGATTACAACATATTCTACATCTATATTCTGTCATTGAGGTGATGGGAGATCCAAAAATATGAAAGATTTTGTTTGTTACACTATAGACTATATCTAGAAAGTGGGCCAAAGAAACATGTTCATCAAGTATTGAAGTTCAAAAAATGGTTCCTTTCTTTTCATGAGTAAAATTCCATTGTATATATATACCATGTCTTCTTCATCCAATCATCCATTGATGGACACCTAGATTGCTTCCATGTCTTGGCGATTGTAAATAATGATGCAGTGAACATAGAGGTGCAGCTATCTCTTCAAATTAATGTTTTCATTCTCTTCAAATACATTTCTGGAAGTGAAACTGCTGAGTCATATGGTAGTTCTACTTTTAGTTTTTTTGAGGAATCATATACAGTTATCCATGGTGGCTGCACCAATTTATGGGGTTGGGGTCAAATGAAATGGTGAAGGGGAATATAGTCAATGATATTGTGTTAACGGCACGGTGGCAAATAGTTACTAGACTTAGTGTGGTGATCGCAACGTAAGGTATATAAATGTCAAACCACTAGTTTGTACATCTGAAATTAACACAGTGTTGTATGCCAACCATGCTTTAATAAAAATTTTTCAATTAAATAACCATTTTTAATAAGTGGTTCTTCTTAACCCTCTAACAGCAAGAAATCCAGTTAGCTAGCCTGCCTGATACATTTTTGCCTTCTCCTGTCATTCTGCTATCAGCCCAAACGTCACCTCTCCAGAGAGCTCTTCCATGACCCCTTAGCTAAAGTCACAGGCCCCCACCTCGTTTCCTGCTTTATTTTCTTCGTAGTGTTTATATCTATGCTAAATTATCATATTAGTTTTTGTGTTGATCTCTGGCCTTTTCCCACTAGAAGGTGAGCTCTGTGAGAGCAGGAACTTGGCCTTGCTCACCGCTGTGCCTAGACCAGTGTCTGACACATGAATGAATAAAAACAATGGCTGAATGGGAGTCACTCAACAGTGAGTTTGCGGTCTCATCCGTGTTTGTTGTTGAGGGTATGGGGGCTGGAGGTGGATAAAATCCCACATGGTTAGACCCCTACCACTGTCTGCCAGACACCTGCCCCTGTATCATGGAAAAAAGAAGAGGCAGTACCCTTACAGCAAAAGGGGCCCCTGCTCTCATCCCACACTTTAAAGGGCTCTATCTATCATGAGCACAGTCCCCCAGATTTCTATTAAACCAGACGAGACACTCTGCCTCTTGGGATCTGGCACTCAGCACCAACACCGCATCATCTTTAACCCTAAATATCCACCCGGATGGCAAATGCTGTCCAGGCCCCAGGGAAATCCTTCTCTACCTTGCTTGTCCTATGTTCTCAATCAAAACCGGGCTGTATCTTAATTTAATAAAGGTTCATGGTATTTCAGAGTCAGCAATAAACTCTGCTTCAGAGTACAGGAGAATGTGAGGGGAAGGATTCTGTAGGTAGATGAAGAGAAATCAATTCACTTGACAAAACTTTACTGTGGGATGGTTATGTGTAAAATAGATTCTATTGCATACCAAAGTATTTCCCAGGAGAGCTGTCTTCCTTTTTCTTTCCTTTTCTTTTTTCTTTTTTTTCCATGTTCTAATTCCTGACTCAGGAGATACCTGGAAATTAGGACAGTGCTTGCAACAGGCGCGTAGCTGCTGTGTGAAGCTCTACGTATGAAAGTTACTCATCCAAACACCGCCGGCCCATCAGCAGAACAGACATGTGTGATAATAATTAAATTCAGTTGTGTTACCTATTTTACCAACTTTGTATTTTGTCACCATGAATGTAGATTTTTTTGGATGGGAGGACAGAATATATTTTATTTAACAATTTCCTCACTTCTAATCTTAAATATTTAGATGTGTGTGGGTCTCCATTTGGACTCTTGTTCTAAGATCCTCAATTTTTAGGGACAGGCTTGCTTGCAATGATTCTCTTCATTGCAAAGGTCCTACGCGAACTCCCTGTACAGGTTACTAATACTGCATAACACAATTACCCCAAACTCAGAGGGCAAGGTCACATGCAGGTTTTTGTCCAGTTGTGTTTAGCTGGAGAAACCTAAAACTCTTTGGCCACTAAGTTGATTGGATCCCCCGTGGGGGCCTTTCGCCTAATCAAATCTGACTGCATGTGGCCTCTTCCCTGGGGAACAGACTCTGAGCAAAGATTTGTATGCTGGAAGTTTTTAGAGTGTGCCGTCCATACAGTATCTGTAAGGGAAGGATGTTCGTTTCCTACTGTTGATGTAACAAATTACCACAAACTTAGTGGCTTAACAGTGCAATTTATCCTCTTACAGTTCGAGACATCAGAGTCTAAAGGCACTGACAGGTGTGTATTCCCTCTGGCATTCTTAAGGAGTATCCACTTTCTTGACTTTTTCGTCTTCCAGAGGTCACCTGTATTACTGGAGTTGTGGTCCCTTCCTCTGTCTGCAAAACCAGCAGCACATCTGTCTTGACCTCCGGAGTCTCTCTTACGAGGACCTCGGTGATTACCTTGGGTCCACCAGAGGTAATCTCTCTATCTACAGATCTTTAAGTTAATCACATCTGCAAAGTTCCCGTAACACATTCACAGGATGTGGGGAGCAGGCGCAGACATCTCTGGGAGGGCATTATGCTGCCCATCACAGAAGGGAGGGAGCAGGGCCGGGCAGAGGAGAGGCTGAACTGTGGAACAGATGCAACAGAAGCCTCAGCCAAGCCCACGGACAGTCTAAACCAGGCATGTTCTTCAATGATGTCCCACATTGAGGCAAGAGGCCAGGCCTCTGTACTCTCCACAGTAACCAGTCAATGAACACTCCCACCCCCGAGAGGAAGCAAAAACTAAAGCCTGGCAGTTCCCTTCTACCAAAGGCAATTCCTGGGGAGCTGCCCCAGGAGTAGGGACACTCTCGGCAGATGGGGAAATGAATGTGTGGGTCCTGAAAATTGTATCTCTGATCTGTGCAGCACACCGCAAAATCCACTAACGTCCACCTCTTCCCTGCTCAGACCCGCCTGCTTTGTACAGTGTAAGTCAGACCACCTTGGAGTAGCTGTTCCAAAATGCTGGCTGGTCTTTCTTCCTGGAGAAAATTTGTAAGAACTTAAGTGGGACACACTGTGGCCCCACCACTGCGTCTGGTTTCAGAACTCTGACTGATGCTCATAATCACCCTCCTCAACTGCTCATTTTAGAGAACCCTGGACTAGCACCCCCACTGGTTTAGGTGGTTTACCTGGTGGGTGAACCAGACCCTCAGCCCCAAGAGATCTGGTTCATCCCTGCTCACATGCCCTTCGCAGGCCATGGCTGCTGCACAGGTCGTTTTTCACCAAAATCAGCCAAGGGAGATACTCTGTGCATCACTGCATGCCAAATGTATTTTTGCCTTTACCCAGAAGTCACACCTCTGGGAGCAGGGTCCATTAACCCTGCCGGGATGGTGACATTTTTATTTCCTGCTGGGTTCTTGCCACAAGGAAACTGAAGTGACTGAGACTCTTGCTCAACCCTAAGCAGAACTTCTTCCCATTTGGGAATCAGAAGCTCTAGATCCACAAACCTAGAGAGTTTCAAAGGCTGGAATTATACATTTCCCAAGTGGGTCGGCAGCAGTGACAGTAAGTGGGTCTGTGCCCACTTCCGTCCCTTGCTTCCCAGACCCGCATGTTCTATGAGGGACACATAATCATGACCTGCAATGGTCCCCTAACTCTGCTCCTTCCACCTTTGTCCTTTGCAGTCTATGCTCATCTGAGCAGCCAGAGCGACCCTTCTGTGATGTAATACTAGTCATGTCTTTCCTCTGCTCGCAAGTCTCCCATTCCCCACTTCACTCAGGTTAAAAGCCAAGATCCTTACAATGGCCCTGGAGGCCCTCCACAACCTCTCTCCCTTTATTACTGTTCCGATATCATCTCAGGGCCCCCCGCCCACTCTTGTCCGCACAGAATCTGTGCCATTCCTCAAGCATACCAGGTACACTTCTATGCACAGGCCTTCGCACATGCCGTTCCCTCTCCCAGAACGCTGCCACATTAGAGTAACACAGGCACTGCTGCAATGACAAACTGTCCCCAAATGCAGAGTTCATGGGTCAGACACTGGCTCTGGTCTGTGCCATTCTGGTCGAGATGCCCCATGACAGATCCTCCTCTACCTGGAACTCCGCTGGCTGAAAGGAAGGGAACACAACAAATCACACCCTGGCTCTTAAAGCTCCTCACCCACCACTGCTCACATTTCATTGGACACATTTTATTTCATTTACATTCAAGGAGATACGACATGTAATCCTGCCGTGTGGCCAGAAGGAAGAGGATAAGAACATTAATCTACAGACCTAAAGACACTACCTTCTTCCCCAGAGAGGCCCCATGGTGTGTTCTCTTTCTCTCTCTCTCTCTTCCCCACCCCTCCCACTTCCTTCAAATTTCTGCACATGAGTCACATTCTCAGCAAGGCCTTTCCTAACCACTGTGTGTGAATTACAACGCCCTCTCTGTTTTATTTTTCCCCAAAGTATTATGCATGTGTGCCCGCACAAATACACAGAGATTTACATTTTTCTTTTGTTCCATTTCTGCCTCCCCTGACCAGACGTAAGCTCTCTGAGAGCAGGGAGTTTCGCCTGTTTCTGTGCTGTTGCTTCCCTGGCCCCTAGAGCACGGTTCTTCAGAGGGGGAGCCCTCGGCATTTGCTGGGGGAACATTCAGGATCCATTTAAGATGGATCCTGAATATTCTCATTCACATTAGGACTTTGCGAGATTAATTTTTGGTAGTCACTTATCTCCAAACTTCTTCTGACCTAGTTTAAGTGATGAGAAAAGAAACAAAATAAAAAGGAAATGGTGCTTCATTTTTATATCCCTTGGTATCTGAGGCTTTGTCTGTCATTCTCTCTAGGAGCGGATGTGAGAGAGAGTTGTGGGAAAAACAATTTTTCTAAGATTTCTTAAAACATTTGTCTCTATGAGTTCCAACATTTTTCTGACCTACAAAATACTGACATCTAATGTGAAGTGATTTTTAATTGAGTATGAATATTGTTAAAATGTATAGAGGGGATCAATCACACAGCAAAAAGTAATTTTTAAGACAATGAAGATGTTATCAGTTGCAAGCACAGGCTAGCATACCACTTATCACGCTAAGTAATGGGCAGTGGTTCAGATAAATGGCTGTCAGCTGACACTAGTTACTTCCCCGCATTTTCCCCGCTTCCATTTTCTCTGCAAGTAATAAAACTAAGAGAAAAAATACCAAATTAAAAATCCATATCTGCATTATGGGAAAAAACTTTTATTTCTAAATACTTTATGCTGATTATTGGGACATTATTAAATATTACCTGAATAATATTGCAGTTGTCAATGGCTGTTAGGACCTTGGGCATATGAATCAAGAAGCAAAGTTACTTAGGAATTCAGATTGTATTACTAATTAGGTGGGCAACTTGGGGTAAACTTCTGCATCTCAGTTTAAAAATTATAATAATTATAGTGACCAACCCCATGCAGAATCTCTTGTGAATAAATTCATGGTCCTAAAGCTTTTCAGGATAATGTGACACTGTAAAGTTGGGTCACTCTTTTAGTCTCCCGTGGGTCAGGAACTGCCCGCGCTGGATCTGTCTGGTGCTGCCTGGCGCCCCCTGCAGCACCCGCGCAGGCCTGTGCGCCGAGGCCCGGTGGGGACTGACCCGCTGTCTGATTTGAGGGCACACTGATCACTAAGTAGGTTTTTGCGTCTCTAGCAGTCAGTTGCATGACTAAAACACAGATTTCAAAATTGCTATGAGAAAAAAACATTTTGAATATAATATTACCTTTGTTTTATTAGGATATATATAGGGTACAAGCGAACATAATTATAAAAGTATACCATCTCAAAAAAAAAAAAAACTATACGCCAAGATTGTGGGTTCAATCCCTGGTCAGGGACATACAAAAAGCAACCAATGAATGCATAAATAAGTGGAACAACAAATTGATGTTTACCCCCGCCCTCTCTCTCTCCCTCTTTCTCTCTCCCCCCCACCCTCTTCTTCTCTCCTTCTAAAGTCAATGAATATTTTTAAGTGCAATATTATCAGCTGGATCATTCACCTGATATGAGCAAAAAACGAGCAGCACTCAAATCTGAGGTTGAAAAAATGGATAGAAATTAATATTTTCATAGGAAATAAAACACTACCAGCAATTATATAACAGCACTGTAGGGGGATCTCATAACTCTTTTGGTTACACATGACAGATAACCAAATTCAAATGGTCTTAAAGCAAAAAAGAAGGGCAATAGGGAAGACTTCTTTGTGCACATCATTGGAAAGCTCCAAAGTATCCACTTCAGGTGAGGCTTGTCTTTCCCCATAGCTTCCCAGGCTCTATACGAGTCATTGGTAATTTCTGAGATGTGTCTAACTTCCGTTCTTCATTCCTAATTAGGACTCAGTTTCCTTTTGGGGAATAACTTCTCACCCAAATAACTGTGCTGAACCTTAGTGAGAAAGTAATGCCAGCCACCTATCTCTGCTGAGACCAAGATGAACAGATTGCACCCCTCCCTGTGTCCTCCCCTTCCCCTGCCCTAGGGTCACGGGCAGACACATTACTTAAGCTTAGTCAGGTAGATGCTGTCCCCTGAGACTTTTTGCTCTTGAGAAAGTTCCACAAGGAAGGAAGGAGCAGGAACAAGGCCATAGCAGAATCTTCATAAGCAATGCCTGCTGTGCTTCTCAGCCCTGCAGCCAAGTCTTTGCTCCTGCCTACTGTCAAGCCCGGTTTTTCATATTTAGTCAAATCTGGGAGCCCCAAAGCATTTCCCTTTGCTTAGGGTGCATAGGTGATGCTGCTTGACTGACAGAGTGGTGAAGACTATGGGGATGGCCATGTGAAGGAGAGCCGCCCCCCTCCGTATTCCCGTGGTACCGGGCACTGCATCTTTTGATATACCCTCATCACATTTCACTACTGATTTGCCCATCTGCCTTCCCCACCACACTGAGAGTTCCCTTATGCTCAGCCAGGTGTCCAGTCAATGTCATGCATTCAAAATAATCTGTGTTGAATGAATAGATTAATGAATGAATGAATGCTTGTATTAAATAATTATAAAATTTAAGGCAGTATATTATCATGCACAGATCAGAACGGCTCTTTACAAAGCGTCAAACTTGTCTGAAGGAATTTTTTAGGCTGTTCTATGAGGAGTTATTGCACATTCTTTGAGGATCTATACACCTGTCAGGACTAATCTTGTTTCATCCCTAAAATCTAATCTGAAGTTTTCTTCAGGGCAGATTGATGCCTAGCTAATGGAGATAAATATTATCCATTTGCCACCAGAAACGTCTCTTCCTAAATTCAATAAAGAATCAAAACCCCAGCTTGCTTTTAGCCTGCCAGCGCCACTCCCAGGAACCAGACCAGCTGTGTGGGAAAAGACCTGCTGTGCCCCCAGGGTGCAGCACTGCTCGGTGGGCACCCGCTCCCGCTGCCCTGCCACGCATGGCCTGTGCCCTTCAGTCACGTCAGCCACAGGTTTGGCCTCACTACAACGTCAGGCCAACTCTAGTACCTCTGTGGGTGGGCATGTGTGTCCCCCAAGGTGGGCAGGACGGCATGGTGAGCATAGCGTGCTAAGGGTTGGGGGGAGGCCATGCAATCCAGCAGGGCCTTCCTCTTCCTCTCCCACTTGCCCTTTCTCTCCCTTGTCGTCCTGAGCAACGCAGGCCGAAGGCCATTCAGGGAGGTGGAGCAGGGTGGTGTATGTGGGGGCGCCCCAGAGTGGGGAGGGAGGTGCCAGGACAAGACCCACTGGACTCCAGGGCCTGAGTCAGTGAGGAGGGCACTCCCCACCCCGCCCCCAGGCACAAGGGTGCGGAGGAGATAAGAGATTGGGTATGCATGGAGGGGCTGACCAAACAAGGCAGTCTACTGAGCACGATGTAAGCCAGGCCCCTCATTGTCAGAAATGGAATTAGAAATATGGGGAAGGAGCCCTGGCCAGATAGCTCAGTTGTTAGACTGTCAACCCGATACACCAAGGCTGTGGGTTCAATGCCCAGTCAGGACACACACAGAAATCAACCAATGAATGTATAGATAAGTGGAACAACAAATTGATCTCTCTCTCTCTCTCTCTCTTTCTCCATATTTCTTATTTTATTTTATTTATTTATTGATGAATGAGAGAGTGAGGGGGAGAGAGAGAGAGAATCCACACAGAACCCGCCCTGCAGCGGCGGATAAGAACTGATGTGTCAATCTGAACTCAGAGTTCTATAGATGGATAGAATATTCGTTTCCTAGAGCTCATGTAACAAATACACAAACTGGGTCGCATAAAACAACAGCTGTTTATTCTCTCACCATTCTGGAGGCCACAAGTCCAAACTCAAAGTGTAGGCAGGGTCACGCTGCCCAGAGGCCCTGGGGAAGAGCCCTGCCCTGCCCCTTCCAGCTTCTGGTGGCTCCTTGTGCTCCTTCGCCTGTGACCACATCGCCCCAGTCTCTGTCTCCTCCTCTTCTCTGTGCGTCTTCTCCTCTGTGTCTATAAGGATACATGTGATTGCATTTAGGTGCACCTGGACAATTCAGGATAAGCTTCTCATCTCAGATACTTAATTATATTTTTCCATATAAGGTAATATTCACAGGTACTGGTGATTAGGATGCCTAGTTGCAGGGATAGGAAGACAAAAAAATACAAAATGAGACTGAAACATCTGTTTATACTGCAAAACAAGAAACAACAAAAGATGAAGGAAACTTGTCAAAAGGACACAGAAGCCAGCTTGAGTAGGCTCCCTCTGACCCAACTGGGAACAATTTCAGCATCGAAATGAATATCACAAAAACATTGAGTAAAATAAGAAACCATGGGCCCATGGAAATAAAAATAAATTAATAAATCAATCAAGAATTTCCTGAGGAATGAGTATTTACATAGTTTCAAAGCACCTCCACACAAAATGCTTATTAATTACAAAAGGGAAATTTTCAGGAGAAGAGCCTGGAGATATCACTTTAATGAAATGACAAAAATGAACATCAAAAGTGGGACAGATTGAATTGAGTACCACTGGATAAGCTGCACGAGGAAGAATACAGCGACTTCTTAATATCCCTGCCCAAGACGTGTAAACTGCACCGAGTAAGATGAGACAGCAGGCAAACCCAAACTGAGAAACAACTGACCTATCACCTTCCTTCAAAGGGGCGAGGTCGTGGAAGTGAAGACTTGTTCCAGATTGACCAAGACAGGGGGGAGTAAAAGGAAGGAAGAAAAAGAAATAAGAAAGGGGGGGAAAAAAACAAAGAAAAGTACAGTCTAATATATCTCAAAAATGTAGATACAAAATTCCTCAACAAAATATTAGCAAATAGAATTCAGCAGTACAGAAAAAGAATTATACACCATGACTAAGAGGGCTTTATCCCAGAGCTATTAGGCTGGCTCAACATTTGAAAAGAATCAGTATACTTCAGCACAGTGACCAGGAATGGTGGCGGCAGCCAGGGGACCCCATTGAGCAGTGCCTGGAATGAAGGTGAGGCCCAGCAAATCTAGGAAGGTGAAAAAACTGGACTCTGCACAAGTGGCCTTTGTTCAAACAAAATAAGGTGCTGCTCAGCACACACACTAGGTGACTCCAGGGCTGTTTGTCACATGCCGCCAGGGCCTCTGGGAGCACGGGGACAAACGGGAAGGGCTGGCTTGCAGCTGCAAGTGCTAAGTGGGACAGCCCCAGTCTCCTCCCCAAGGTCAGAGTCATCCTGAGAGTACGGTTGGGGGCAAAGGAGAGCGAGAGACCCTGCCAGTCGAAATAGAAGAAAGCCCATTCAGGAGCTCTGTATTTAAATTGTAACCATACCCTTCTCAGTTTGAATTTGAATTTGAAACCATTGGCCGGACAGCTTCCCTAACCTATTCCAGAGGTGGAGACAGAGTCTGAGAGAGACAGCTCATTCCAGACCACTCAAATGGGCTACTATTAGCATCCCTTAAAGTACTTCTTTCGTGAACTGCTAATGGACTCCAAACACAGGAAGTATTTTGGCGTGAAATACTTTGAATTACCAAATCCTCTGCCAGGGACTCATCTCCTGAAAGGCTCCCAGCTGCCCATGATGTTCAGAACAGTGGAAGTGCCGTGGCTCTCTGCTTCGTTGGCATCCATCCCTTCAGCATTCACCGTTCTGGCGTCCGTCCCAAGCTGACGGTGTCCCGATGTCCTACTGAGATGAAGCTCTGCCTTAAAGCCCACTTCCCCTAGCAGTCAGCCTGAGTGCTGGGAGCTAAGACCCTCAGGAGCAGCCCTTAATCAGCTAGGGATGGGAGTTGGAGGACAAAAATCCAGCTTCCATGTCTCTGAGAGGCTGTTCTTCACAAAACATAACGTGCTCGTGACTCGCCTGGGCATCTTAATAAAATGAAGATTCCCATGCAGCACGTCTGGCTGGGGCCTGAGGTTCTGCATTTCTAACAAGCTCCCAGGTGACGCCAGGGATGCTGGCTGGGGACCACACTTTGACTCCCCTACAAATGCTTCTCTGCTGTTTCCTCTCAGATATACTGCTTGTTCTCAAAATTGTGCTGGGGGGTCTGTTTCCGGGGGACAGCACTTCGTCTTATATTTCATGCTCCTCGTTCTCAGTTTTTCCAAAGCCCAACCACTACCTTGCAGTGTGGCTCAGGCCAGACACTTCATTTCTTCCTCTCCAGAATGAGGGGTCAGACTGTCGAGTTCCCTTCCCACTCCAACATTCTAAAGATGTTCTCACTATCACACTTTCCACTCTCTCCCCAATCAGCTCTCCTGCGTTTGTGCATGACCTTTTACAATCAAGCTGGCTTCACATTCTGCTCATCTTCAAAAGATGTCTCTAAACAGAAATGGAAAATGGAAGCCTTTTCTTCAAACATAATAGCAAAAATGACATTTTCATTGTGCAAGAGAAAAAGAGATCTTTCAGAAAAACATAAGAATAGTAGTGTTAGGCTGAGGCTATTAAAATGGAAATCAGTGAGAAAGCAACAAAAGACATCTAAATAGGAGATAATACGTATGAGAAAACACAATAGTGGGTTTGTGTACTGTGTCTACTTTTTGATCAAACATCCCTAACATACATACACAGATACAAGCTGTTCCCCTCCCAGATAATCACTGTGGAAAACCAACTGCTCACATCTATGCTTAAAACAATTTTGAAATTCTTGAAGTTTACAGGAAACCAAGTATAGGAGCATATACCACTTTGTCACTGTTTTTTTACCCAAAATAATACAACCCAACTTAAACACAAACTCTATTTCCAATAACGCAATAAATGTCCTAAAATATTAATGAATGAAATCCATGCCTGCAGCTGTCAGTTATTGCTGTGTAACAGACAACCTCTGATCACAGTGACACACACCAGGGGGCAATGTCGCATTCAAGAGTCTGCGTGTCTGCGGGTGACTCCGCTTCAGGCTGCAGGTCTGCAGGTTGACCGGCAGGGCTCTGCTAAGTGGGAATTCCGTCCGGCACCCAGATGCTGACAGGGCAGCTACTCAGGCAGATAATCTTTTCGTGACGGAGGTCACACATTCCCAAGGACAGGAACATATTGTTCCTAGGGCTAGGCTTGGAACTGGTACACTTTTACTTCCCCACACTCCAAGTCAAAGCAAGTCACGTGGCCAAGCCCTACATGAATAAATGTCTCCCATGGAGTTACCAGGAGATTAAGTAAATGTGTGCTGAACAAAAATCTGCCAAAATGCATAGTAAGTACTCTAGAGATATTTTCCAAAGAGATGGGCCAAAAGTGATACCTGTGGTAACATTGTCACTGAAATAAGTATATAACTACATGAAAGGACTATCTTGGAGGCATAAGTTTTCATTTGTTTGCATAAAAGAAGTTATTTTTGTGCTTTTTATAAAAGTCAAACTTCACGCTTGCCTGACTGAATGCATCTAACTCTTATTTATGGTTATATGGGATGGAAACCTACCTAGAGAGGATCCTGAAGGTTATCAAGTCCATGTTTCCTTAGTTCTTCTCTTTCATAAATAATAAAATAAAATAAATTTTTAAAAGGAAAGCAAAATTAACAGACTCTCCATTCTGACGTTTCCAGGCTGGAGCTTGGCATGCCATCTGCACAGGGATGAAAAAGCACCACACGTTCGCTGGGGTCCTTTAGGCTTTGTGGTCAGCTGCTTCCAACAGTCCGAAGCCCTGAGATAAGCCAGGGGATCTACTACCTTGGCTGCTGCTTTCAAGTCAGCTGCATGCCTGGCATACTGCTTCGGCCCTTCGAGCTTCCATTTCTTTACTGATACATGCTCTCCCAGGCAAAGCCGCTCCCACCAATATGACATCTATGAATCTATTACATGTGAGTGGTTCTCTGGTGTCCCTTTCCTTAATGAGAACTGCTTTGTAAAGCCACTGATTTCAGCCTAGAAAGTGTAGTCGTTTTTACGTGCTAAAGACTGAGAATGAAAATTGTCATTTAACATTCTAGATTTTGTCTTCCGTAAAGAAGAGATTCTCTTGGGATTTGCTGGGATCATTAGCAATGAGGTAATAGTTTCTAATCATCAATTCTCTATATTAAGACCAAAAGTTTGTTGAGCGACTCTGATGTATCTGCAAAAATCTGCACTTGTTTTATTTGTTCTTTTGGTGGCGGGGGTCGGGGGTGATTTTACAACAAAATGATAGATTAACAACAAAGGGTTATTTGTAGCCATTATAATATGTTAAGGATCAGAAGGTGGATTTTGAATTAAGGCTTGAGACATGGGTATACGTTCTACCCAGCAGTCAACAGCCAGGAAATGAAAGAGAAGGAGAGAGGAGGGGGGATGGGGGGGAACGGAACGAGGGAAGGGAAGGGGAGGGGAGGTGAGGTAAGTCTAAAATCAGCTTCTAAAGCAAAAGTTATACATTCCCTGTATATCACTTAACTAACCAATTCTTAACTTCCCATCACCTGTCAAGTTCTTCAGACCTATTTATTTACTTACCAAATACACAGACACAAACTATAAGTTTCCTACGTTATCTCATAGAATTCTCTGCACAATCCCGAGATAAGTGCTGCTATCCTCCCTTCAGGGGTTCAGAAACCCAGGAGGTTCGCAGCTCTGTCAACCTCGGTCGACCCAGATTTGGCTTCTGAAGCAGAAGAAAGAGCGCCTTCGCCCTCCTCGCCACATTCCCGGGGCGAGATTGCCGGCACGTGAAGCTCGCCGAGCGCTGCCCCGGCGGGCCCGCCCGCGGGCAGGCAGGCAGCGAGAGCGGGGCCGGGGGGCGGCGCCGCAGGTGCCCTTTGGATCCGGGCCCGCCCGGTGCGCACCGGGCGCACTCCGCCGAGAGGCTGCACACGCTGGGCCCAGCCATGGCGCGGCCGGGGCCCGGCGAGGTGCACATGAGCCAGGCCATCCAGCCGGCGCACGCCAACTCCCGCGGCGAGCTCAGCGCGGGGCAGCTGCTCAAGTGGATCGACGCCACCGCCTGCCTGGCGGGTAGGAGCGCGGCGGGCCGGGGCAGTGGAGGAAGGGCTGGAACGGGTACAGAATAGGGGCTGGGGTCTGGGAACTAGGAAGAGGGCTGGGCCGTGGGGACGCGGGATGGCGGGGTCAGGACTTCGGAGGATCGTGGATCCCCCACCCCAGTGCGGAAGCTGACGCCTGGCTCTCCAGCCCGCGCACGCCAGGACCCGGACCCGGGGTGAGTGAAGAGAGGAGGATAGTTTGAGTTGTGAGCTGTGCGCAACCGGGGCCATGGGGATTGAGCTAGTTCATCCAACACTGGGAGTCACCTGGGCCAGTAGGTCTCAGACATTTTAGTCTTAGGGCTCCTTTACCCAATTAAATAAATGAGGACCTCCGAGAGCTTCTGATGACATGGGTTATTTTTATCCATATTTACCACGTACAAAAAAAATTAAAAATCAATTCATTAAAAAGGAACAGGAATGGCCCTGACTGGTGTGGCTAAGCTGGTTGGGCATTATACTGCAAACCGAAAGGTCACTGGTTCATTCCCGGTCAGGGCGCATGGCTGGGCTACGGCCCAGATCCGGACAGAGAGGCAACTGAGGATGTTTCTCTCCCTTTCTTTCCCCTCCCTTCCCTTCTCTCTAAAAATAAATAAATAAAACCTTTCTAAAAAATAAAAGGAACAGGAATGAACCTATTACATATTTTTATTGAAAAAAGAACTACATTCTCAACAATAACAAAAACGTACTTAAAAAAGCGGCATTAATTACATTTTTGCAAATCTCTTTAATGTCTGGTTAAATAGAGGGTTACTCGCTTCCTGTCTGTTTCTGCATTTGGTGTGTGGCCTACCACACACTTACTTAGTCTCTGCTCAGGTCCTCTGCACCTGATTTCAACTTTACCATTATACTCTTCTCTTGGCCCTTCCCATGCATTGTATCTCAGCTTAAATATCATTTCCTTAGAGACATCTTTTCCAACCAGCTTACATTTGCGCCCTTTTGTCAATTTCATTGCAATGCTTTTGCCAGCTTATACTGTCAAGGTAAAAAACGTCCAAACAAACCTGTAGAGAATAAATATTTACAAGAGTTTGTTTGAGCCAAACTGACAACATATGCCAGAAGCAAGATTTCAAATGCTTCAGACAGTAACAGTTTTGAAGCTTCTTGTATGCATTTGAAATTAAAGAGGAGCTGTGAGGAGGATGGGAGAAAGCAACACAGGGATTGGATTGCAGGATAGTTACGATGGTGTGCTCTCTTGAGGGTTAATACTCCCTTCGAGGGATATGACTTCTGGAATCTCAAAGGTGTGTTAACTTTAGATGCACAAGAACAATGGTTGTGCATCTAATGGTTTTTAGACAGGATTGGCTTAAAATCTTTCACTAAAGAAGTTATATTCCTGGGGCATGAACTGCCCAGTTAGAAGTTTAGGATGAGATCATCCTGTGAGATTACTTTCCGTAGAACCCATTTTTTCATTCACGATACTATCTAGCGCTGTCTGTAATTATTTTGTATATTAATCTGTTCACCTGTTTATTTCCTGTCTTGCCAATTAGCGTGTAAACTAAAGCTAGTTCTCCAGTGCTGGGAAGCATCAAATGAAAACTTCCTGATTATATGGATGGATAGATACATGGATGGATAATTCTAGGAGTAGAAATCTCATTTCTAAAAGGAAGACTTTGCATAAGGCACCTAATAGACTCAGCAAATGTACCTTTTCAAGTAAAATATGTTAAGGTAAAATATTACAGCTGGAAGGAACTTTAAAGATCACGTGTCCTGCACCCTATGTCACAGAGGGCAAGAGTAAATCTCAGATGGTTACAGAACCCTGCTTTCCTCAGTGGGCGTTAATAGCATTTCTAATTCCCTGGGTGTTAACCACCTGCAAAATTCAGTCATACATCTGATGCCAATCTGTTTGTTTGTTTTCTGTTTGTTGGTAGGTTTGTTTGGTTTCTGTCTTAATAGTTTTTTTTTTTTTTTATCAGGGTTTGAGGTGGGTTATAATAACATAATGGGAACATGAATATAAAATTAATCCACATGAAGGAGATACAAGTATAGAAATCATTGAGGTTGCTAATAATAATGATGCCTGTTGCCAAGGCAACGGAATACATTATGTGAATATTGAAGTAACTTTTTTTTTGTTGTTCAATTACAGTTGTCCCAATTTTTCCAGTTGCTCTCCCCTGCCCCCACTCCCTCAGCGAGCCCCACCCTGTTGTCCATGTCCAGGGGTCCTTTATACGTGCTCCCTGACTAGACCCTTCCCCTTCTTTCCCCGTTATCCCTCTCCTCCCTCCCCTCTGGTCACTGTCAGTTTGTTCCATGTCTCTGGTTCTGTTTTGCCCGTTTGTTTGTTTTGTGGTGACTTTTAAGTCACCTCACTTACTGCCCCTGTTCTGTAACGGAGAAACAGTTGCCCTCCTGCAATTGTCACAAAAATCTCTGTGGTTTTACATCTTTGGAAATTCAGACCATAGGATGATTCCATTGATAACCAATTACCCTGGACCTTCACGATACAGTATTAAAGAAACCTTTATGATAAAGTTGGCCTGGAAACATGGAGAATGCCTGTGTTAAACACTCCGTGCTGAGAAGAGGCACCACATAAGCAAGGGACATTATTTAGCCAAGGTGTAACTAAATCTGAAGCAGAGCAGTGCTCCACCAGCCTGCTTCACTGTATACAATAGGAGTAACACAAAAACTAGGTTTTCTGGCATTCTCCCAACCAGAGTTCCTCATTGACCGGCACTTCTGTGCAGGCACAGCACTGTGACAAATGATGGCTGCAGTCATGGCCCCAGGATATACCCACAAGACACCCAAATGCCTTCTCAATAATTTAAAGGAAGATTAAACACAGTCACTATCATTTTGGCATAAGACCTCATCTGTCATCGGCTCCACTATTCTTTTAGTTCTTTAAGCCTAGAGGCTTGAAGCCATTTTGAGTCATTCTTCACCCTCCATATCCATTTCTTATTTTGAAATATCCCAGACTCACTTTTCCTTCCCTATTTCACTCGTGAGTCTTTTCCAGGGTTCATTCACTCTCTCAGGAATGGCACCCAATCCATCCAGGTATGCAAGTCATCCATCCTTGGTAACTCTTACCTTGCTTCCCCCTCCACGTGTTGAACCGATGAACCATGTCCTATCGATGTCACATGAAAGAAATCTCTCAACCACTTTGCTATGCCTGCATGGCCACCACCCAGTCCAAGGCTCCCAGGTCTGGTTCCTTAGTTACTCTCATAAAATCCATGTTTTCTTCAGAGCACTTAATTAATTTTGTTATTATTTATTCATTTAATTAAGCCCTGGCTCTTCCACTAGACTCCATGAGAACAGGGATCGTGACTGTTTTATATTTTTAGCTCCTTATATTGAAGCTGGCATAACGCAGTTGTTCAATTAGTTAAAGGAATGAATGAAGGTTCTACAATTTTTATCAATCATCATTCTACACCTGGATCACGACCACGTAACCAGTCTGCTAATTTTCCTCTCCGTTTCCCAGGGAATCAGAAATGGTTTTAAGATTTTATTTTTATTTATTTTGAGAGAGAGAGGAAGGGAGGGAGAAAGAGACGGAGAGAAACAGCAATGTATGGTTGCTTCTCACATGGCCCTCATGGGGACCTGGCCTGCAACCCAAGCATGTGCCCTGACTGCGAATCGAACCGGGACCCTCTGGTTCCCAGCCTGCGCTCAATCCACTGAGCTACACCAGCCAGGCCTGGTTTTAGAGTGTTTCCACTTTTACTGGCATACAGTATGACCAACCATCCAAATTAGGAGCCAGAACAAGTTAGTGCTATAGAATTCACATCTGATATACTTGTAAAAAGAAAACAGTCACATATAATCACATGTAAAAATGTGGCCCTGTATTGGTTTCTCATATTTTTCTTTTTCTTTTCAGTTTAATGGTCCTTGAAAGTCTGTGATGTAGACCACAGCTACGGAGACCTTGGAGCCCCTATTTAGCCCCGTATCTCTCTAGGGGGCATTCCTGGGGGGGGCCTCTTCTGAGTTCTTGTTGCTTCTGTAGTTAAAAGTCCCTATTTAGAAGAATGTATTTAATCTTTCTAAGCCTAAATTTCCTCATCTGTAAATGGAACTAATAACTGTACCAACCTCATGTAATGGACATTCATAAATTCTTAGCTCAAAGCCTGGCCAGTAACAAATGCTTAATAAATGGTAACTAATATTATAATTATGTTTCTTCTTGGTCCACAGTGCAATCTAATATAGTGATACACATACAGAGTAGATACCCAATATGTACAATAAAAATTTAGTCTTTTATTGGTTATTGCACTTTAATTACCATCTAAATCATTCAAAATTGGTAACTCGTGTGGGTACACATGGTAACACTTTATTCATAAGAATAGATCGATAAGCTCAACATCCCGTTCCCTCGTGTCAGGGAACTGGAATGAATGTCTGCTAGGTGCCCTTTGGCCAGTGTTCTACGGCCTGTATCTGCAAGGCTCCGTTAGTCTCTGGAAATCTTAAGCACTAAAAGGTCGCTGACTGTGGCTGGATCTCCGCCACTGAGTAGGCTTGTTAAAAGATAGGACTGATTCAGCTCCGTCTCTGGAAGGCAGTGGGGACTTGACAAATGTCTGAGACACAGACTTAAATTGATCTTACCTTAAGTGCAGGGTGGGCAAAAGTAGGTTTACAGTTGCGACTACACAAAACACAGTTTATTCTTGTATTCTTATTTATTAGTTATGATATTATTTGTTTTATTATAACTCTATGCCGACTTTTGCCCACCCCTGTATTTCTAGAGTCTGATACCTTTACACATTCTTCCTCTCACTGAACTTTATAGCTGGGAAACCTATGCTCCTCACTCCACCACTCACAGAGTTCTGCTGTGGTTCACTTTCTGGTAACACAGTTTGCTGTGTGCGTGTTTGGAAGAACGGTGAGTTATTCCAACTAGTAAAACCAGAATGTTCACTTTTCTACAGAATTGGATTATAGGGAGGAGTGTTTTAAATACTTGCTCTCCAGAAGATTTTCTTAGCTCTCTTTTCCTGGGGATATATATTGCAGTTAAAGAAATCCAGTACACACAGAGAATACAAATTCAGTATAATTTACTGCTTCTTTTTCATAATGTGGGATCAGGAGTGAAGTCTCCAAAACTAAAATGGGGTTAAATGTTCTTAAAAAGCAAATGCAGCCTGTTTGGGTTTTAACTGACTATTCCTCAAAATCAAAATCTGGCAGAAGCATATGTCAAAATTTTTCCCAAAGAGAATAAAACCTGATATTTTTATATAAAGTACTTGTAAAACCAACCTCAAAAAATCTCAGCAAATTAAATGCAGGCATGGGCCATGGAAATAAGTGGAGCTCCACCCTAATCTCTCTCCGCCCTAATCAATACTCTCCTCCTCCAACATAATTAGTGCATAATGATTTGGTAACAAAAAATACTGAATGTTGACTAAATACCTGCTGTGTTTCTCTGGTGTCCAGACTTGGGGTTCTGAGCTCAGGGTCTGCCACAGGGTTCAGTGCCTACACTGACTGAGTGGCTTAAATGCGCTCAGCAACTGGCTGTGTGAGGTAAGGGAGATAGCTTTGATGCATTGTTTTTAAAACAAAGGGAAGGCCCCTAACAAAACACTTCGAGTTAGCATCAACTTACTAAAATTGCTATTTGAATAACTAGCTTTGCTGGGTACTGGTATTAAACTTCAAATCAAAGGTGACATAAATTAAAATGTACAAGAAGCTACAGTAATTTCCACACCATAGAAATATAACTGTTACAAATCAGATCATTCACAGTGTGGCCGCAGTGGTCTTCTATTGAATGAGAAGATGAATTACTAAAATAAATCCTCTTATGTTTTCTTCCTTTTCCCCTTGCTGAGATATTCAAACATTATTAATACAGCGTATTTTTGCCTATTTTTTGAAGCTGAGAAGCACGCAGGGGTTTCCTGTGTTACAGCCTCCGTGGATGACATCCAGTTTGAGGAGAGAGCCAGGTGAGGGGGACTGTTCTCACCTTCCTCCCAAGTGTGTTGGTTTCTTTGCAACATGTAAGCTTGTTCACATTAAGTCAGTAACCTATTCATTAATAAAATAAGTAACATTTGACCCAAAGTAAATCAGTAAAGAAATTTACAGCACCTACTTTTTTTTTTTTTAATCTTCACCCGAGGACATGCTTATTCATTTTTAGAGAGGGGAAGCAGAGAGAGAGACAGAGAAAAACATAGTTGTGAAATAAAAATATCAATTGGTTGCCCTTTGTACACACCCTGACCAGGGACCAAAACATCAACACAGGCATGTACCCTGACCACGAATTGAACTTGTGACTTTTTGGTTTATGATACAGTGCTCCAACCAACTGAGCCACCAGGCCAGGACTGTAGGACCTACTATTAATAAACATTCTTAACTGTAGATTCAGTCCTGATTTTGCTGAGAAATAGCTCTCAGTATTAGATGCATTCGAATAATGTCAAATAGACATTATTGTCAAATAGACTCTGGTGAACAGGAAAAGGGCTTCACAAGATGAGGTGCGTATAGGAGCCCAAGCATCTGGGTGGGACGGAGCAGGGAGTGCTCAGGAAAACCCAGTCTGCAGAGGGACGACAGCCCAGCTGGAGATGGAGTTGGGTGGCAGAAGGCTTTGAATGCTATGCTGTGAGATTAGTTTTATTTAGTTGATATTTTAGTTGAGATTATTTGGATTCAGTGTCAGGAGATTGATTTGGTGGCGATTTCCCCTACTTTTAAAGTCAGGGCAGAGTTCACAAAAGAGATGAAGAAAAGGGGCAGAAACGTTGCTTCCTCAAAGTCTGACAGGCGGGGAGACAGCAGACTTGAGTACTATCTGAGGACAAAGCACTACAGTAGCTTTGAAGAAGGACTCTAACTCTGCCTGGTGCCATTACTGAAAATCTTTGCTAGAAACCTTACCAAACAGATCTGGGAGCTCTGGGAAGTCTAGGAGGAACACATTGAAGGTAAAAGAAAATCAGTTTGGATTTGCATGTACTAAATGATATGGGGAATATATTATGTTAGGTAACGTGTGTGGGAGCAGCTAACGCTGAGCCTAGTAGAGCCTCCATAACTATTAACTGTATCTGCTGGGAGAAGTGGCTCTGAAAATATGGCTCTGAGTATCAAGAATGAGGCCCAGGAAAAGTCTCTATAAAGATGATAAGATTATGGAAGAGGGTGAAGTGAGAAGAAAATAGGGCAAAGGACAGAAATTTAGTAGATGTTTACGCTTAGGGGACAGATTAAGGCAGAGAAATCAGTGAAGGAAACTGAGGATGAGAAGAGAAGAGTATTTTGGAAACCAAGGCAAAAGAAAGTTTCCCAAAGAAACAGCTTGGTTCAGTGAGTGGATCTGGCTGTGAGGAAGGGGCTGTGCAGAGAGCTGGAGGAAGATGCGGAGGCGACAGCTGGATGACAGCAGCTGAGACGTGAGTGGGAGGTGAAAGCCCCGAACTGCCACACCTGGGGAGTCCCAATCTTTGAAGACCGATCTCAAATGTCTCCTCTTTGTGGCTTCTTAATTGACTTTTCAGATTAGTCGTTTCTTCTGGATGTCTTTGCAATATTTGATCCTTTTTTATTTTTCCAAAAAATCACATAACATTGAACTTCATCTGTGGACAACTGGTGTCGAGGTCTCCTTGATGTCGTTAATTGTGCGTCTTGAGATTTTAGCTTAATGCCTGCTGAGCTTACTGAGGTCAAAATTCAGTAAGCATTTGTTAAATATATTAGAAAAATAAAAGATTACTTTAGGAAGTTTGATTATGGAGGAAAAGAGAAAAATCTTGAGATAAATAGGATTGAGAGAAGGATTTTTAGAAAGGATAAGCATTTTCATAGATCGATAAGGAGTGAGGGACGGGTGGAGAGTAAGCACACAAAGGAGAAAAGAGCAGACTAAGCCAGCCGATGGTGGGATGGGGTCAAGGGGCCAAGCGAAAGGAGGTCTGGAAGAGATCTTTCTTCCTCCGTAACAGAAGAGCGAGGAAAATAGTGAGAATGTAGTTCAGCTTTGAAAGTAAGGGAGAAAAATTGAGAAGGCTCATATAGGGTAGACCCTTACCTTCTGCTTGGGTGAAGGAATCAGAGGTAACTGAGAGACCTGAACAGCTTTGGGCTACATGACTAGAATTCCAGTAATAATAAGGAGTGAATGGGCCGCCTAGCAGCACTGAGGGCTCCTGTAAACCTAGTGAAGCTGATCAACTTTAGGATCTGCTTGTTTGTATTTTTATTCATTTATTTGTTAATTAACATTTTATTTTTTTATTTGTCTAGTATTTTTTTCCTTTTTTTATTGTTGTGCAATTACAGTTGTCCCGATTTCTCCCTATTACTCTCCCCTGCCCTACCCACCCCCATCTCCCCCTTCCCCATTGTCCTTGTCCATGGGTCCTTTATACATGTTCCTTGATGACCCTTCCCCTTCTTTGCCCCGTTATCCCCCTCCCCTCTTCCCTCTGGTTACTGTCAGTTTGTTCTTTATTTCCATGTCTCTGGTTCTATTTTGCTCGATTGTGTTGTTGAGTAGGTTCCACTTACAGGTGAGATCATATGGTATTTGTCTTTCACTGCCTGGCTTTTTTCACTTAGCATAGTGTTCTCCAGGTCCATCCATGCTGTCACAAACAGTAGGAGTTTCTTCTTCCTTTCTGCTGTGTAGTATTCCATTGTGTAAATGTACCAGTTATTTGTTAACTAATATTTTAAAATAAAGATCAGTTGTATAGGTTTGTGCTTTTTAACTTCTCAAGGCAAGAGCTGCAATATTGTCAAGTATCTGTTGCAAATTTAGAACTTGTTGGGCACATAGTCTGTGCCAAAGCCCTCTTCTGTTTAAATGTAGGTAGTTGGCTAACATGTGTGGTTCAGAGTGACTGGCATCTGTTTTTAGCACTGTTTTTTTCTGTTATCATTATCCTGAATTTTTCATGCACAAGCATTATCAGTGTGATAAGGTGAAACTCCTCTATGGCACATGCATTTAACTAAATCTTTAAGTATAAAATTGAGATGTGCTAGGATTGTTAGCATAGGTAGTTATTATTAATAAAGGAAGGGAACAAATGGAATCGAATATTAAGCTTAACTGGGAAGATGAATCAGATATTGGGCCTGTTTCACTAGGAAGTTACAGCTTTCCATCAAGCTTGATTTACTAGGAAGCCATACCATTTACAGGCTCATTCACACACTCCAGGAGACCAAAGATCCTTTGCCTTTAGGACTTAATCCTTGAAGTGGGCAGAAAAAAATCTCCCCCGGAAACTTCTGGCTTGGTGCCAGATTATGGCTGGGGTTGGGGTATTGGAGGGAGTCGAGAGCAGGGGAGGAAATTTCTGTACTTTGAAGCTAGTAGCCAAGATGGTGCAGGGGCAGATAAGAAGGTGAGCAGTAGAAACCAGATGACGCAGCAGAAATTTTTGGCCATGTACAATGGAAGTCAAGATGGTGCAGGGGTAGGTGCTTCGACTTTGAAGCATGCCTGCAGTAGAAGCCAAAAAAGCAAGATAAAGGGGAGGAGCCAAACCTGGGGAAAGGGTTGGATTGGATGAGGGCACAGAAACCTAGAAGGTCTAGGAAAGATTGATTAGAAGGAGGTCCAAACACAAGCCAGGGAAAAGTCAGGAAGTAGATTGGATGGTTTCAATGACAGCTTGCTCATTACCAAGAACCAAGAAAATATATGGAAGATTATTAGGAATCTCCAGGTAATTGCTTCTAGAGCCTGCCTGCCCTCTATATCCTTGTGGGTGTACTATTTCCCTTTGCCCTCATAAATCTTACCACACAATGCCCTATGAAATTATTTTCTTTCAACACTGCAAAAATCCCATTTTCATTGGCAATAGCATTACTGAGATTTTTTTTTTTTACTAGAGTTGGACAAGTTATAACCATCAAAGCAAAAGTTACTAGAGCATTCAGCACAAGCATGGAGGTAAGAGGCCCCTTTCCTTCTTTTTTTTTTTTAATTACTTTATTGTTGTTCAATTACAGTTGTCTGCATCCTCTCCCCTCCCTTCCCCCCACCCCATCCAAATCTCCCTCCCTCCCTCCCTTGCTTCCACCATCCCCTTGGTTTTGTCTACGGGTCCTCTGTAGTAGTTCCTGAAAACCCTTCTCCCTACCATCCCCTCCTCCCTCCCCTCTGGCTATTGTTAGATTGTTCTTAATTTCAATGTTTCTGGTTATATTTTGCTTGCTTTTTCTCTTTTGTTGATTATGTTCCAGTTAAAGGTGAGATCATATGGTCTTTGTCCCTCACCACCTGGGTTATTTCACGTAGCATAATGCTCTCAACTTCCCTCCATGCTGTTGCAAAGGGTATAAGCTCCTTCTTTCTTTCTGCTGCATAGTATTCCATCATGTAAATGTACCATAGTTTTTGATCCACTCATTTACTGATGGGCACTTAGGTTGCTTCCAGCACTTGGCTATTGTAAATTGTGCTGCTATGAACATTGGGGTGCATACGTTCTTTTGGATTGGTGTTTCAGGGCTCTTAGGGTATAATCCCAGCAGTGGAATTGCTGGGTCAAAAGGCAGTTCCATTTTCAGTTTTCTGAGGAAATTCCACACTCTTTTCCACAGTGGCTGCACCAGTCTGCATTCCCACCAACAGTGCATTAGGGTTCCCTTTTCTCTGCATCCTCTCCAAAACTTGTTTGTTGCTTTGTTTATGATGGCCATTCTGACTGGAGTGAGGTGGTGTATCATTGTGGTTTTAATTTGCATCTCTCTGATGGCTAGTGATGCTGAGCATCCTTTCATATGTCTCTGTGCCCTCTGTATGTCCTTCTTGGAGAAGTGTCTGTTCAACTCTTTTGCCCATTTTTTAACTGGTTTTTTTGTCTTCCTGGAGTGGAGTCATGTGAGTTCTTTATATATTTTGGAGATCAAACCTTTGTCCAAGGTATCATTGGCAAATATGTTTTCCCATATAGTTGGTTCTTTTTTCATTTTAATGCTGTTTTCTTTAACCATGCAGAGACTTTTTAATTTGATGAGGTTCCATTTGTTTATTCTTCCCTTTATGTCCCTTGCTTTAGGGGACATATCAGTGAAGATGTTGCTGTGTGGAATGTCTGAGATTTTCCTACTGATGCTTTTCTCTAGGACTTTTATGGTGTCACAACTTATATTTAAGTCTTTTATCTGCCTTGAATTTATTTTTGTGTATGGTGTAAGTTGTTGATCGAGTTTCATTTTTTTGCATGTAGCTGTCCAGATATCCCAACACCATTTGTTGAAGCCCTTTCCTTACTTCTGTCTGTTGGTGCTAATAATGAACTTAGAAAATGCATATCATATAATACCCACTTAAAAAATTATCATATAAAACTATGAATACAGTACGATAATTTTATGTGCATATATACACATGTGTCATATTTTATGTATGAAAAATAACACACATTTTATATTTCACATATATATATCATGTATATGTAACTGAAAGAAAATTCACCTGAATGTTATTAATTATTAGTCTGAGTGGGGAGATTATTATTACTGATAATTCCTCTGGATAGCTGCCAATTGTATCATTTATTGATTTTTATATTTACTAACTTTTCCATGGTAAATATATATCTTCTATAATTAGAAAAAAGTTCTGTTTCTAACTTTATAGAAATAGTTAAAACAACAGTATTGCTTAAAAATAAATTAAAATGCTGGTTTCATTCAAAAACCAAACAAAAAGGAATGGTGAAGCGCATAACTGAATTTTGTTTTTTTAAGTATTATTTTAAGTATATTGGTAATGCTATTACAGTTGTCCCATTTTTTTTCTCCCTTTTAGTCCCCTCTGCCCCGTACCCACCCTCACGCCTGCTTCCCCCCTCCTTAGTTCATGTCCATGGGTCATACATGTAAGTTCTTTGGTGTCTCTATTTCCCATACTATTCTTAATTTCCCCCTGTCATTTATGCTTCTTATTCCCTGCATCTTTTCCCCCCATTCTCTCCCCTTCCCTCCCCACTGATAACCCTCCATGTGATATCCATTTCTGTGAGTCTGTTCCTATTCTAGTTGTTTGCTTAGTTTGTTTTTGTTTTTGTTTAGATTCAGTTGTTGATAGTTGTTAATTTGTTGTCATTTTACTGTTCATAGTTTTTACCTTATTCTTTTTCTTAGATAAGTCCCTTTAATGTTTCATATAATAAGGGCTTGGTGATGATGAATTTCTTTAACTTGACCTCATCTGGGAAGAACTTTATCTGCCCTTCCATTCTAAATGATAGCTTTGCTGGATAGAAAATCTTGGATGTAGGTCTTATTAGAACTCTTTTGTAGGTAACTCTCTCCTTTTCTCTTGCTGTTTTTAAGATTCTCTCCTTATCTTTAATCTTGGGTAGTGTAATTATAATGTGCTTTGGTGTGTGCTTCCTTGGATCCAACTTCTTTAGGACTGTCTGAGCTTCCTGGACTTCCTGGAAGTCTATTTCCTTCACCACAGTGGAGAGATTCTCCTTCATTATATTTTTAAAATGAGTTTTCACTTTCTTACTCTTCCTCTTCTCCTTCTGGCAGCCCTATGATTAGGATATTGGAATGTTTAAAGTTTTCCTGGAGGTTCCTAAGCAACTCCTTTTTTTAAAATGTCTTGTTTCTTCCTTCTGTTCTGGTTGAATGTTTATTTCTTCCTTCTGGTCCAAACCGTTGATTTGAGTACCAATTTCCTTCCCTTCACTGTTAGTTTCCTGTATATTTTTCTTTATTTCATTTTGCCTAGCCTTCACTTTTCCCTCTATTCTGAGACCATATGCAACCATATCTGTGAGCATCCTGATTACCAGTGTTTTGAACTCTGTATCTGATAGGTTGGCTATCTCTTCATTGCTTAGTTCTATTTTTGGAGTTATGATGTGTTCTTTCATTTCATATTTCTTTGTTTTGGCACACCAGATATGTTGTAAGGGACAAAGCCTTAGGTATTAAACAGGACAGGGCACCCGTGTCACTGTGTTGTGGTGCTATATGTGAGGGAGGCATCAGAGAGGGAACAATGCCACTTGCTCAGTTCTTGCCCTTCTTTCGGTCACTTCCTGCTCTACCCGCAAGCAATTTGGGCCCTTCTGGTGCTGATTCCTGGGTGGGTGGATTTGTATACGTTCTAGGACCTCATGGGTCTCTCCAATGAGCTCTCTCTTATTTATTTATTTTCTTTTCATTTAGATCAGCATCAAGGTCACAGTACAGGACATGCTCGCTGGCACAGAGGAGCTTGTTAGTGTGGCCTTCTGTACATTTGTAGCCAAGTCAGTTGGAAATGAAAAGGTAAATTTTTTGTGTGAAGGACATATTAACAATTGAATCAGAATGATTATTGAAAAATGGACATTCAACTTACCATGGAAAATTCTTTCCCAAAACTTGTTATTCATCAATATTCATCATGAAAGCTACCATTGTGTGGTAATGTCATAGTACTAAGTAATTTAGAGAAAAGACAATGTAGCCAGCCTGTGAAAGAGGACAGAAATACTGTGCTTTAAATGATCTAAAGGTCATATCGGTCTCTCAAACATATTGCTCACTGGCTTAGTTATTTTCTTTGGGGTTATATAACTCCAAATTGAGTTAAAAAATTTTTTTTAAAGCAAGAGCAATTTAGTAAGCAGTTACATGTTATGGTCCAATCATTTTTTTATACCTGAAGGAAGAATGTCAGAATTGCTGAGTTACTGAAGTTTAAAAATAAGCTTCAGGGCATATGGGGCAAAAACACCCTTAAAAGAAACACATTGGTCTGATGTGCTATATGTGCCCGGTAGGCCATTGGCCCAGAACAGCTTTCCCGTAGTCTTCTGGAGAGTTACTCGTTATAATTTCTTGGCTTTCCTTTTTAGGGTCAGTGTGCCTCAGGGAGGGTCCCAATTTAGTCTAAGTATTTTTAAATGTAATAATTCAATTTAGAATTTAAATCTTTCACTGCAAGAATTGCTCCAGAGGTGGGCACAGTGGCTTCTCCTACCTCCACTTTGAAGTGACAGGCAGTACTTCTCACTCTGCCAACGTGTTCTTCTCAGACTGCCTCAAACTTTAGAGGTAGGACAGAACAATGTTTTCACTGTAGTCATTAGAAATAGCAACAGAATTGCACTCACCAGCTATGCCTCACTTGAGCAAGGAGGCACAGAGATGAGCCAGGCTGAGCTCACCCACCATGGTGCCTGGGGAGCAAGCATTCCCATAGAGATTTGTCCACTGGGACACTTCCCCTGCTCTCTACCCAAATTAAAGAGGCCACAAGCAAATTCACATTGCCCAAAGGCATTGTTTCTCAAACTGAAGTTCACATAAGCTATTATGTTACTTAAAATATAGCTTTCTGGGTCGTACCCCAGACCTACTTAATTAGAATCACTCAGATGGGAATGTGGAATCTGTACTTTGACAGAGTATCCCAGGGATCCTATGTTCACTGAAATGTAAGATGTTGAGATAGATGTTGCCAACCACTCTTTTCCCTGGAGTCCCCATAAATCTCCAGACTCTTGGGAATGAGAGAATGTGGGGGTGGGGGCAGAGTTCCCAGATCTGAGAGCAAGTGACAGAAAACACGCTACCTCACCACTCTCTTCCTTCACATGAAGGGGAAAAAGAGGGCCATCGTTTCCCTCCAGCTTTAGACTTCTTACTCCAACTTCAGGGACTCATGGGATAAGAATGTAGTAGTTACACTACAGTTTGGTCTCTGCTAATACTGAAGAACTATTTTTCTGAAAGCATTTCTGGGAAATCAGGGACCTTATGGTGCTGCCATGAGTGGTTGTTGGCTCAGATAACCTTTAATGTAAAGGACGGTTTCCTAGACTAACTTATTTTCCACTTGGTGGTAGCATTCTTGTTCAATCAAACAAGCTTGTCTAGCTGAACATTCTTGTTCAGCACATCATAATGAGAGCCATGAAAAATCAGTGGTTTGCTTTGCAGAGATAGGCCTACCTGGATCACTGTCCAAAGTTAGTTTATTCCATGTCAGATGGGCGATGATTAACTAGGCTTAGTTCAACAATTGCACAGGCCAGGTCATTGAAGGACTCACAAGACTCCACAGAGTCTGCCCGTGCAAAGTCTACCCAAGCTACCAGGAGGCAGTACAGCAGGAGAAAGAACCTGTAGGACATTTGGTCCTTTTCAAAGCATCCACTAAGAGAGAAATTTGGTCCATGCCAAAAGCCCCTTAGTATTTGTGCCATGACCAGCTCGGCTACCAAGGCAAGAAGGGTTATTATTGGCAATACAGCTACTATACAATTATTGGACTAATCAAACATGATAGTATTTTTTAATTTGCTAACCGTATAAACCAAAAGTCTAAAAAGCATCGTAGGCTCTTTGAACCCAGGGACATTTTCTAAGCGTAGCTGTTTTGGACAGGACCAAATCTCAAGGGCCTTTTGGCAAGGACCAGATGTCTCCATGGACTTTTTGGACAAGACCACATGTCCGCTGATGGAGAAAGAAATCACAGACAAACTCAGAGAGGTTTAAGACTGCCAGGCATTGCTCTCAGGCTTCTTCAGTCACACCGAATGTACTTTATCTGCAGATTGGAAAACCAAGGCATTAGTTTGCCCGGTGCGACCCCTCTGGTCCACAACTAAAACAAGGCTGTGGAAGCAGTTAAACCAGTGTAAACTCTTAGTCTATACATTCCTCAACAAATTATTCAAGGCAGTCCATGGGGAATTTTAGACTTAAGGCAGCATATTATAAATCACTAGCTACTTCATCCTTATCTTGGCCAAGGCTTAGCACCAGCCTTTGGCGTCCTGGAAATAAGCTTGCTACCCCAGTCCAGCTGCAGGGTGCCTCTTCCCGATACACACAGGTCAGCAGGCAGGCTTTGCTGAAGGAGCTCGATCCATCAATTCTACTGCCTCATATTTTCAGGTTCCTAGAGGTTGTTTAAAGCTTGATTCTGACACATTGATTCTTTCAGTTTGCTTATGTGTTCATCATGTGATGAAATTTCCAAATTGGGAGTATCTCTTGGTACATGATAGGTTACTCTAGAATATCTCTATGCTGTTCTTTTGATGTCCTAATTTTAGAAAAGGTAGAAAAATTTCTGGGTAAGAATTCAGTGGCATCAGAATTGTATCTCTCCATTCATTAATTTGAAGAATTTCTTATTTTGTATCCTATTGAAAATTTTAATAATGAAAGAAAATTAATATTTGAAAAACTGTTTAAATCACGTATCATGTTGTACAAAGAAATAATTGTCTATATTGATTTTTTTAGTTTAAAAGCATTTTAAGGAAAAATTGTAATTAACATTAAATGTGTGTGAAAACACCCATAGATAGTTTACTTACTTTGAGTTAGAAAACAGTGTAGCATATTATCTGTTTTTGCAAAATTCATGGTGTGCTTTAACAAGGCAATGAAAGATAATTTCTTTCTCTAGATTCGTTTAAAACCAGTCACACTTCTAACTGAACAAGACCATGTAGAACATAATCTGGCTTCCGAGAGGAGAGAAGTTCGATTACAACATGAAGATACCTTTAAAAACCTGAAGACAGAAAGTAGCAAGTTTGATGGTCAGTAAATCTACTTATAGGAACTTTAATGATATGATTCTGACAGGTGAAAAGGTCCTTTCTAAGGACACACTTACTCTCACCATATTATTACAGTACAGTGCTGCTGATGCTAGAGATCTCCAGCAAACTTAGTAGCTGAAGAAAGAAGGGGCTGGTCATCTAGAACAGAACTGGTGACACCTAAGACCTCTTCAAATCTGGGGGTCTCCGGTGGCAGAGATGTGAAAGAAGGGCAGTGGGGACCGGGCAGTCCTTGTGTGTGCTCAGTAATGACAGATGAATGAAGGATGGCAACGCCTTACGTTGATCTGATGCTTCACAGTTTTCCAAGCAGTTTCTCACCTGTTATTTTATATGAGCTGCTTATAGTCTCGGCAGAGGAGGAAACTGAAACTCTGACTAGTGAGAACCTTGCTAGAGATTACAGCGGATATGAATGGAAGCGGTAAGATTCTACTCCTATTGCTTTTCCACACAATGCCCACTACCAAGTTACTTTTAAGGAAATGAAGACATCATCTTTTAATTACTGTTCTGAAGAGAGTGTGTCTCCTTTCGTAAAGATGACCTCAGTACTAAAATATATTTTAAATGCATTTCAATAAAGTAATCAGATAGCTGAACCATGAGAACAAGAGCATTATTGGGGAGAACATTCAAGGCGGAAGGAGGAGGACATAAAAAGATAGAACCGTGTCGTGAAGGCTCCCTCAGACCACGCTAAGAAGCTTGACCTTTCTCTGTCCTTGATGAGGGCCAGTGCAGGGTGTTCAGCAGGGTTGTTGCATTATTAGACTTGCACTTGATATCGTCACTCTGAAGAGGTGAGACTAGAGGGCTAGGACGAGGCAAGGCATGAGTAGTGGCTGCACCAGACAATCACAGTAGGGACAGAGAGGAGGCAAAGAGTTAAAAAACACACATACAAGAGGTAAAATCAGCAGAGTAGGGTCACTGATGTGGGGAGGTGGGTGAGGAACAAGAAGGACTCTCGGATAAAGCTCAGGTTTCTGGTGTGAGCAGTTGGTTAATTGATGGTGCTGTCATGCACGAGATCATGAATATGATGGGGGGAGGGGCAGTTGATGAGGTGGATAATGAGTTCAGTTTAATCTGACAAGCTTGTGGCACAACCAAGAGAGTGAGACCAGGTCTTGGGAGATTAAGTTTGAGAAACAGCAGTTTACAGGTGTTAATTCAAATGAAGGTAGTACTGCAGTCACCACGTGAGGGCTCATGGGGACACAAGGGAGGTGGGCCAAGAATGGAACCTGCGGGACTTGGCCACCTAAGAGATGATCAGAGGAGGAGGGTGAATCTACAAAGGAGAGGTGAAGGAGAACTGGAAGGTGGTGTCAAAAGTCAAGGGAGTAGAGTGGCATGAAGAAATGGATGATCAGCTGTGTTCCAGGAAGTGAGAAATAAAAACTTTCCCTGAATCGAGAATAGCAAAGTTCATTGGTGACTTCGGCAGGAGTGTGGTTAGTGGAAGCATAAGTACAATAAATAGATATGGGAAGAGAAGCGTTCCGATGAGCCTGTATTAGAGAAATAAAGGGAATGTAAGGAGCTTCCTATAACCTCTATGTCATATTCACCTGCCACATTAAACACTCTTAACTCTAGGCTTTGTTAAAGTACATTTATTAGGATACAGTGGATATTGAAGGAAGCAGAGCCACCAGCCTCCGCCTGAATGTGGTTCTAGTAGATGTGGACGGTGAGGGACATGGAGGGGCATCACAGCTCTTACAGCAGCTTAGCTATTTCAGAACCTCTGCTTTCAGGGGAAACTGCAGCATTGAATTAGATCTCAAAGTGTCATTCAGACCAGTGAGAAATATCCCACAACAGAGCTGGCATTTGACAGACACTGAACTTGCTCATGGTGTTTTCCTAAAGGCCAGCCATCAGAGGTGGGCCTGCTCTGGTCTGGTCCCTGACTCAGCTCCACAGGAAGCGGGGGCCTTTCTGTTGACTCACTCACCCCCAAGGTGCCCACAGCCAACATAGCCACTTCCTCCTGTGAGTTATTTACTCATAAGGCTGCATCACTAGATGTTGGCCTACTCATTGACTCACCTACTTCCTCTTGCAGCCAGTGGTCCCTGGCCAGCAGGGAAATGCTCTTTTCATTTTCTTATCTCAGTACTTGTTGCCCATACTCAAACCACTGACTTTGCTCTGTTTTTCCCAACTCGCTGAGGCAAGGTTAAAAATAAACAAAAAGAACTGAAAATGGGAATAACAGAAGAATTTATGTGATAGGTCCATGCGGGGATTAAGTAAATTAATATAGATAGATTCCTGAGAACAGTGTCAGGCATGTGGAAATGCTATTATTGCTGTTGTTATTTGAGAGATCCCCACTCACAGGTAGCACAGAGGCAGGAGTTGAAGACTATCCTTTCAAGGAACTTAGCTCTAAGGATGGAAAAAACAGCCTGGAGCCAGAAGGGGCTCTCAAGGTCAAAAGGCATTATTTTTCAGAATAGGAAATAATTGGTCATGGTTATAGGCTGATCATGGCCGATCATAAAAATCATCGTTGCGGGAGAGGTTGATATAAGAGAAGGAGATACTTGTTATCAAACCTGCACTTAAGACACCTGGAAATTGTTATTGCTTTGTCTTGGGAGAGATTTACAGTGATCTCTGCGACTCGGGCCTTTCTCACTAGTGCCCGTCTACGCGAAGGATCACCAGGCCTGGTGACCTGAGCCTCTTTCACTCGCCACGTGAGCCAGGTGAACTGGGCTGCGTTGGCTTCTCCTGGTATTGTGCAAGTTGTTCTAATAAACAAAGTCAGCAGCAGACAATTTTCCCCACCTGTCTCCCTGACCCCAATAGTACTTTGAGTATTAGAGACATGCCAAATTAATTAATAACAGGCACATGCTACAGTCATTCAAATGTAGAGGTAGAATGATTACAATTGACTATAGTTTCAGTTTGTCAGGAAGTTGGGCAGATCAGACCTATATGTCTGGTTCAATTTGAATTATAGATTTTTACGTCTTTTTCTAATTCATCGAATCCACCCTAAAATGTGTTATTCTACACTCCTTTGCACGGTACTTTTACCTAACTTCATTTATTTGGTTTTCTTTTTAGAAATTTTACTAGCTTTCATACCACCAAAGGTACCACAGAACTTAAAAGCAATTTTTCTCAAGCACGTGCTCAGCAAGAGCCAGACCCTGGAACACGAAGTTGCCATAGAGCACATGGCTTGTCCATCCGCTGCCCTGTGGATCTAGTGGAGTTTGTTTTGGATAGAATATCATGTTCAAAAGGAAGGCAGCTATATCATCTTTGTTATTAAACTGTTTTTGTAAAAACCAGGGTTTTATATTGGTTGTAATATCAGACATAAAAGACTGGCATCTTTTTGAGATGTTGTATGATTGAAAGCAGAGCATTAGAACAATGAGAAAGTTGAATCCAAATCACACTCTTTCCAAAGAAAAGGGGGAAAATGAAATTAGATTATGTAAAAGCAATATTGTTTGGGAATGTGCTGTTATACTACTGGTGTGTGGAAGCTAGGCATGAAGGGAAAAACTTAAATCTTTTTGATGATTTGGAGCATTTTCATTATAATACTTTAGTAAGAAATCAAATCTATGAGCATTGTCCTGTGTTGACTCTTTCTGATATGGGAAAGAAAACTAGGGCTAGAATGACCTGAAAATATGGAATGAAAGTAAAATTGTCCAAGTAGAATGATGACACAGTACTTGATGAACATCCAAAATACAAGTATTAAAATAGACCACTGGAAGAGTATGCCCGTATTTGGAAGCCTGCAGAAAGGATGGCGTCTGTTTACTGTACTTGTGTACACAGCCAGCACTGGAGTCCTTGAACCTGGGAGAGCCCCATTTCTCCATTGATTGGTAATTAGATGCAAACAGGCATGCTTTTGCACTGAAGTCACTGAAACTCAGTGTATTTCTGCATAGACATCGTAGCTGATGCTTATGCACATATGACTGGCCCTAGTACCCGTTTCTTTGTCCCAGTGTATGCCATGTATGTCTTTATAGGAATTGAGCAGATTCTTTTAAAAGTTGTTCCTCAGAAAAGAAGGAATTGCCTTATATTTGAGTGTTTACAATGTCTCTCACATTGTAAGGCCCTCCCTTAATTAATTTTTTATTTTATAATTATTTTTCAATTGTGTAAAAACAGAGGGTATGCATGCAAAGGGTGAAAAACTCAAAGGGTACAGGAGAGCATTTAGCTAGAAGGTGAATTTTCCTTCCATCTCTGTCTCCCAGTTGCTCAGCTCCCCTCCTCAGAGACAGCCACGGTTACACACAGCCCACACTAGCACATACTGGTAGCACGATATTCAAGCAATTATACACCTTTCTCTTTTTCATTTAACAACATATTTTAGAGATAGTTGAATTTATTTTGAACAAAAATGTACCATTTGAGTAAGAAAAATTAACCTAAAGATACCTCAATCCATACTAGTTTTGGGTGTTTATGTAGGGCATTATTTAATAAGATCAGTAATCCAAAAAGAGAGAGAGAAGTTAGGAAGGGTTTCAGATTTCATATGCCTCTTGGAGATCACCTTAGGAAGCAATCCAGTTCTGATTACTGCAATGTGGTAGACTTGGTGTCTGGAGAAAACTAAAATTTCTGGGTAAAATATTTACAAACATCTTTGCAAACACATCTCAGCTGGCAGAAAAATTGGAGAAAACTTCCAAGTCTAGAAATAATCAGAAAGCACAAACATAGCAGTGTAAGGAGACACCGGAACTGGCTGGCATTTGCTTTGGAGGACCCTGTAAGTGCTAAGACCCAGAGCGTGTGTTTTAATGGGCATGCAAGGGCTCGGAGACCAAGCCAGGCCCATTTTAGGTGAAGGATTGGATCAGTGAATGTTACCTGGAGCTGCAGCCCCCGAAAGGTGATACCCTCAATGAGTCAACTGGAAAAATCACAACCCCGGAGAGCTGTTAGGGATGCTTCCCTATCTCGGTCTTGATCTAGGTGAAAAAAAAAGGCTATTTCCCTTTGAGAATTCAACCAGAAGCACATTCTCATGAGAACTGGTGTCTGAACTCACATTATTTGTTTGGCCTGAACCAGGCCAAGGGTGAAATGGTATTGTGTTGTGGTACCTGCAGCTGCTCTGCCCCCACACAGGCACAGCCTCTGCTCAGAGATGACTTTAAACCCAGCCCTCAGGAGTTCCCACAGATAAAGATCCAAGGAATATGAACTCCTAGTCAAAAATCATACAAGTCATCCCTGGCTGGTGTGGCTCAGTGAATTGGGCGCCAGCCTGCAAACCAAAGGGTCACTGGTTCGGTTCCCAGTCAGGGCACATGCCTGGGTTGCAGTCCAGGTCCCCAACAAGGGGCACATGAGAGGCAACCGCACATTGGTGTTTCTCTCCCTCTCTTTCTCCCTCCCTCCCCCTCTATAAAAAATAAATAAATAAAATCTTTTTAAAAAATCATACAAATAAAAAATAAATAAGTCACCAAAACTCAAACAAAGCACCAGACAATGGAATGAGGCCCCACAAAGACTACAGATATTGAATTTATTATATAAAGAACGTGAAAGAAGTATGTTAATATATTTTAAGAAAGAAAAGAGTATAAAAAGTATTTTGCAGGAACAAGAAAATGACCTAGAAGATTTGACAAACAGAGAGAATTTCTATACAAAAAGAATAAATAATAATTAAAATGTAAAACTCAATGAATGAATTAAACAACAGAAAAGGCAGCAAACTGAAATATACATCTGAAGGATTTACCAAGAATGCAGATGGACAGGCAAAGAAAGGCAACTATATAAGAGAGGTTAGGAGACATAGAGAATGGAGTAAGAAATCTAACAAGCATCAAATCCAAGTTCCAGAAGTGGAGGGTAAAATGAATGGGAGAAAAGTAACATGTGAAGCAAATGCCATAGCCATTTCAGTAAGAGATAACAAGGAAATTTAATGTACATTGAAAAGATGTCAGACCTCCTTATTAATCAGGGAAATGCAAATTATAATCAACAAGAGATACTATTTCACACCCCAAAATTGGGGAAAAAATTGAAGCGTCTACTTCTTGTTTAAGTGAAAACGGGGAGCAGTAGAACTCTAGTAAATAGCAGACAGAATTATAATTCCGTCCAATTATTTTGTTACTTAAAAATATCCTGTTGATAATAAGGACTATGAATGTGGAATAAATCGGCCAAGTTAAGTTTATTCAGCTCTTCATTCAATAAATATTTACTGAGCACCTATACTCAGGAATTCTCTTAGAATTAAAAAAAAATCAGTCTTTGCTCAAAGGAGCTGAGGATCTAGTGGGGCAGATAATCAAAAATCACGCAGATAAACATAAAACTGTAACTGCAGAAGAAAGGGATGTGTAAGGGCTTGTTAGGAGTGGAGATTAGCTGTGGAGGTCAGGGATGGCTTTCCTGAGATGGTCATGTCTGCGATGAGCCGAGAGAGAACAGGAGGTAAGTGAAAGGAGGTGATGGTGGTGGAGGCTAGGACAGTTGCTACTGCAAGAGGGACCCACATGTGCAAATGCCCTGATGTCGAAGGTAACATTTAGTTGCATCAACTGAAAAGAGGCATGGTGGCTGGAACAAAGAGGGAGAAACTGAGAGAGAGAATATGACGGAGGAGGGAGAGGCACTGGCAGTAATCAGGCAGCTGGGGAGGGAGGCTTAAGCCAGACCAGGAAGGAAAGGCTTGGGGCGATGGGAAGGATTTTATACTAGGTCAACGGGAAGTTTTGGACATGTTTTTGAGCTGGTGACTGAAATGATCAATGGAACCAAGGGGGGAGGAATAAAAGCATAAGACCATCGATTAATTATAAATTTTAAAATTCCATTAGGAAACAGAGTTAAAAAGTCTCTGTAACCACACTTCCCTGCTCACTTAGGTGTGACTGTGCCAAGAATAGCTTCAGTCCCAGTTCCCAACAGCAGCCAGGCACATCTGTGCCCTCACACTGTGAGCTCAGCTCTGCCTCTGACTGGGCTACCAGGGTGGGTGGTACCCCCTGGCTGGGAAGTCTTTCCTGCCGCCTCAACAGTAGCAAGTGAGGTTGCAGCCTTCTTGGTGATGCACTTGATGATGCAGGAAGCAAAATTGAACACTTTTACTGCTTTGCAGCCAAAGTAAATGACTCCTCCCTTGTTGAGAGTAGAAACCAATTTGTCAGTAAATGAAGCAGACAGGAGTCAAAAGAAGTGGGAGGACATGGAGATGAACGACGTACTGTGTCTTCTCTGTCGGTGACTGCATTCATTACAAAACAGCGACCAGCCACGTTCTGTTCTGAAGCTCACATACTGCGGCCCACTATTCCACATTCTCCATGTCCGGGGCCCTGTATGGCTCCAGGTTCTTTATTCTTAACAACTTTATTGACAATTTGATATACTTTTTGTTGTTTTTAAATTTATTTTTCAATTACAGTAGATATATAATATTATGTTAGTTTCGGGTGTACAACATAGTGATTAGATATTTATATATACCTCACGAAGTGATCACCCCAATACAGTTTGATAAGTTTTGAGACACGTATACACCCATGAAGCCAGCACCCCAGTCGAGATTATGACATACCCATCAATCACCAAATTTCTTTCTGCCCCTTCTTGCCCTGACCTTTTCCTCTTCCACCCCAAAGCACTCAAGTTTAAGTTTAATCATTTTTAATCAAAACTCCTGTGAACTTGGTAAGTTGGAATACATTCTTAAAAGGCCCTTTCTGACCTCTTAACCAAAACACTGTAAACATCCACCATTCGGGTGAAAGTCACTCTGTAGAATAAAACCTATTTATTTCATTAGGAGTTTTAAGTCTTTGGGGATAATTTAATTTTTCTAAAATCTCGGGACTTGAGAGTGCTGCTGGGACGGAAAGGCTGTGCGTCTCCGGGCCGGTGGCGAAGCCACCGCCTCTAATTCACGTCTCCCTTCCAGGTCTCAGTTGCGGCGAAGAGGAAGGAGCCGTCACCACCAGGGGCACCTTTGTGCAGAGCATTGAACTTGTCCTCCCACCCCACGCAAACCATCATGGAAATACATTTGGTGGCCAGATTATGGCTTGGATGGAGACGGTGGCTACTATTTCTGCAAGGTTCTTGATTTTAACCTCATGGCATGTCATGTTGGGACCACTGGAGCAAGTAGAAAGGGCCCGAGACCTTGTTACTGGGCAAATCAAGGAGACAAGGAGAGGACAGTGTTATCTCTATCAAAATGAGAAAATGATAAGTCATGTACCTGTTTACTGTAGGATTAACCTGTCCTTTTCTTTGAAGATGGATGCTTAAGCTCTTGGTTCAAAAATAAAAATGAACTGACAGTTCTCACACTTTACTCTGAATTAGGGATGTTGATCTTGTGACGTTGCAACTCCTGTGATGACAATTATGACAAAGTGTCCACAGGCGCAGAATAGAAATAGAAGACAGTCTTTACACTTGAAAACAGTCGTTACAAACTTCTGAAAAGGCAGTTTACAGTTAGGTCTGACCTTCGAAGGTTTGTCAGAGTCATCATGGCCAAAAGATTAACCAAAAAATAAGTGGAGAAAAGGAACAACTTGGAAGAATGCTTTTAAATGTGCCTCAGCTTCAAAAAGTTTATTTTATTCTTAGTAAAACATGTAGGTAATTGAGTAGCTTTAAAGAACATGTGTACTCTGAAAATGCATTTGAACAAGATTTGCCCTTCTGACAATTTTTGTAACCACTGAAAACTGTTATGATTTTATTTCCCACAAACTACAAGAATTTTATTAATGTACCTGCAGTTGTAACTAGAGTTAGAAACCTGTAGTTATCCTTCCTATAAATTATGCACAAATAAAAGAGAGCCTGTTTTTAAAATGAGATCGTCATTCTTAATGACAATAAAACATTTGAACCTGTTCTGCCGTAAAAGCCTACAATATAATTAACTACGGCAGAATCTTGTCACTGAATGTTGGCACAATTCTTTAGAGTAATTGAAAGACTGCAGTAGGAATCTAAAATGTAGGAAATAATGGAAGTAACTTTCTGAGATTAAATATTCTTTATAGATATTTCCAAAGTCCTCGCACCCAAAAACTGTAAAATACGTGCCTGTAGCCTTCCGGGCTCTGTGCAGCAATCTAGGTAATTTCTCTGTGGGAAAGTGGGCTGGTCCTCGGCGGTGTGGATAAGCCCTGTAACTGTGAAGCTCAGGGCCTGGCGTGAATGGCCACGGCTGGCAGTGCTCTTCATGGTGTCCCACTCCACCCTGGGAGTCGCTGTGTCCTGTGACTGTCATCATGAACTGCCTGCCAGGATGAACATTACCCTCAAATTAGAATGAAGGACATAGTTTTCTGGAGGGACTTCCACGGGGAACAAACCAAGGGCAGGACTGTCACCACAGGAGCAGAAGCACCAGCATCTTGGTAAAGACCCCTCGGCTTGGGGACATGGTATTTCCCCAAATGTTTGCAGGTGGTGTGCAGAACCACTCCCAACTCACAGGGTCCAGCCGTTTCCCTCACTAGAGTTAAAAGACGTTTACTTACAAAATACCTTGAACACTGGTCTTTTGCACCTGTTAAGCAAATCGGCATTTCCTGAAAGTATTGGAGAATGTATTTTGGAGAATGATCCATTTTTTGTCTCATTCCTTCTCTTCGTTTCCTCAGCCGCCTCTGTCGAGCGCATCCGCTTCTGAAGTCCGTGGACATGTTTAAGTTCCGAGGACCATCCACCGTCGGAGATCGTCTTGTCTTCAATGCTATTGTCAACAATACGTTTCAGACCTGGTAAAGCGTGTCTAGTGCTCTTACACAGCTATAAACGAATTCAAATTTGCTCATGTAATGCTTTTAAATTTTTATTTCAATCTGGAGGTGAATATAGGAACTATTTTGAAGTAACCAAGGTGCTTATATATATTTTTTGAAACTTCGCTCAATCTTCAAAATTCATAGTCACACATGTTAACCCTGTATTCTGCTCAAGGCCTCCATGTACTGAGTAAATTATGATAGATTGGTTTTTGTCTCTCATCATAAGGACAACTGTATGTCCCAGTTGACCCAGGATGGTTGTGGTTTGTATGTTGTAATAACTCTTTTCATTCTCAAAAGAGTCCCAGTGATTCTATAGTCACCAGTTCATAATGGATCTGTCATTTATCACCATGAAGTTCAAACCACTTTCTAGTTATTTTTATTACTCTTGACATACAATGAAAATATCTACTTTAGTATTTTTTTCTTTTTAAATGTGAAAAAGTATATCTGTATTTCCTGTCCAGTTTTGGTGTTTGATGCTTTTTAATTACAGAACTGTTTTAAGGGGAGAAAACTTGACTTTGGCACAATTTAAACTCCTCTCTTGTTACCAAAACATGTCCATGAATGCATACATATAAAATCACAGCTGGACTTTTTCCCACCTGAAATTGGGAAAGTAAAGCAGGAAAGCTTGCACATCAGATCTATTGGCCTGGAAAAATGGGTTTTCACAGTTGCATATATTTGCAGACAACAAAGGAAAAACCCAGGACCCTCCTCTTCTTTGCTTGGAAGAAGAGGTGGTGGAGGTGGGCAGAGAAGGCCCAGTGTGCTCTGCGAGTCTGCCCACCGCCCTGTGTCGCCCTCTGCAGTGTCGAAGTGGGAGTGCGCGTGGAGGCCTTTGACTGCCAGGAGTGGTCCGAGGGCCGGGGCCGTCACATCAACAGTGCTTTTCTCATTTATAATGCTGTGGATGATAAGGAAGAACCAGTCACATTTCCCAGAATCAAACCCATGTCAAAGGTAAGTTATCAGCACAACAGACTTGTTCTTTTTTACTAAATCACTTCAGTCATTTGCTGACATGATGGTGTCACCGGGTCTTAAGTGCCAGGTTCTTGAATCTCAGTGTCATAGATACGAGCACTGAACTCAATACAAGATCAAGCAGGTAGAGTTTATTGAAGAGAGCTTGTGCACAAGGAAGTCGACCAGAAAAGAAAAGTCGAGCTTCCAGAAGGGTTCCTGTGGTTGGCTCACACAGGGCCTTGGGGTGGGGGAGGGCTGGGAATGAGGACGAAGTCAGCTGTCCCATGGTCATCGGCAGTGACAGATGTTTTCCATCGTCAGTGAACCAAAGGGCCCAGAAAATAATGCTTGCACAAATATTCTAGTTATCATATAATTGACAGGACAACTATTTTGCAGAACATGACGTTAAGAAAGGATGTTATCATTGTACATGCTTTCCTTTCATGATCTGATTAGGTTCATTTAAACTACAGAATTTTACTGAAAGCAAGGAGTCATAGTCAGGCCTCCAAGATGGAGTTCTTTTGGTCAAGGTGGGGTCCAGATGTCCCCCTGACACTGCCCCAGTGGGGCCCTGAAGACCTCACCTCGGCCGGGCCGCGGGCAGCTGTTGGAAGTGTAACCTCTTCCGGGCCCACTTCTGACTCTTCTCCCGCCTGACAGCCGGTTCTCTGTGCCGCTCCACAGTCACCCAGCTACCGCCACTCTCACCCGAGGCGCGTCCACACAGTCCACACAGACACCGGGTCCCACTTAGCCCTCGTCACTGACTTAGGAGAGAGAGACTTAAGATTACAGCACTGAAATATTAGAAATGTATTGATTTTACTTTGTTTCTTATTAAAGGATGATTTCAGACGGTATTGTGGAGCTATTGCACGCAAAAGAATCCGCCTAGGCAGGTAAGGGACCTAGGTGGAAGGCTTTTATGGTGTAAGATCTTACCCGACAAATTAAGTAACAGAGAGTCGCTCTCCGGGTCTCCATTCCCAGGGAACGGAAGAGGAGAAGGTCTGAGGTTTTCTGACTGTGGAGGCTACAGGGACGCACATTATTCTTCCTGATTGTTCCACCAGCAAAAGCAGCTTTCAAAACTGCTGGTTTCAGTTCAAGAAAGTGTCATAGTTACTGTTGTGTGCTAAATGCAGGGAAGAAAACTGTTATTTAACATTTTAATTTCTTTCCAGAAAATATGTTATTTCCCACAAAGAAGAGGTTCCACTTTGCGCACACTGGGATATTAGCAAGCAGGTGACGGTTTTATAATTTGGAGCTCTCCATGTAAAAATCACATCATTGCACAAATGAAAATTCTCTTGTTTCACTGATTCAGGTGGTGCCTACACAGGTGAGATGAAAAGGTGACTTACAGCAACCAGTCACCTCAAAATGAAACAAAACCGAACTATCAGCAACTGGTCACTCCTTGTTTCAATTACAGATACAGTCCCCAAGTTCCAGGCTCAGGGTCCTCTGCCATCAAAGGCATTTAAACAGCATGGGGTACTGAGATCTGGTGCGTTCGCACGATTTTTGCTGAATAACATGCCCGCCAGCGTGCATTTTTATAGCCCAACAACAAAGGATTAGTTCTTTTCATGTTTTTGGCCATAAAATATAAAGGGAAATCCAAGTTTACCTATAAGTCATACTTATAAGGGTAATCTTATCTTTGCTCAGGACACCGATTAAAATGATATTAATTTGCTAAGCATACAGGTCTCATTTTACCTTGCCTGAATTCTGAATTAAGAGTTTGAGACAGAAATCGTTACCTGTAGCATAGTTCTGAGCTCAGCATTATCACTCTGCCTCTAACGGTGCCCATTTTCTAAGCAGAAAATACTTGATCTATGTGTTGAACTCACAGCGTTTTAAATCTTTGCATTTTAGGAATCCTTGAGTAATGGCAACGTGGAGGATTTCAAAACACTGGTGGCCAAAAGTGGCTGGGAGGTTAGCAGTGCTCTGGACAAGGTAGGGGCACCCAGGTGCACGCACAAAAACTCACTGTTCTTCACAGACAAAAACCAGCAGATGACGTATTCTAGAATTATACATCTGAAACCTATATCATTTTATTAACCAATGTCACCCCAATAAATCCAACTAAAAAGTTTTAAAATGTTTTCATGGCGCTAGTGGTTCTGCTTGTACCATGCTGCTTTTAAGAAGGTAAAAAAATCTTTTGGGAAAACTATTTCTGAAAGTCACGCCTCTTTTCAGCCCTGTCTCTGCTACTCTCCGTGCTGGCTGGTTTGGGGCCCTTCGGGTCCGCCCTGCTCGCTCCCACTTCTCAGCTTAGTCCTCCTGTCTCACCGCTCTCCTCTTCTCCATCTGCACAGTCCCACCGGGTCTTCAAGACCCAGGACAAATACTTCTCCAAACCCACTCCTGTCACCGCTGACTGAAGGACCTTTTCTAGGAACTCCTTTAGCAATTCTTTAAAACTAATTTGTCAATTAATTATACACTATCTTGTGACATTTCTTCCACAGATTCATTGAATTGATAAAAGTCTTAACAGTAATAGAACTTTTTACACATGGTCTTTTCCCATAACTAGATCATAAACATTTTAAGAAAGAAGACTGCCTTCTTGGTATCTCTTTTAACACCTTTTACCATATTTCGTGTGTCATCAAATTTTAATAAACGTGTCATTTGGAATGTCATTTTCTCTAGCCTCAGAGGTACATTAGGAGACGCTTGGAAGGGGACGCCCACACCGACTAGTCTGTGTGCTCTCTGGGGGCCGTTTCCATCTTCACTGTTGCCCCGGGTCAGAGCAGACCGGTACCTGGATGCTGCTCAGTAACGCCCCTGTTTGTGCTCAGTTTCCAGTGTGCGCCGCTTTCCTCGTCAGTGCAGCCGCCGCCTCTAAAATCGGGTGACTCTGTGTCCCAGTTTTCCTGAGGCAGTCTTGGTTGTCCCATCATCATTGCCAACTGTGCCTCCGTGCTCCAGTTGGAGCAGATGATGAATTCTGTGGTCACTGACCCTGACATCGGAGCAAACTCACATGCTACTTCCCTGATTCTTTTCAGCTGACTTCTGCATTTTGTTACAGGATGCCGGCTTTTACTACATCTCTCTTCTCACTTCTGAGTCTTTCAGGGCCTTCCTTACTCCCTTTGGGCCAGGGAGGTTTCCAACTATGCTCCAGTCAGTGATGCAGAAACGCAGGTTTAACATAACAAAGTGGTTTCTTTTTCTTTATTTATCATAAAAGATGCTATAAGACTTTGTCTTCTTTTACAAATATAAAATCTGCTTCTTGCATCATTGCTGGCCTCTGAGCATTCGTGAGCAGCATTGGAAAGAAAGCACGCATGTCCGGAATGAAGGAAGAGAAGATACTTAGTGAAGTCATATAATATGTTAAAACTTCAGTTCTTTGGGAGTTTGGGGTCAGAAACAAACCTCAACAAATAAATGGTATATTTGCTAGTGTCTAAGGAGAGCCATCAATAATTAATTCTTCAGTTTTGTAGAGATATTTATTAGAGGATATTGTATAATTAAAGGAACATTCTTATGTTATCTCTGTTTAATTAGAAGCCCTCCATTTTTTAGATTATATTTATGATAAAAATCTGATATTTTTCTTTCTGAGTTATCCCTTCTCTCCTACTATTTAAAGCTTCTATATTCTTTTAACTTTAAAATACACCTTTCTTTTTCTGTCATCTTTTAGTTGAATAAGTCTTACAACACAACTGTCTGTTAAGAATCATACTTATTTCAGGGTTTAAAATCTTTACTGATTTTCTATATAAATTTGTTAAATGGCAAAAGTCTAAGATTTCTGGCATTTGTAATGAAATTGGGCAGTACCTACTCTTTTACGAACTATAGAAATGATCCCTGAAAGTATAGTCTTAATACCTACTGTTTTAATCTTTATTTTATTTTCAATATGTAATAATGGAACTAATAATAGTCATAATACAGGGAACAAAAGATATACTCTTATCTTAAAGGAGCTTATAGTCTATGCAGGAAACATCAGACTCTGTTACATATACATGAAACAGCTGGAGAATAATTTGAAGATAGTTTATAAAGAAGTGAGAGATTGTAGTGTTTAATCCGTAAAGATCAGCTCTTCGGCAAAGGGAAGGCAGTTACTTAGAACTTTGGAGAGGGGTATTTCCTTTCTCCTTAGAGAGAGTGTAAGTAGATTGCTGGAGGGACAAAGGGAGCTTTCTAGGCAGAGAGTAGCTTGAGCCGGATCCTTTTGGTGGACATTAGCATGGGTAGGGGACTGGCTGGAGAGGAGTAGCTTTTTATTTAGGGATAGCTGAGGGTGTACTAGAAAAGTTACGGTGAAAGTCAGAACGGCAAGGGCCACTTGAAAACCTTTACACAGGGCAAAAGCCACTGCAGCAAGGAGAGCCGAGGGAGCTGTTCTCACCGAGGCTGGGGAGGGGCTGGTCCCACAGCTTCACCTGACCAAGTCTCCGCCCCTTGCCCCCTGGGGCAATCCCCTGGCACCTCCAAGGAAAGTTAGCCACGCCCTTCCCAGGCCCCTGTGAAAACCAGTTTTGTCCTTCTCACAATGTCGTCTCCATCACATATTTGTCAACAGACTCTGCAAAATGCTAAAATTTTGAGTTAGTTCCTCTGGTGCTATTTATGGAAGACATCCAAACTCATTAAATAGAATCTTATTCGTGTGAAAGATATTATCATTAATAAAATGTTGGCAAGCTCCAGCAGATTTTGAGCCTCCTTACTTTAAACTTCATTCCATAAAATAAAATTCTCCAGGTACCAAATGGTAAAATGTTTGAGTTAGTTACAAACGGAATGTAACCTGTAGTCTTCTGCGCGTGAAAGAAAACTGGTTTCCTTGGAGAGCTGGTCTTGGAGGATTTTCTCACTAAGCAGTAGTTGGCTTTTCTAAAATAGTAGGGTTTCAGAGAGCCCACATCAACCACTGCCTCTCCCTGTCTGCTTCGTCTGCTTCAAGGATGTTGACTCTGACAGCGAAGCAAGGAGAGGACTTTCTGCTACCTTCGCCTTCTGGGGGAAGGGTTAAAGTATCCTTCACTAGTGCAAACTGCACTCAGCACTCACTGGGTAAGTGTGAGATTTAAGGGTCGGGACTGCTCAGCCCGATGTTTGCTTTGACGCCAGCAGGGGAAGCAGCAGCCTTGTGTCTGCGCCTGGGGAGCAGCTTCCTGGAAAGGTGCTGTGGTAGTTCCCCAGAACTGCTGTAACATTTCCCACAGACTGGCTGCTTAACCGACAGCAATGTATTGTCTCCCAGGGATGGAAGCTAGAAGTCTAGTACCAGTGTCTTGGCAGGGTTGACTCTTTCTGAAGGAGGGAGGGAGGATCTGTCCCAGGCCTCTCTCCTAGCTTCTGGTGCTTTGCTGGCAATCTTCGGTGTTCCTTGGCTTGTAGATGCGCCAACAGATCTCTGTCTTCCTCTTCGTGTAGTGTTCTCCCAGTGTGCATGCCTGTGTGCAAATTTCCCCTTTTTATAAGGACATAGGTCATATGGAATTAGGGGCCCATTCTACTGCAGTGTAACCTCATCTTAATTAACTGCATCTGTAAAGGCCTGTTTCCAAATGAGGTCACATTCTGAGGTCCTGGGGAGAGGATTTTAACATATGAATTTGGGGGAGGACACAGTTCAACCCTTAAGTGCTCAGCCCAGGCCAGACTCTGCTCCAGGCTGTGGCATTCAGACACCTGCCTTGCCTCCATTGAGACTGCAGAGCCTTGGCTTGGAGCCACAGGGCCACCCAGCTTTGATAAGGTGACTTCACTCTGGATTTACACCAATGAACCTCCTTCTACCCCTGCTGTACAAGGGGCAAAGTTAGGCATGCCCATGCTGGGTGAGTCTCAGCCACCAACTGGAGCCCTAGCCATGGTTTTTGTTCTGTTTGGTAAGTGCCCAGCACCACCGACACCATGTCCTTTGCGGGCTCTATTGAAAGGCAGGCTTGGCGCTGTGGTCAGTGGGAGGTAAAATGGCTTAAGCAAATAGTCACTCCTTTCCTTTCTAAGCCACTTTCCATCGTTTCTCATTTCTTCATTCTCTTCTTGAAGATGTTTATGTTTAAATAAAGGTTTTCTCCTGCACAGCCTGATTTTTCCATCTGCTTGATTCCTGCAGTGAAGTCTTAACCCTGTGTTTGTTTGTCTTCTCACAGCTTGTTGCCATGGGAATTATTATAATATAGCAAATCTCAACACTACCGTCAAAACACCCTGAAAGAGATGGAGCTTTTAAATGGGCAGGACAGAAATGTGCTCTTAGCAAAACACATACCTCTGTTTATTGGCAAAAGCACAGTAGAAAGAGAGTTCAGAGTGACAAGGGATCCATTCATGTTTTAGCATATGCCAAATGGCTCCCTGAGACAGGCCTCCTCTCATCTGGGGAATAATGAGCATTAGAAAGCAAGCCAGGAATTGGCCAGCTGGTAGGACGAGCCCTGGGATTCACAAGGAAAGATTGCTTTGTGCTGCAGAAACACGGTGCTCCAGTGGCCACTGAGAGGTTAAGTTGGTCTAGAGGTGGTCAGCTTACTTCCTGGGGTCACCTCTGCCCATTTGAAGACATGGCTGACATCTTGGCTAAGTGGCCGAGGCTGTAGCCTTGGCTCCAAGGTCTTAGGGGGGAGATGAGGCCCAGCGGTCTGAGGATATTTTCTTTTGTTCCTGAATAGAGGCAGGGAAGCATCACAAAAAGATAAACAGAGAAAGGCTGCTTTTTGTTTTTCACGAGAAGAACTATTGCACCATAATTAAATAACCCACCTTTGAGTCATACATTGTTTGGAGGACACAGGAGTGCAGCATCCTGGTCAGAGCTCTGGACGCCCAAGTATTTGAAGTGAAATTGCCGTCATTGTGACCTGGGTGCCCAGACACCTTAGCTAGTGCCATCAGCCTGTGGCTCCATACGTGTGTCTGTGGGTTTATTAAAGTGAAAACATCATTTTAATTTTTGTAATTTATTTGTTTGTTATTATCTTTTAGATAAAAATATATACTCTGGAAGAACATGGTATTTTATCTGTTTGGGTTGAAAAGCATGTGGAAAAACCAGCACACTTGGCTTATCATCTCTTGTCTGACTTTACCAAGCGACCTTTGTGGGACCCCCATTATGCGTAAGAATAAATTTAAAATATTTTCCTAATCGACCCTGACGTCATGGGAAAGATGACCTCAACACTGCAGTGCCTCTCCATTGCCCAACTTGCGACCTCTTGTTTTATTAATTAAAGTGTTTTTTTTTATTTTATTTATTTATTTTCAGAGAGAGGAGAAGGGAGAGAGAAAGAGCAATGTATGGTTGCCTCTCACATGGCCCTCATTGGGGGCCTGGCCCACAACCCAGGCATGTGCCCCGACTGGGAATCGAACTGGGACCCTCTGGTTCCCAGCCTGCGCTCAATCCACTGAGCTACACCAGCCGGGTTAAAGTGTGTTTTTAAAGCTTATTCTGCACAAAAAAAAAAAAAAAATGTATCAAGTGCTACTGAGAGACAAAAAAGTATTATAATCATTTATTTATTATCCATATTGTGTGCATGTTTTACCAACATCTATTGTAATCCTACCAATAACCCTTCAAGTTTCATAGTATTTTCACTGAACAAGAATGGTTCCCAAGATTGCACAGCGATAAAGCGACAGAACCCAAATTGGAGTCCAGGTCTGGCAGGCTCTGAGTTCCACACTCTTGTAACTGAATACGCAGTCTTATTGCTCTTGAGGAAAAGATTATCGAGTTGTTCTTCTCATTTCTCACTCTTGATATTTAATTGATGGCTTCTTTTCTTTTCGGTGAAGCAGCACTCCCTGGTGAGAAGGTGGGAGGAGGCTGTGTGAGTTCCAAGGTGAAAGGCACTCCTTCCTGCTCTCCCTGTCTGATCAGAGGCCACGCCCATCAGCCTGCATCTCTTACCTCTGTCTCCTGCACCCCTGACTCAGTCTCCCCCACTCGCCCTCCTTTCCTGGAATACGGAGCTGTGCGCCTTGTGGATGCACTGACAGGGACTGACTGCATTCTGGCTGCACCACCTTCTCCAAGGCGTTCCAGCTCTTGGGTACACTGAGCGCTTCTAAGACACCTTACTGGAAGGGAAGGATTGGCGAGGGGGGCTTCCTGTCATAGTAAGCATTACTGTTTGCTTTCTAATGTTGAGGAGGCAGAGGTCCATCTTAAAACTGGCTAAACCTCATTATGATTAATACCATGTAATACACAATTTAATACCATGAAAGTGAAACACCTCCGGCTCTCATTTGCATGGATGCCAGAATGATACAATGTGGTTAATGCTATCATAATAAAACCCTCCTAGTGAAGAGGAAGTACTTCATGATTTTCTTGCATCAGTAATTTGTAGATACTCTGTAAATACAAAGCTTTTAGTATGAACAATGCCTAAACTGCAGTGTTAATTCTTTTCAAATGTTTCTCCCAACATTTTCTATTTCTCCCTACATTCTAGCCAAACTGAACTTGAATGAATGGAGGAATGAATGAATGAATTCTAATTCAACTTACTTTTCTTATGCACCTACTATAACTCAGGTACTATGCCAGGTGTTTTCATTTAATCCTCACAATGACCCCATCGGTATTATTAACTACATCTTAGGATGAACAAAAGAGAGTGACTTGCCTAACATAACAGCTCCCGAGTGGCAATCTGGCATTGAAAGGCAAGTTGTTTGACTCCAAACTTGGTGCTCTTTCTAACATACCATATTCCTTAACGTAAGAGCTCTTCTGGGACGGTCCCTATAATTCACTAGTATTTAAATATTGATCTTACAGAAAGTTAATTTTGTGGAAAGCAGCTAAATGCTCTTCTCTGAAGTGCTGGAGCCGGTGACCTCAGTCGGGTGGCTGCCATTCTCACCGTCACATGCAGGATTATTTCTTCAGACCGAACGGCTTTCTAAAGACAGACTTTGGGAAATGACTCTGGATTTGGAGGGATGGTTTTGTGGACAGAAGGGTGAATGTAGACAGCAATAACGAAGTTATACAAACAAACAAAAGAAGTGAATGCCTTATTCTATTAGGTAGAAAAGTACAGCCTTTCTTTCACTGGTCTGTTTACATAGGTCCTGTGAAGTCATAGACTGGGTGAGTGAAGACGATCAGATATATTACATCACTTGTCCTGTAGTGAATGCTGACAAACCCAAAGACCTGGTTGTACTTGTATCACGAAGAAGGCCTCTTAAAGACAGGTGAGTAAATGCAGTTCAAGTGTTATGGCAATGTCTTATAGTATAGAGCAGAAAGCAAAAGTTGATATGAAAATAAGGAAATCAGTGTAAGCCTTTCTGGTCTTAATGATATTCATCTGAAATTTTTCTTTTTTTTTTTTTTTAGTTATTTATTTATTTTTAGAAGGGAAGGGAGAAGGAAAGAGAGGGAGAGAAACATCAATCACATGTTGATGTATGCCCTCTACTGGGAATCCAGCCCGCAACCCAGGCATGTGCCCTGACTGGGAATTGAACCAGCAATCCCTTGCTTTGCAGGCCTGCATTCAATCCACTGAGCCACACGAACCAGGGCTGAAATTTTTCTAAGTATACCTTTTAGTTACCACTAAAAAAACCCCTTAAAACAATTGTACATTAAGTGCCAGCTGTGTGCAAAACACCATGCAAGATTCCTAAAGCAGCCCGCTTTCCTTTTGCTCCATTCAGATGTAGAAGTGATATTTAACAAACCTTTGAAACAATCCACTATCAGTAAAAATGTAGTAAAAGTCAAATAAAATACCAGGAATTGGTTTAGGATTCATGAAGGCTTGATTGTGCTAGACGTCCAAAATGGCGGCTGCCTGTGGGGCTGTCAATCAGCAGTTGCCTCTGGGAGCATTTGACTTCGCCCAGCAGTGTCTAGGCTCCAAGGAGAAGGGCCCCGAGGTCAAGTGTTCAAAGAGACAAGAAGTAGAAGCTGCCGGGGCAGTTAAGGTCTATTCCTGGACCTGGCCAGCATCATTTCTGACGTCAAAGCCGGCCTGTACAAATAACCCCACACATGTATAAACATTGATGCCCATGGGTGTACAGTGTAGTATCATTTAGTATGGAAAAAGATATTAGAAATAAACCAAAGCTCCATCTTATAAATTATGGTAGAACCATGATATGGAGTATTGACCCAGCATTAAAAAGGATGAAGTAACAATAGAGGCACCTCCGAAGATTTATTGTTAGGTGAAAAATGAAATTATAGACCAATATTTGTTAAATGATTATATGATTTATGTAAATCTCATGTATTTATAGAAAGGTCTGGAGGGATACACACCACAACATTAAGAGGGATCATCTGTAGGATGGGGATGCAGTGTGCCCAGGGTGAACTGAAGGAAAACTCCTAGATTCTAGTCTGTAAGGTTCCCTATTGTTTGGGAGTTCTTTAAAACAATGGGTATTATTTTTTTATTTTAAAAAAGAGTGAAATTACAACCCATTAGGGCACAGCAAAACCAGTTTGGGGGTTGACTGCAGCTTTGTGGAATTCTGCAAAGCATGTAAAATTCTTAGGCAGAAAACACATGTGGCCCTTATTACTGTTGCTGTGGCTTCATTGCAGTCACAGACAATGTCTTTGGATGAATTCCTAACTACGGGGATCTATTTTCTTTTCTTTTTTTTATATTTTATTTATTTATTTTTAGAGAGCGGGGAAGGGAGAGAGAAAGAGAGGGAGAGAAACATCGATGTGTGGTTTCCTCTCACATGGCCCCCAATGGGGACCTGGCCCGCAACCCAGGCGTGGGCCCTGACTGGGAATCGAACTGGCAACCCTTTGGTTCGCAGCCCGTGCTCAATCCACTAAGCCACGCCAGCCAAGGCAGGATCTATTTTCTAATAACCACTCTTCGTTTCTCTCAGTAACACTTACATGGTGGCAGTGAAGTCCATCCTCCTGCCGTCCGTCCCACCTTCTCCTCAGTACGTCAGAAGTGAAATCACATGTGCTGGCTTTCTCATCCACGCTACTGACAGCAGCTCCTGCACTGTAAGTTTCATGAAACATCTGCAGGTTAATTTGCTCCTACAGATATGAGGAATCACTCACTTACATTTCCTAATTAATTTGAATTCTGCAACATGTGTCCACACCAGGGGAATCCTAAGGTCATCCTTTCAAATCCATTCCAGAAGGTCCCCAGAGCCCCTGTTCCAAGAAGATTCAGTTCTCTGCTTGAAAAACCTCCATGTCAATTAAGAAATTAAAATATTGTATTTTCTTTCTGAAACAGGTATCTTATTTTAACCAGAGTTCTGCTAGCATCTTGCCTTACTTCGCTGGAAATCTTGGTGGCTGGTCCAAATCCATTGAAGAGACAGCAGCTTCCTGCATACGATTCATAGAGAATGCTACTGATGATGGCTCAGTGAGCATACTTTAAGTGGTAAACTGCATATTTTAACTGGAAAACTTTCAATTTTCTGTCATTGATTTCCCACTTTTAATTCCAAGCACCTTTATCCCTGCTTGGATAAGGTGATAAGTGTCACCTTATTCCTGACACTTGGCATGCTTTTGAGCCACCAAATAATTTAGTATTTAGCCTAGGCAAAATGCAGTTAGGAAGAGGTTAACAAGGCGCATCTCAAGTCAAACGCCATTGATTGGGATGAGCATTAAACGAGCTTGAAGACGGGGTTAGGTCATCCCTGGCTCTACTCCTTCCAGAGCGTGGGCATTAGGAAACTGCCCACACGCAACTGCAATATTGTGTATTCTGTAAAATAGTACAAATGTGGTTAAAATGATCATAAACATTTTAGGCTACAGAGGTGAAATGTGTTGTTTGAAATTTTATAAACTCAGAAATGATAAGCTGGCTAGTTGATGGATAGCAGTGTGGGGCTGCTCCATGTTCAGCAGGTATCTGTATGCCAGGAGCATCTCACAAGATGTATTGCTGGGTTTGGAGCTTTAAATTAGGGAGGCATTAAAACATAATGGGATCCAATCAATTTTAGTAATAGGAACTACTTCACTAGTGTCATTTAACATATATTCAAGGTGGCTCACCAGTTTAGCATCTGTTGCTATATATACACATAAAAAGTACCTGCAAGATCTGTTATTGTAGAGAAAGAATATTAACTGAGCTCTTCTTTCATAACCATTACATTAGCACTTTATTCCCTAGGCTTCAACATTCATTATTCTGCTCTGGGATTTGCCTTAACTCATAAGACGAACCAGCATATAAGTCAGCCTCCTCTGCAGGATAACTTTTAAAAGTTGAAAGACTTCTCTGTTTGAGTTTAAAGTGCTTAAAAGATTAGATACATCCTGCCGTTCGTTTGTCAAATCTCTACCTCTGCTCAGCAAACCTTACAGCTCTACGTGAAAAATGTAATCAGTACCTGAGCCCTCCTAATCAACCCACCACTACAACCCTAGTCCACACACCAGCGTCTCTTTCCCGGATTATAAGCTTTCAGTTTCTGTTATTGCTTTTCCATTCAATCCACTCTCAACCGAGCAGTTGGATGTCAAATTTTTTCCCAAAACCCATGAATCATTTTGCAAATCACAGTAAAATCCAACACTGTTTAATGGTCAGTAAGGCTCTGTGTAGTACATTAGATTATTTTTCAGAAATCCTCCCTCCCTCCCCATCATCCCCACTTCCATGAATGGAATGTACTATTCTACTTCCTGTCTTCTTGACCCTGTGACTCATTCATGGAACGTTGGCAGATATGATGCAAACAAAAGGTTGAGAAGTTGCCCTCATGTATCTCTGTCACTGTCATGAGAAAGACATGTCAGAGCTAGCCTGCTGGCCCCAACACAAGGAAGAGGACGTGGGACAGAGCTGCTTCACCTGAGCCTAGCCTAGACCAGCCAACCCCAAACCAAACTTCACACAGATGTGGGTAGTTCCCACTGAGACCAGCAGAGCAGTCTGGGTAAGCGGGGCCTGGGTTTGACTCAGGCACGAGCTGAGTGAAGGCTTATTCTGAGATTCTGCGGTTACACAGCAGAGCTAACAGGTAGAGCATACAAGCTATGATCCCTATGAACTTTTCCTACTAGTTTATCCCTCTCTCTTTTCCAGTCATATTGGCCTTTGCTGTTTTCCAACTTACCCAGGAATACTCCTCCCTCAGTATAATTACATTTAACTATTACCTCACATCAAGATATCCAAGGTTTACCCCATGTACCTCCCATGCACAATGAAGTTTTACGGGTGGAGCTTGAAAATACTAAGTGAAGGAAGCCAGTCACAAAGGACCACATCTTTCTGCCCCTAAAATATGAAAGCGTCTTCCCTATTTAGGAGCTTTGACTATTCTGTCCCTAAATGCTCTTTTTTGTTATCTTCACAACTGGTTCCTTCCTGTCATTGTTATTTCAGCAGAAAAGTCTCCCCCTCAGAGGCCTTCCCTTGATTGTCTAAAGTAGATACATCATCATTTACAACACCTGTTAACTCCCTTTATATCACTTATTCATGTAATTCGCTCAACAGAAGTGGAAACTTCTACAGTGGAAGTACTTCCTGGGACCACTATAGTAATGAGCAATCCCTGCCCTGATGTTACCTATAATCTGGTGGGAAGGGGACAACTAGTGTTAGGTAGGGGTATAAATTATGGAGAAAATTAGAGAATAAACGAATATAAAGTAGTTGGGACGAGGAAGGAGCTACTTTCTATAAGGCTGGACAGAGAGAGACTAGTAAGCTGACTGTGAAGCAGAGCCAGAAGGAAATAAGGGAGGGTTGACTATGGGGTTGGAAGTGGGGCATGTCAAGAAAAGAGCAAGTTGAGATTCAAGCCTAGTGTCTTGGAATACATTGTAGGAAAAAAAAAGAAGGGAAATTAGTCTTTTCAGATTGTCTCCCCCAGCCCCCAGGGGGGAGGGATAAGATTGTTTAAAGCCAGACTGAGTTTGAGGTGTTAAGTGTAACATCCAAGTAGGAAGGTCCAGCAGGCAGATGAGAACACGAGACTGAAAGGAAGGTGTTAGGGCTACATGTAGACTACAGAGTCAGCCACAGAAAAGGGAGAGTCAGGCTTGTAAGAAGAGATGTTTTCAAAGGACTGAAGGAAGGGTGCTTATCACTAAGTCTTAGGGTGTTCAAGAAAATATTTTTAAAATGTAATAAAATATCTATTTTCTGACATATGTTCTTATATATTTTTTTTTAAAGATTTTATTTATTTTAGAGAGGGGAAGGGAGGGAGGAGAGGGGGAGAAACATCAGTGTGTGGTTGCCTCACACGCACCCCCCACCAGGCACCTGGCCTGCAACCCAGGCATGTGCCCCAACTGGATATTGAACCAGCGACCCCTTGATTTGCAGGCTGGAGCTCAATCCACTGAGCCATACCAGCCAGGGTTCTGATACATATTTTTTCCCTATGTCTCCACTCCATTCTTCAGCCCCATTAGAATGCATATGGCTTTGTTTGTCTGATTCACTGCCACAATGCCATGTGCCTAAGAAAGTATTAGGAGCATAGTATGCTCTTGGGAAATAAGAAGTAATAAATAGTTTGTCTTCCTCTTTAGGCATTTTTAGCTAAGAAAACATCTATAATTTCTTTCAAGAAATATATTCTCTCATTATGTCAAAATTCATCTGGTGAATTCCTCTGACAAAGTGTCCAAATACTTTTTTACTTGGTACCTGAAGTTTATTTCTAATGATTTCACTAATTTATAGATCATTAAATAGATGAACAAAGTAACCCAAGGAAGACAGAATGGACACTAACACCGCTGCTGAAGACTATATGGAAAACATTGGACTTGCAGCTGACGGGTGTTTGGCTCTCCAGAGCCTCTTGCTCCCACAGGACAAGTGAAATAAATCGGGTGTTTGGACTGAACGCCTACAGAGCATTGCTGTCCAGCCGTAGGACTTGCGCGATCCCTGTTAAATACACCCACTTCCTTGGCTTTGGGGTGTTGAGCCATATCCTGCCTGTGCTCACTGAAAATGAAAGAACAGCTTCTAGGAAGACTAGAACTGTTGAGTTGTGCAGATATTAGAAGAGGAAAGCGTTTCTTATTTGGTAAATATTTTGCTTTTGAAGCATCAGTAACTAATCACAGCTGTTTCCTTTAGTTACAAATGTATCTAATCAGGTAAAATTCCAAATGAAATCCACATTCCACTAGTCATTCCATTATACAGTACAATGGGAGCCTTAATTCTTGTGAAATATATGTATTAAGTATGCATGTATTCATCACATCAAAGAAGATAATGGGTCTCTGATTAGTGTTCTAACTCTGTTACGATGATACTGGCATCTCACCCTGACTCTAAAACATATGAACAAAATGCTATTATGTATGATGTACAATTTGCTATGTGCCATCAATCTGGTTAAATACCTCAAAGTGAATTTTGGCTGGAATTTCTTTCTTGAAAATCAAGGGCAAAGAAAGAGCTCTTCAATTTTAACCTGAAAAATACTTGTGTGTAATTCTTTATGTGAAAACTGAAACAAAAATTAACCCAAATTAACCAAAGAGACTGTCAATGGACAAGCGCTAGTTAAATCCAGAATTATTCAGTAAAATAGCAAGTAAGTTTTTATTAAATATTGTAAAAATACAGGAGATTTTGTGGCAAATTATAAATAAACTGATACTTTGAATCTAAAAAACAATACAACTAAAAATTCATTTCCAAATGCAGAGCAGTTACCCTTTGTTTAGGGGCGGTTCAGATGAGTGCATAATTTTGTTTTTAAGGAAAAGATGATTGTTACAATTAGCTACATAACCATTTACATACACCTAAGTTCCATCTGTTTAAAAAATTTCTTTTAAAGAATCCAATTTAAACATCTTATGCTTTTCTTCAGTGATTGTCTCCACGCAGCATGAGTACTCCTTGATGGACAGGCCTCAGGAAACTGTCTGAACACCCAGACCACACTGGTATCTGTAACACAGGCCTCTGCACAGGAGCCCAGCTCCGACTTGTGAAGAAGGCCCAGTTCAGAATGTAACAAGGCGGTGGCTGATGACAGTACTAATCATTATCAAAAATTAACAACTTTAGGTATCTTTGTTTGGGGTTTTGCTGGTTTAGGCACATCCAAAATTTCTTCATAGTCCGCACTCATACCCTTTGCCCAGCGACCAACTGTAACCATTCGATCTGACAAGGAACAGAAAAGTCAGAATGTAAGAAAAACCGTAATCAAACACATCCACCTAAGTTGGTTTTGATTTGGCAAAGGAACTAGTTTTGACATGAATAATCACAAGGAGGGAATACTCCATCACTAAAGGAAAGTGAGCAATTCTGTAATTGATTATAATCCTTGATTTCCGAGTACTAGAGGCAATCTCTCATCCCAATTAGGGAAATGCAGCAACTGCTTTGCAATGCACAAACTGATGAGAAAGAGCTTTCATTCTTTCCCAGAGTTCATCATTACAGAGTCAATGAATTCCACGAGTCTGTACACAGCACGACTTATGAAGCATCACTTTTAAATGCACGAGATTCCACCTGTGAAATTATACAACATCTGCTTGTCAGTCTTGTCATTTGGGAAGTGGCAATCCTCCCAGGAGGGAGGATTCAAATTCCACTTCATCATTTCAATCTTACTGCCTACAATGTAGTAAAGACTAACTTCTAGACAAGACTATAAACAAGAACTCCTGGTTTTTAAATTTAAATGTTAGATACAGGATGTAAAAATGGGCAGACTTACTTGTGTAGTACTGTGACTATTAGAAATAAAAAGAAATGTGGTTTTTCCCCCCCTAAGCAGCACTACTGGGCTATCTACTATCTTTCTTTCTTTTACACAGGATTATCATCCTTCTAATCTAGGTAAACTAATGTAATAACGGTCTCCACTTCCCCCTAAATCTGCCATAGGTATAGTAAAGATTTATGAAGTTTTTGATGACCTCGGGTACTATTTCACTAAGAAGAAAATAAAACTGGGCAGATACTGTATGGACAACACAATTTCAATATTTTTGGCAATTTTTGTGACCAACTCTGAATCCTTCAGGTACATACAAAGCAAACCATATTATGAGGATGCTCAATTACAAGAATATTAAAAGTTATTTTCGTATTTTTTATTAGTGAATCCGTACTTTTAAGTAACAGAACTGGCTCTATTATTAAATTAGTTGGCAAATATAAATTTTTATGAGTAAGATGCATTATAAGATCAGGGTCCTCTAGTGCTTATCATTTTTTTCTCACCTGAGAACAGCAGCGAATGCGTGGTTCGTACTGTGCCTACTGCTGACCAAGAAATGGTTATGTTATCACTGCAGCAGGAAGCCAGGTTGCCTTAAATTCAGTAGTACCTCAAATAATAGTAAGATACAGCAAAAATAGAGGATTACTAATCTTATCCCTTCTAAATAAAAGCCCAAAAATCTCACCTGAATTCTGACTTTGAGGGCAATCCTTCTTAAAATGTCCCACAGAGCCACAAAGTCTGCAGCAGCCACCTAGTAAAAGAACAAAGTCATTGAAAATCTCTCACACTTACATAGGGCTCTTAACCAAAGCATATCTTAGCTGGTCCTCCCAACCTTGTCATATTTTGGCTGGTTCTCCCAACCTCGTCAATTGCAAAGGTAGCCGGAGCCAGGAACACACGTGAGTGCCACCATTCCTATCGATGCATGCATTCTCCATTCCTCTTGACCTCACAGAGCACTAAATTGCGCCTACCCTTTTGTTGCACCTAGCCTTCAGGGAGAAGTGGGAAGGAGGGGAGAGGTATAACAGAAGACACTTGTCCTCTGGAATGTCCAAGAGCCACTGCACAGAAGCCTGGACCATGGCTGGAGAGGCAAGGGTTTGCAAACTCTTAAACCTGTGAGCAGAATTGGTGTGCTGATGTATTTGTCAAGGATGTCCACAGTATTATCACATTCTCTAATGATCATTAACCTCCCACCCCTCCCCTAAAAAAGGTTAGAAACCACTGCACTGCAGTACGGATCAGATGGGGGTGAGCAGTTACGAAAGGAATAAAAACTAACTTTGGTTTCTATGCCTCCTATCTGCCAGGCACCCTAACCCTAATTAAAATGCCTATGTGTCTACTTTTGGCAACATTCCAGGACTGTGGTTTCCTTTTTTTTTATTTTATTTTATTTTACTTTTGTTCAATTACAGTTATTTGCATCCTCTCCCCTCCCCTCCTCCCTTCCCCTCCATCCCCCATCCCCCGCCCAGCCTCTCTCCTCCCCCTTAGTTCCGTCCATGTGTCCTTTACAGTGGTTCCTGAAAACCCTTCTCCCCATTGTCCCCTCCCCCCTCTCCCCTGTCTATCACTAGACTGTTCTTAATTTCAATGTAAAATGAGTCTTTTGCATCATGGTCAAGCCTCGTCATGATCATGCTCATAATGTTAAGTAACTTACTCAGAAAATGACCCTACAGGATACAAACCTCTCACTTCTATGCATTCTACTCTTCTTGCTGCACTTTTGAAAAAAATATTTAGTCATTTTGGTTGACCATCCAAAACCATCTTTGTTCATTAGTCATGTTACAAGATCTGCTTCATAGGCTCAAAATTAAAAGGCACTCTGAGCAGTTTTCCAGGCCCAGGCCTCCATACTGTTGGTAGAGCCATGGTGAAAGAACATATTCTAATTCTCATAACTTTTCAAAGTGAATACCATAATTCACTAAATCTAAGCAAGGTACCACTGATTCTAAGATCTATCACTGTTTTACATGCCTCTCAGAAAAAAAGAGAACATACCAATTATGTGGGACCTACCAATGGTGAGACACATTCTGCTTCAGAGATATTACAGTGTGAAAAAATAGGCATCTTAGAAGCAAATGGCATATTAGTTTTTCTCCGTCTCCACTTCATAGGTGAGGAAACTGAGAGGAGAGACATGAAAGAGCATGGCCAGCGCGCCCCAGCTAGTCAAGTGGCGGTGCGCAGCTGCGGCCAGTCTTCCCTACGCGTTCTCACTGGGCTTCTCCAGTGGGGCCCCGGGCGCGACACAGGAGCTGTCCACAATCTGAGGGTACCAGCCGTCACACTAACAAGTGACATCTCCTCAAGGTTTTAGTCATCATAGACTTTATCGGGAGGGCCTTTGGACATTAGCTGAGCCAAAGATAAATAAGAAATGTACACAGTCCCACGCCAGACAATAAGGAAAACGTTCAAAAACAAAAATTACTACAAATATGACAGCGTAAGCAACCTTTTACACAAAATGGTATGCCAGACTGAGATTAAATTCACAATGCTATTTTTTAAATCTCATATTTAAAATCTTATATTAGAGATATCTTCTATTTGATATAATCCCTTTGCTTCTGTTTTGTTTAAAAGTAGAAATTTGTAATATATTCTCATAATGATGCTAAAGCAGAGTTTGAATACTCACCTGAGTTTCTTCTGATTTGACTTATTATCAAGTCATATTACTCAAAAATTCCAGTACATAGAATAGCGCTTGATAAAAATAATGAAATTCTCAAGGTTTTGCTAATTATTCAAAAATGTATTCAAGAACTGGTTAACACTGCAAATTAAATATAGCCGCACGCTGACTCACCATGTCTGACATACAAGGGCAGCAGTACTCACCATCAGCATAGACTCCTTTGGGATTATCAGGGCAAGATCTGGACAGGTGCCCCATCTCCCCACAAACAAAGCATTTTGCAAAAGGAAATTCACCTGTAAGGGTCAAACAGTTCCTGTTAGGTCGGTCACATACATTACAAGTCATGTAATTCGTATTATTTTAAAATACTCTAAGAAGAAAGTAAGTTTTTACATAATTTAATCTTATTTCAAACAACAGTACACTCGTAACCCTGTCAACAGAAAAACCCAGTTGGCTACTTATTGGCCACTTTCCCACTTGTAATAAGCAAATCAAAATCTGACAAGAAAAAAAAACATACCAAGAGCTGGGTCCACTTTAGCCCTGCACTTGGTTATTTCATGCTCTGTAGATCCACATCGGTAACATATTCCAGTGCCCATATCTTGATTCTCAAGGGCGGCTGGGCAATCTGCAATCCCATGGCCAGGTTTTCTACAATGAAAACATACCTGGGAAAACAAAATGTGAGCTTCCACATTGCAAAACCGCCCTGGCTTTATCAATTCTTGTTATCAAAAATATCTTTGAAACATTTCTCATTGTAAGGTTATCTAGCACTTTTTCTGAAATCTCAGATTTTATCTGGATAAAAAAGCCTTTCACACAATCCTAAACAATAAGACATGTCCTTTCCACCAGGGTCTTAGTGTTTTTGAAAACCCTCAATCCATCCATTTCAGACACAAAGTTGGAAGGCACTCTGTAGGAGATGATCACTTAAATGAATTAAGTAACTATGGACTAAATATTTCATTAATGCAGATGTCTGACTAGAAAAACGGAGTTTTCTGAGTAGACAACACATAAAAATTATCACTCAAAATTAATACTTGTACAATTAAAGTTCATATAATTGAATGAATTTGGGTTAAATGATTCCATTTAAATTATGATTCAAATCACAAAATAAATTTTATACCAAAAAGTATACCTTACCATTTTAATATCTTTATAATACATATCCTTTAACATTCAAAAATAGATGTTTTATTTTTAGAATGTATACACAATTCTTTTTAAAGGAATAATTCCAAGATGAATTATTTAGCTCCAACATAACACTGGGCAATGGTTTGCTTTTTTTTACATACTGTTTAGCAATTTGGAGGATTTTTTGCTGCACTGAATATCAGTCATAATCAAAGTTAAACTATTTTATTTAAACTGGAAAAAGACATATATAGTTCTTGGATAACAAATAGTTCATCTATAATTTTTTTTCAAAATAAGAGTAAAAATAAGTTTTCAAGAAAGTACATTCAATAGGCAAAATAAAACATAACATGTTACCACTATGTCCTTTCTTTATTTTTTTCCTGTTTAAGAACAATGGAAAAAAATGAGTTTCTTTATTCTTCAGTATCTTTTACATTTAGAATGAACTGGTCCAAAGAAAGGAATGCATTTACTTAGTTATTTATTTATCCTTACCCAAGGATATGTTTGATTTTAGGAAGGGAGGGAGGGGGAGAGAGAGAGAAAGAGATACTGATCAGTGATCAGCTGCCTCCCCCATGCACGACCAGAAATCGAACCCACAACCTATAGGTACGTGCTCTGACTTGGGAAGCAAACCTGAAACCTTCTGGTGTATGAGGGTGACACTCCGAACAACTGAACCCCCTGGACAAGGCAAGAAAATGCATTTATTCTAAAACTGGAGGAAAAGCTAATGCTAAATTCTGGATCACCAACATAAGAGGTCTTAGATTTTTGGTGAAGTCAAGGTGGTTTCTAATACCCTGACAGCTCACTGATTAGTTTTTATGTAAATTTCAAATACAAGTTTCTTGAATGATCCTTAAATTTTATGTAAATAGGATTGTGGGAAAGTGAACTAGTAAGTATCTACATGTTAATTTATTAGCAATTAAGAACTGATGCTAAGCATGAGGTATTAAGAAAATTACAAGAAAGCCAGTTGAAGGCAAGTCACAATAAGCCATACTATTTAAAGTACATACTTTAAAGCATTCCTTTAAAAAAAAAAAACAAACCAAAAGCCAAAGAACAATGTCTTTCCGCCTTAATTATAAACACTAACTTCTCTCAAAGGTCATAGTATTAACCTTTTTCAAATAGTACGCAAGTCACCGTGCTGTTTATGTCAATGAAATTATCTTTAAATTAAATTACATTTAAGTTAACTTGACTTAAAAATATTTAAAAATAATTGTACAATCTAAACAAAACTATCCTGATCCAAATAGAAATAATTATCTTTTCTATTCCCATTTATCCATAAGGAATGTCTCGTCAGTATTATCCTTAAGGAATTCCCTTTAAATATGCCACTGCACAAAGCCAACCCTGCAAGCATCAGAAGCTACATTTATGGCAGCTGTAACACTTCGAACCTGCACTGGTACAAACAGCGCTCTGCACTTAGTAATTCTAATAACACATGAAAAGTATAAAATGATAACAAATTCTTATGTAGTATCCTGCTAGAAGACTTGGGGAATTCACTTAGGGAAAGGAAAGAATTATACAAAGTATTTCACTAACTGTATCTGACACAGTTTAAAATCTAAGGCTGGGCACCACAGAAATAAACCTGCAGGCCCCCTGCACTCCTCTGGGTGTAAAATGGGAGGGAAGGAGCACTGGCTAGGGAGAGTCCCAGGAAGTTTTAACTCTGCTGCTCTATTACTAACTACTGTGATTTGGATTAGAGCTCCTTCTCGTGTCTCAGTTTTTCACGCATAAAGACAAAAGCGCATCCTTTCCAAGTAACTGGAACCACGCCTACTTAACCTGTTGTACTCAACCTTCCTACTTATTTTGATCTTTTAAAAAAATGGCTGTTTGAAAAAGGGCTATTTGGAGACAGATACGAGATACAGGTTTTGATGTCAGACTCTGGGTTTGAAAAAAAAATTTTTTTTGGATGGACTGCTTAGTAAGCAGCCCATTTAGATTCATATGTATTTAATAACAGTAACAGCCAGCACTCTAAGCAGTCAAGTGTTAACACTTTTTCCTGGGTTTGAATTTCACATTTGCTACTAGCTAAGTGGTTTTCCCCAAGATACTTACCCTATCTGTACGTTAGTGTTTTCTGCCCATAACATGGGAATGCCACCACGTTGCTAGGGTCGTTCTGATAATTAATCAGTACACTAAGTACCAAGCATGTCATTACTAGCCCTCAGAGAGATGCTTTATAAGTTTAGTACATAACAGCAATCAGACTGCTAAAATATGAGTATAGGATTAATTTTCTAGCCATATAAAGTAATATTTTGGTAGAAGCGATAATCTTACCATTGCATTTTTCTTTGCTGCTTGTCTTTTTAACCGTCTTCCTTCCCTGCGACTATCTTTCTTCAAAGCAACTGCAATTTCTTCCCTTACTTCCTGACTGTTGGTTGCTATTGTCTCCCCATTGTGAGCCATCTGGGAGTTTTGTCTTAGGTATTCCATGAAGCCATTCACATCTTCATTTAAGTACTCCTTTTTCTTTTTGTTCTTTTTGTGTTTTGCTTGGGGTGCATCATTTTTAAGGGGCAGCCTATTGGTTTCAAGTTGTTTACTCTTTGGGAGGTTTTGGCTTTTTCGCTCAAAGGACCCTTTCTTCATATCCTCCCATGATGTCGCAGGCAAGGGTCTCTTGTTATGCGTGGTAGTAACTCGGGCCCACCTGGTCATGGTTTCACCAGAGGCACTGCATCAAGCTTTAAGACAAGCATGGTAATGAGTCATTTAAAAGAAAAAGCCTAAAGATACATGACATACATCACATATGCCCATATGTTAAAGTCTGAATTATTAAAACATGTTTTTTTTACTTCATTTAGGTACCTGTAGATTTAATTCTATAACATGCTGCATATAGTCCTGTAATGTAAACGTAGCCCTTACCACCGAAGCTACCACACCAGTAAAAAACAAGAACATGCCCACTATAAGTACTTGCTTAAAAATGGAAAACATTCATTAAGAAACCAGTATATTTTGCAAAATTTAAATAACAAAGTAGTAACAGTGAATTAAGTCACTCTTCCAAACTTTGCATCTTTCCTAGCCGTTTCTTTTCCTATCTCTAAGTCCCGGGGCTACTCACTTCCGGTCTTGTTACCCTGCCATTTCAACGCAAAGCACCCGCTTTGGGAGACTGTACACAAAAATGCTGTGGTTTCACGTGGTCTGCCACTACAACTCTTTCCGGCAGACTGATAAGTGAAATATATAAGTGTTCAAAGTCACGTGATGGGACCGGGTCTAGCAAGTCATCTTCAATTAAGCTGCACTCCTCTCACGGCAGCATCTTGTGCAACAACCAGTGTTTAAAAACCTCAGCTCCCTTGGTCGAAAACCCCTTCAACACAAGCCGAGGGGCGGGACCAAGAAACAGGTGAGACGCCGTGTGTCACTTGGCACCACGCGCACACACTCGTCACCGCAGATCGTGAGACTGTCCGAGTGAAGGTGGATTACCTCCCCGGAGTACGTGAGAACCGGGCAGCTCTGAGAATCCAGCCCGGGCGGCCCGCGTCTACTCGCAGGGCGGGCTCCGGCGGGACCTACGCGCCGGCCCAGTGGCCAGCGCCCTGCAGCTGAGCCGGTCCCCGCGCGGGCGTCCGGGAGGGCGGCGCAGCCCGGCGCTCCAGCCCTCCCTGGTGCTCAGGGCCCTGGGTGCCCAGCAGCCAGGCCCTCTGCCCTGCCGCCGGTCCCGGGAAAGCGTTGTGGGCGGTCCCGGGGCCCGCTCTCGTCCCACCGCCCGCGTCTGCTCACCACACGGGAATCCTCCAGAGCAGCAGAGTCAGCAGGCCAGAGAAGCCCGTTCCCCTGAGGCGGCCTTGGGACCGGAAGCACGTCGTCTTTGAGAACGCGTCACTTCCGGCGGGCCAAGGTGGGTTTGGGTCTTTGGACAGTTGGTTGATTCAAGAGGCCGGTTCTTGGCGTGCGAATGTGGCTAAGTGGAAGTTGGGAGCGCCTAGAATTTGAAGGGCGCCGCACTGGACGCCTGGAACTCGAAGATGGAGCTTGCTCACTCCGTGCTATCGGGAACTCACATTTCAGTGGCGAAATGGATGGGAAGATCGGTGGGGTGGGACACTGGGAACGCTTTCTTAAGAAAATGACCTTTGAACTTCGAAAAACAAAAATCTAGTGACATTCGCTGCAGGAGGGAATTAAGAGCTTTATAGGCAGATGTAAGGTAAAAAGCATTACTGTAGTGGGAGTGGATCACTGTGCTAGAACTCTTAAAATTTTAAAGACTGGGGGCCCTGTCGATAGAGGGCGGTGCCTCATGGTCCTTCTGGCCAGAGCTGCTTGAGCATTCAATTGAAATATATTACACTGTAGCCAAAGTTCTCTTTAAACCCTGGTCTCCGAAACAGCTCATTATTTCAACAACCCCTCCCAAACGGCTACTTCCGCCAGTTGTACCTATCTTACCCGCTCGTGCTCCCTTCCCCATCATCAGGCTGGATCTATTTTATCACTTAAATCTCCGTCCACTTTGTCTCTCCTGCCATCTCCCTTGTCACAGGTTTAAACATCTCATCTGGATTACTGGTCTGCCCATTCCTTCTTGCACTCCCTGAAGTCCATTTTCCATGCTTTAACCAAGTGAACTTCTGAAAATGTAAATCAGATGTTGCTCTCCTGCTTTAATCCTTTGCATTGTTTCCCATTGTTCTTAGGATGAAGTTCAAACTCCTTAACACGGTGTTAAGTCCCCGCTTGCTTCACTGTCTTCGCCTTGCACAATCTTCCTCCTCTGAGCACCATGCGTGGGGCTGTCCCTGAGTTTAGCAAATGTCCCATGTTCCTTGCTGTCTCCAGGCCTCTACGTAAGCTGTTTTCTTTGTATGATACTCCTTTTCTTTCAATTAATTTCTACTAACCCTCGAAGGCATTTAACATTTTTATTCTCAAGTAATCTTTCCAATGTCCCCTCCCCCAAGTTGTGCCAGTCCCCTATTGTACACTCATGGCAGTTTATGCTTCCTTACACGATTTTTCAAATTTGTAATTATACAAAGAATTGTGTAATAAGTTGTTTATTGTATCCCCATTGCCTGGTATGTATTTAGTGCTCAGTTCATTTCTAATAACGAAGAATAGGGACTTTGCAACGCTTGTTAAAGCAAACTAGAAAGTAACCCACTTTTCATTAAATGGAAGAATAGTCTACTGTGGAAGTGGTGGGATTTGGTATTGTAAAAACCACAAATATCCTAGGGAAAGGGTGTGGCAGGGAAATTTTTAAAAGACAAGTCCTCCAGCTCTTGAACAGGGGGAGCTTTCTAAAACAGAGGAGAGTGCTATTCATACCATAATGTTTTCAGTCATCTGGCTTCACTATTAACCTAGTGATATTTGGTAAAGGGATTTTCTTCAGGTACCTGCTCATAACATAAACCACTAGAGGGTGCATTCAGCTAAAACTTCTCCTTCAGTATTGTGCTGAATTTCAAACTGTAGGTTGTTCATTCCTGGAAGTGAAAGAACATGATTTCCATTTGTTTTTGTGAAATTATGTCACATAAATATTAGTAATTGAGTAGGTCATGGAAATCCTTTGGGATTCAGGAGAACATGTCACTGTTAGTGCTATTGATAGCTGACAACATTTTATAGGTAACTGACACTGTGCTGAATGCTTTACATTCATCACCTAATCAATTCACCCAATATCTAGAGAAGTACGTACTACTGTTTTCTCCATTCAACAATGAGGAAATAAGCTTGGAGAGTTACTCCAAATAATAAGTTACTTCAACTTATCCAAGGTTGCGCATCTAGTAAGAGGCAAACAGGATTTGAACTGAGATCTCAGTCCATAGGTGTGGGCTTTACTACTTTGAAATACTGCAGGGAATTGTTTGTTTGCCTGAACCCACTTTTAAAATAGACTTTACTACGTTATCCCTATGTGAAACTGTTTTTGAGAATGTATTCACTTTTATAATTCAAGGGATTGTCTTTTTATTAAATTTTTCCATTCAGATATAATTGAAATACTGGATATGTGTTATTTTCATAGTATTATCCACAAGGTAAATTAAGTAAGGAGCTAGAGTTCGGGTTATGAAGGGCCTAAGTACTTCATTTTTAGAAAATTGTTAAGTAGGTTATGCATACAGAAAAGGATATAAAACATGAGGTAATTATAAAACACGTGTTTGTGTAAACACTGCACAGTTTAAGATGCTGACCATTGCCAGATACTGTTTTAAATTATTAATGTAAATTTTTTGCACAGGCAATTCATTTTTATGTTTTAAACAAAATTACTTTGTTAGGGTGATAACACAATTTCTACAAAACATCTCTTATCCTGATAACTATACATCCTGGACAAAATACAAAAAAACAACTACCTGGGGATTCCAAAGAGTAAATAAAAGCAGACACTAGTGGAGAGGGGTCAGAACCTGAAACAGCAACTAGCACGTGGGTGAACGTCCTGTGTGTGTGCATGTCTTTACCCCGAGGGCGGGCCACCGTCACGGAGTGCACGAGCAGCTAGAAGAGTACTGGAAAGCCCACCGTCATCTTTCTGCCTGGAGGGACCAGAGGAAAAGAGCACGCAACAGCCATACCTGGGTAGTGAGAGGAGCGTTCCGGAAGGAGGAGAGCCAAGAGGAGTATTCCTCTACTCCTGTGGGAGCCCCTCACAAATCTCAGGCTGGGCCCTGGACCCATATGCACGAGGCAAACTCAGAGGCTTCATGAAATAAACAGATCTGAATTGCCACCCACCAAAAGATAAAGCCTATAATACAAGTCTAAAACATTAATTGCCTGCTTCAATTTTCCTTTCCATGAAGAGTAAAACAACTCAAAGTATATACAAAATGATGTCCAGGATAAAATCCAGAATGTAAACTTAGAACTGGATCAGTGAATTTAAATTCCAGTCTGTCAGAAATATTTCTCCTCAGCCTGGTCAGTCAACACTGGAGGGTCACAGATTAGATTCCTGGCCAGGGCACATGCCTAGGCTACGGGTTCAGTCCCCAGTCTGGGTATGTATGAGAGGCAATCAATCGATGTTTCTCTCTCACAACAATGTTTCCCTCCCTTATCCTCTCTCTAAAATCAATGATCATGTCCCCGGGTGAGGACTGAAAAAGAATTATTCTTTTTAATTTGCCTACTATTTATTTTCCAGAGTCCTCAAAGAGCTGATCTATGCATTCTGTTTTATAGCTGCATTCAGTGGGACACATGGAGAGAGTGTTCTCATTCCATCTTACCTGGAATTGAAACCACGGCCATTAAAATTCAAGTCCTCATTCAGATTCTCAGAGTAAAAGGCACTTGGCCAGCAGGCTAGAATGACTAGTAGTTACTGCAGGACTCAGAGTGCCCAAGGCCCAAGCCTGGGTGAGCCAGCTCTGTGGCCGAGTCTGAGTCTCACACTAGCTTGGTGGGTGTGGGCTGCTCCAAACCAACCTATTTAACTGTAGAGTGATTTGTGAGAAAGGATAGTGAATCTAGAAAGAAAGGATAGGACCAGATTTTGCCGAATTAGTTTTTTTAGCCAAATGAAAAGTGCGTTTTATCCTTTAGAGCTTACACAGTGAAGAATTATACAAAGTTTTTTAGTTCACATAGTAGATCCCATAAAATAGATCTAGAAAAGAGGGTTGGGTATAGAAAAAATGTACCTAATCTTGTGCTCAGAATTGTCTGGTCACTTATTGAACTTCATTTAAGTATACAGAAAAACAAAGCAAGAGAGAGAGGAAAAGGATTAATGACCCTACTGCTGAAAATAAAAATGAGATCCAGATCAGTGACACTCTAATAGCTTCTTTCTTAAAAATCTGTCAGTGATTTATGAGCCCTTATGAACCCTGCTTTATGGACCCTTACAATAAGACCTGGGGGTAATAGAATTATGAGTTTCTTTACCATTTTATAAATGTTCTTTAATGAGTATGCATTACAGTTAGAATAATTACTTGAAAGTTTTTTAATCCGTGGGAGTTTTGAGACAGCATATGAGAATTTCCAATTACATATAGATTCAGAGAAATACAAACCTTTAAAAATCTTATGTTACTGTTTGATAGGTCAGTAAACAAAGTGTCAGAGAAGTTAAGTGATTACCTAGAACACACTTCTAGTGATAGAGTTTTATTATCTGACATGCAAATACAGATAACCCAGTATTTGTACTTTTTCTTTGGTATTGTTGGTTTGCTCAGTAACAAATTATTGAGCTTAACTTTTTTACCCTTTACAGATGTTGTGTTTTTTACACAAACCAAAGAAAAAATACTGTGACTCACTTTATTACTATACTTGCTTTACGATGGGGGTCTGGAACTGCACTCACGATGTCTCCGAGGTATGACTGTATTACTAAGTATTTCTTCAGAAGAGAAAGGAATGGTTTCCAAAGTGTCTAACAGAAGGGACCCATTATGCAAGTTGCTTGAGGTTACTAAGCAATAGGAATAGGAATAATATGAAGTTTGTGTTCTCCCCTGAAAAAGCTTGCACCTTTTTCATATTTTTTTTCTTAAACATGAGAAATAATAGTATTGGAAATACTAATCACAGAAATGATATGGTCTTCTCACTCTCACCCTCTGCTGGTTTGTTTCTCAAGTTCAAGTTTCTAATCATGCATTCAAGTGGTTAGAGTGTCAAGTACTTCAAACGAATAGGTAAACCTAAATTACATGCAGTGGTAAGATCTACAAGCTCTCATCTCTGAAATGAGCACTTCCTCCTTATGTCTGAGGAAATGCTCCCTGATATGGGCCTTACACTGTTCCTTCAGAGGGACTAATGGGCAATCTGTAGTTACCAGTGAGGGTCTGTAAAGTGGGGTAGATGAGGAAAAAGCATCATTTGATACCTCCTGTTTGCCAGTACCTTGTTAAATGCCGGATACATAAGAAGGACAGAGCTCTTGCCTGTAAGTGCCAACAGCCTGTGAGGGTAAACGTGCGTCTGGTGAGCCACTGGTAAGGGGATAAGTGAAGACACTACACTGTAATACAGAGTACAGATAAGTATATTCTTCCTGAGAGATTTTGGAAAACTTTACGATATAATTTGTTGCAGACAGCTGGAGATAGAGATAAAGATAAGGGAGGTGATGGGGACGAGTCAAAAAAAGAAATAATCTAACTATCCTGACCAATAAGCTGAAGTGCTTCGTGTAAATGAAGCACATGCACACACACATACAAACAGATTTTCAGAGTGAGAATTTAAGCTGATACTTTACAAAGGATGAAGTTGCACATACCCAAGCTGCCAAAATGTTTAGTACAGATTTAGTCTCTAAGAAGTAATCTACCTCTGAGTCTCTGGGAGAAAAATAATAATGACTTAGAATGAACTAATTTAAGAGTATCACATAGTGGGGGAAAAGTAGCCCTCTAAAACATATGGCATAGAAAATAAATGATCTTGAGAAAGAGGTTTATTTTTTACAAACATTTTAAGAACTATTTATGGACCAGGAAAATGTATGAAGTCATGTACGTGTCCTGGAATACGTGAGTATATGACAGAGAGCTCTGTGAAGAGGAACTGGGTACAGTCCACACCCCAGGGGGACCAGCAGTCTAGTGGAGGAGACTGACCGTCATGACCATTAAGCTGATCTGAATGTACCGTCTTCAGTCTACTATATATGCGTTGCTGCTTTTCCTATACTGGGTATTCGGTTAAAATGGTAAACTTTATGTATGTTTACTACAGTTTTAAAAATAAAAAGCTAATATTTAACCTTTTTATGAGTAATATTTTCATCTTGATTCTTTTAAAGCTCACTTAATACATTATTCCTTTATTTACTAGTTAAGAATCAGGTTGTTAGCCATGTATAATGTCCCTTTCTTGTTGCAAATGATCTCTCAATTTTAGTTTAGAAAGTACTATTTGTGGAGCACAGTGGTTTAAGAAAATAATAGCCACTATTTATTAAGCAACCTTATGCTCGAAAGCTTCCCAAATAGTTATGAATGGTAATACCTATTATATACAAATACTTGTCAGTAGCAATACTCATATACATGAGGACAATACTTGGGGACAACTAAGATACCAAGAGCTTAACTGACATCGAATTTGTTAAAGCTGGACAACTTAAATGTCTGATCCCTTGCTGTGCTCAGACAACAGTGTTACCTTGTGATCATCTGCAGTTACCCGCTCCCACTCCTTATCCGTGGTTTTGCTTTCCACAGTTCCAGTTACTTGCGGTCAGCCTTGGTCTGAAAATATTAAATGAAAAATTCCAGAAATAAATTTAATAAACAATACATAAGTTTTAAACTGCACACTGTTCTGAGTATCATGATGGATCTCATACCATCCTGCCCCGGATGTGCATCATCCCTTTGCCCAGGGCAACCACCCCCTAGACACTGCCCGCACGTTAGCTCCTTAGTGGCCGTTTTGGTTATCAAATCAACTGCGAGACTAGTGATGCTGGCAGTTCAGATATGCCAAAGAGAAGCCGTAAAGTGCTTCCTTTAAATGAAAATGTGAAAGTTCTTGACTTAAAAAGAAAAGAAAAAAAACTATATGCTGAAGCTGTTGAGATCTATGTTAAGAACAAATCTGTGTGAAACTGTGAAGAAGGAAAAAGACATTTGTGCTAGTTTTTTTTTTTTTAAGATTTTATTTATTTATTTTTAGAGAGAGGAGAAGGGAGGGAGAAAGAGAGGGAGAAATATCAATGTATGGTTGCCTCTCACATGGCCCTCACTGGGGACCTGGCCTGCAACCCAGGCATGTGCCCCGACTGGGAATTGAACCGGGACTGCTTGGCTCCCAGCCCACGCTCAATCCACTGAGCTACACCAGCCGGGCACATTTGTGCTAGTTTTGCTGTTGGCCATGGTGCAGGATAAGTTACAATGGAAAGGCATTAAATTTGTAAGTGGAAGACATGAACAGAGAGTGTGTTCAGGTTGTTGTCAACATGTTGCACCGGAGTATTATAATTGTTCTATTTCATTATTAGTTATTATTATGCACCTCTTACTGTGCCTAATTTATTAATTAGACTTTATTATAAGTATGTATGTATAGTAAAACAACATATATATGTTGTTTTTATATATATATTTCACTTTGCTGTTTCTAGCATCTGCCATGGGTCTTGGAATGTATTCTCCATGGATAAGGAGAACCAAAACTTTTTACCTGTCTGCTAGAGAAAGATGTGATTGCAACATCAAGCAAATTGTATTTCATTCTATTATTTGTTAGGATAATGTTAAAATATACACTGATACTTGGCAAATATTCATCTTTCCTTCTCAGTTTCATATTCTGAGTCTTGTAATAAAACCCTGTGTGGAGGTGGTTGGATTCCTCCCCACACACGCTTGTGATAAATGTATTCATAGAAGAGATTTAAAAAACGGCCGAATGTGCAAGCAGCTTTAAAAGAGAGAAAATCTACATATCAGCAATACTTTGAAAAACTTGGGATCTGAGAGAGAACAATTGTTTAGTTTTTATTCTTAAAACTCCAGGATGGCAAAAGATAAATTGATCTCTTTTAATTAAGCTAAACCATTAGACCATTTAAGTGAATGTTGAAGAGATGTACTAGGGAGTGTGTTGAATATAATGTGTTACTTAAAACCTTTAATAACCAAAACTTTTTACCTGTCTGCTAGAGAAAGATGTGATTGCAACATCAAGCAAATTGTTGTCAAATGAATAAAATGCATAAAAGACTTTAAAACCAACCCTTTTTTACTCATTAAAGTCTTCTCTTGCCTCATTAATTTTAATGATATAATCTAGTTCTGATTGAAGTGCACCTGAATGCAGTTAGTGCCTCATCAGTACTGATGAGTTCCGAGTAATTCGAGCCATGTCGGCAGAGTGATCACAAATTACATGTCTCTGCACCCACACTGCACATGTGTGCCCATGCCTCGGCCACACCGCTTTCACATTCCAGAAGCCCAGTGTCTTCCCTTTTAGCCTCACCTGCATTATTTAAAAGAGATTTCTATTTTCAGAGATGCTTTTATACTAACAACTGAGTCTTGTGCAAGCAAGCATTTTGTGGAGATGCTAAAATGTGATATTTCTTCCCCAAATCGTTGGATTGAATATAGAAATAGGCCATATGAGACAAGTATATTTTGAAAAGCAAGGAGACTGATGTATATGTTAAAAACGAAATGACTGTCAGTCCATTGCATTTTTCACTGTACCTCTAAGTTTCATAAAACTAATTTTAAAAAACCCTCTTTTAAATTCTATATTTACAATTCCATAATTACATCTCTCAAATTACATTCACTCATTGTCAGATATAGATTATGTTTATGGAATGAATACATGATTAATTATGGTACATTTCTTTAATCCTTGACCTCTGTCTTGGGTATTTTTAGCACTAGGATATGTGACTTATTGAACATACAGGCCCAAAGCAAGAAGGTCAGACAATCCAGCCCCATACCCACCATTGGAACAAACGAGAATTGGGTCACTAGTCACACCTGAGTAGGGCCTTCTCCAGCGACGCAAAGGCCCGTTCACCAGATGTGATCCCTCCATTCTCCTTTTCTAGGTTGCATGATGGTCCTTTGTCTTCTCTTTCTATAGGTTTTGTCCAGAGAAGGTAAAATATAATTCATTTGGATTTCTTTCTGAATCATCTTATTGAAGTTTTGCAGTTCTTAGGTTAGTCTTAGATCCAAAGCAATGCTTTGATTTTAGTCTTGTAGATGAGTGATCTCCCTTATGTGCAAATTTTTCTAGTTTAAATCTCAGGGGGCAATTTTATTTACCTTTTTAATGAGGTTTTTGAGGCTCCATCACATTTGTTGTTTCCCAAGAAAATTTTAAGCCCATGATTAAAATTCATATATGATTTAAAAGGATAAACATTTCTAATGTAGAAAGATAGTGATTATTTAATTTCTACTTTGGATTAAATGCTGTAGATATTCCATCATTTATGCAGAAGTTTCCCTCCATTAAAATTAGCTATATATCCCTTCACATTTAAAAATTAGACTGAGTTAGATTTTCAGTTTTAAAAAGCTGTTGTGAAGTATTTTTGACGTTCAAAAAGGAATAACAGACTTAGGCTGTCTGGGGACCAGCAGGCAAGAAGAGACTTCGTCGTTGTGAAAGGGTGAAATCCTGGCAGCAGAGAAGGCAGAGCTGCTTTCACACCATGGGGCAGGGAGGAATTAGTATGGCACCCAAGTGACACAGGGAGTCCTCCCTTGTACCGTAGTAACCAGATGTGAAAAAAAAAAAAAAAAAACAGGATTAACTGCCAAGGCCTCCGGATGGAAGGTTTGGCTCATGCAACAGAGTAAGCCACCCAAGTCTGCCAGTGATAGACGAAGATGAGGGAAACTTAGAATGGATAATGGAGGAGGCTGAGCAGGGGTACCAATTGTAGCAATGGGACTATAGTTCATATTGCTAACCTCCCTTTTCTAAGATCTTCCTTAGAAGGCAAGATCCATGGGAGCCAATGAAGAAGCTTCTCCCAGAGGTGAGTCTGTGTGATGCAAAGAGTGGACTGTGGTGGCCGTGAAAATGTATCACTGAGATCTTCTCTTGCATAACTGAGCTGAAAGCTCACAAGTGAGCGAGGCCCATTCTTGCCTTAGAAGAGACAAGACTCTTCCAACAGGCATGGAGACTCCCCACTGGCCTGGATGAAAGTTTCTTAGAACTGTTTCGTAGTCTGGGACTTTTCCTACCCAATCTTCCTTTCCTCCCTCTCAGTCTAGCACCATGGTTTAAATGCATCTGCCTTCTCCTGTTCGCTCCCCACAAAAAATCACTTTCATGTTGAATCCTGTGTTGGCATCTGCTTCTAGGCAGATCTGAACACAGTGAATATTCTTGTTTAAGTCCTCTGGGCCCTTCCTGATAATCCGTCTACTTGTTCTCTGGGCCCTTCCTGATAATCCGTCTACTTGTTCTATGGAATACTGAGAGAGGAATTTGTATATTTTTCTCTCCTCTTCCAGTTCTGTCAGTTTGGACTTCATGTATTTTGAAACTTGTTATTAGATGGGCACATATTTAGAATTTTTAAGTCTTCTTTATGAACTTATATGTATGTACATATGAAATGTCAACCTATTTTCCCTGAAATATATGTTAATAATTGAATAGAGCTTGTGAAATAATAGAATATATAATATCTGCCCCCAGTTCCTGGAACAGAGCTTCTAAAATTCTTCTAATTTTCCAAATGGTGAGAACACTAGGGGTATTTTTTGTTGTAATATTTGGTCTTTGACTTCAGTTCTTGACACTCAAATCCCTTAGAATGTCCTAGATGATAGGAATATCTTTTGTTCTAATGAGGGGACTATCAGTGGGTTCCTAGGTAGCTTCGAAATGGGAGCAGGTCACCAGAAGGCCAGGCCATGAGTAGGAGCTTGGGGCTTTCCACCCCCTCTCCATCCTCCAGGAAGCGGAGAGGGACTGGAGATTGGGTTCATGATCAATCAGGTCCATGTGGCGACACCTCCAAATGGGATAAATATGAGGAAGCCAGTTAGGCATTATCATAGGCTAACTGCTGAAAAACCTAAGTCAAAGAAAAGTGACACATTACATATAGAAGAACTATTTGTATAACCATGAACTGGGTTCTAATGTATTTCTTCCCACAGGCTGCAGTAAAAGAAAAAATAAAGTCACTGTCCAATGTTATTTTATCACAATAAAATCTTGATAAGGGATAAATTATTTCCATTTTAGAAATAAAACCAAGACAATTAAGTTAAATACTTTTCCCTTGGTTGTATAGCTGGTTAGTGGATGAGCCTGAATTTATGGCAAATCTTTTGACAATTCCTTTCAGCTGCTTGCAGTATATGCTCCTATATGAATTTTGGCCAAGGGTGGATGATCCAGTTCCCCATAAGCCAACATACAGTGGAATCTTTGTTCTCAAACTTAATTCATTCCAGGGGGCTATTCAAGAATCAATTTGTTCGAAAACCGAATCATGCCTGAGAGACGCGTGACTGACCTTACAGGTGTGTATCAGCAGGAAAGGCTTGTTGGGGTGAGAACCAAAGTTTGGTTCAACACCCATGACATTTTTCTGTGAACAGCTTGGTCAAGCACTGAATTGTTCAAGACGGAAGACATTCAGGAACTGAGGTCTGTACTATGACAGCACAGAAATTAGGAGAAAGACCCATGTTTCTCTTCCCACATGGAGGAGAGCCGGAATGATTCCCCAGCCATCAAAGCCCACTCTAGCTGTGGTCTCCCTCAAAGGCAAGGAATATAGCAAATTAAAAAGGTCCTGGACTCAGAAGAATGCTCTGTTCGCATCATTGCTTCTTGAATATCTTTGTCTTTTTTAAAATCCTTTTTATTTTTCAATTACAATTGACATACCATATTATATTCCTTTTAGGTATACACCCTTGGTTAGAATTATTACACATTATATAACTTACTGAGTGATTATCCTAGTAAATCTTGTACCCATCTGACACCATACATAGTTATTAGAATAATATTGACTGTATTCCTATGCTGTAATTTGCTTCCCCGTGACTATGCTGTAACTGCCAATTTGTAGTTCTTCATCCCTTCCCCTTTTTCACCCATGCCCTCCCATCTGACAACTGTCAAATGTTCTTTGTATCTATAAGTCTATTTCTGTTCTACTTGTTCATTTATTTTGTTTTTTAGATTTAATTGTCGATATGTCTTTATTGCCATTTTTTTCATATTTTTTATCTTTCTTCTTAAAGAAGAGCCTTTAACATTTCACGTAATACTCTTTTGGTGGTGATGAACTCCTTTAGATTTTTCTGGTCTGGGAAGCTCTTTATATGTCCTTCAATTTGAAATTATTTGCTGCATAACCTTGGTTGTAGGTCCTTTTCATCACTCGGAATATTTCTTGTCAATTCCTTCTGACCTGCAAAATTTCTTTTAAGAAATCAGCTGACAGTCTTACAGGAGCTCCCATATAGGTAGCTAACTGCTTTTTTCTTGCTGTTCTTAAAGTTCTCTCTTTGTCTTTAACCTTTTGTGTTTTAATTATGATGTGTCTTGGTGTGGGCCTTTTTGAGTTTGTCTTGTTTGGGACTCTGTGCTTTCTGGACTTGTATCTCTATTTCCTTCACCAGGTTAGGGAAGTTTTCTGTTATTATTTCAAAAAATTTTTCAATTTCTCTTCTCCTTCTTGCACCCCCATGATGTGAAGGTTGGTATGATTAAAGTTGTCCCAGAGGCTCCTTATGCTATCCTCATTTTTTTTGGATATCTTTTTCTTCTTGCTGTTCTGATTGAGTGTTTTTGCTTCCTTATATTCCAAATCACTGATTTGATTCTTGGCTTCATCTACTCTACTATTGATTCCGGGTAAATTTCTCATTTCAGTTTCTGTATCCTTAATTTCTGACTGGTTCTTTTTTATGGTTTCCATGTCCTTTTTTATGCTGTTGAGGTTCTAATTCATCTACTCTTCCCCAGAGTTCATTGAGTATAGTTATAACCGGTGTTTTGAACTCTGCATCTGGAAGCTTGCTTGTCTCCATCTTGTTCAGTTCTTTTTCTGGAGCTTTGTTCTTTTCTTTCATTTTGAACATATTTGTCTCCTCATTTTGGCAGCCTCCTTATGTTTGTTTCTGTGTATTAGGTAGAGTTGCTACATCTCCTGCACTTGGTAGAGTAGCCTAATGTAGTAGGTGTCCTGTAGGATCCAGTGGCACAGCCTCCCCATTCACCCAAGTTGGACACCCAGGTGCACTGCCCCCCCCCACCACCCCATGTGAGCTGTGTACACTGTCCTGTTGTAGTTGAGCCTTGATTGCTGTTGGCAAGTCAATGGGAGGGGTTTACCCCTAGGCTGATCAGCTTCAAGGACTGGCTGCAACCACCATGGCGGATCAGCTGTGCAGGGGCTCACCCTAAAGAGCAGGACTTAATTCAGCAGGGCTCTGGTGCCTGCCTTGTCCACCCCTTGAGTGTGCTACCTGTGGAGGTGATTAGGTGGTATTTTGATATGGTCTAAAGGTGTCCAAAGAGTGTGCTGGCTCTGGAGCCTCCCATGAGGTGCAGGTGAAAGTCAGCTGCCACCTGTGTTCTGTCCAGAGCCACACAGCATGAGCTACAAGGCAATCTGAAGATGGCTGCTACTTGTGCTGGGCTTGGAGGTGCCCAGGAAAGGCCAAACTGAACAAAGGCTGTCTGCCACACTAGCACTGAGCCTGGGACCACTTAATGGGAGGTACAGGGCATGCTGAGGCCAAATGCTGCTTGTTTGAGACATTTTAGAAAAGTCTTAAACATGTGCCAAGACAGGCCATTTGTATGGTAAAACCAGTGGAAACAGTTGGGGTGGGTCTACCATTTGGTAGGGCAGGGTCTCAGGGAATCTCCAGGGTGGGGTGAAGTCTTAGCCAGGTTGATGGAGACTCAAATGTGGGTGTTCACCTTCCGGGTCTGTGCAGGGAGGGCTCATCAAAGGAATAATGGCTTCTGCTAGCACTCCTATCTGGAAGAAAGCTGCCCCTCCAGCTCTCACCCTGATGCCAGACACTTCAGTTACTCCCATATGTCCCTTTCAAGCTGCTTCCCCAGTGCTGGAACTCAGAGAGAGTGAGGCCAAGTTGGTCCATGCACAGACCCTTTGAGAGGAACTGTCTGGGACTCCAGAAGCTCTCTGTCTCACTCAGTGACCATCCCTGCTGGCTTTTATAGCCAGAAGTTATGGGCACTCTCTTCCTGGCACTGGAAGCCTGTGCTGGGAGGGACTGGTGTTGGGCTTGGACCCCTTGCTCCTCAGGGGGGACCTCTATAGCTGACATATCCCTCCTGATTTTTATCTGCCACACATGAATGTAGGACCAACATGTTCTCTATATTTGCCCCGCCTAAGAGTCTCAATGTGCCTTTTTTTATATCCTTAGCTGTAGGACTTCCATTTAGGACTTGCCACTAAATTTCGGGCAGTTTTTAATGATGGTTGTTCTGTAGTTTAGGTGTATGTTTGATGTGGCTGTGGGAAGATGCGAATACCATATTTACCTATGCCACAATCTTGACCAGAAGTCCTGCTTCTTGAATAATGACTGAACTAGATCTTAATAAACAGGAACTATTTGCATACTACTTTGGCTGAAAGATATGGCATTCGATTAGAATTGTAATAGTTAAAAGTCCTTTATCTTGTCCAATCGACTCATCTTTCACATAAAAAAATCATTTCCTTTCACTGTAACACTGCAAGTGTGCTTGTTTCTTGTGTCAAAGTATAATTTACCACAACTTCTGCAAACAGAATTATATCATTTACATGCTTGGCAATGCTTGAGGAGAAAGGATATTCTTGCATCCAATTTAAGTGCCGTTACATGATCTGAAACTTGTCTGAAGAGCTGTCAGGGAAGGTATTTGATGGATATGGAGGGTTTCAAAAAAGTGAGGTGTCAGATTGAGTGTTTAGGAATCCATTTTAGAGTTGGTTTAAATGACTATCTTTAGTTCTGAATTATCTTATTTTTAAAGAGTAAAGCCACATATAAGTACATTTCTAGTAATACAATAAAGGTCAAACAGCCCCACAAATCAAGAGTTTTGAATGTAGATACAATAAAGATTAAGTACTAACGGTCTGCGTGCAAAACAATATTGAATGCCAAAGCTAGTGTGATTATTGATGAGTCGATCTAATGGCTAAAAATGAGAAATGATTTAGGTAAAAGTGCAACAAAAAGGGAGAGAGTTGTTAGCTCTGTACCTTAGTTCATTCCTGTTGTAAATTATGCTTTTAATGTTGTTCGAGATGCTGTGCTGCAGGTGACAAGGCATGCTTTCTTTTTATGTTGGTAGCCGCATGCATGTTAATGCCAGGGCTTGTTTTTCAGCTTCTAAAAAAATTAAACGTTGGTGTGTGTCTCTGTCTAGTCTCTTCATCTCATTCGTGCTTGTGTTTCTTTAGCTGCATGAATCTGCCTTCCTTTACCACTTTTATGAGTAACATCTTTCAGGATAGAAACTGTGAGGTCTGTTGGTTTGCCCTAAAGGATGGTTTTAAGGGATATTAAGGATAGATTATAATATTATAATATCCCTTTGTTTATTATTTATTCAGCAAACGCTTACATAGTATTTACAATGTTTTGAACTTTATACAATTATTACTTTTATCCTCCCAGCAACCCTATGAGATTGGTATTATTATTGTCATCATTTTATACAAAGGCAACTGAGGAACCTAGAGGCTAAGTTAATCATTTAATCTCATATCGTGGAAGAGCTGGGACTTGTACCCAAGCAATGTAGCTGTGGAGTCAATGCGCTTGGCCATGACACCAGTCTTCCCTGCCCTCTATCCCTCTGTCCCCATAATGCCACTCACTGCCTGAGGTTCTGACTCCTCTTTGGTCTACAGGGATTGGTTGTAGGACACCCCTCCACCCCATCCCATTCAGGGCTTTTAGCATGATGTCCTGAATTACATTGGGTGTGGTTTCCTCTTCTAAGTTTCGAACACATAGCAATCGTCACTCCTACTAGCTGTGCTGCCTACTAGCTCTCGCACAAGTATATTCTTTTTATACCATATTTTTTAAATGTAGCAGGAAGGAATACAAATGTTTACATAACAGCAGAGATTTGTTTCAACTGGAGCACCTATAGTACTCACAGAATTCAGAACTTAATCTCATTTCTGTTATTCAAGCTAACAACAGTTTTATTTTGTATGTGAAGTGATTTTATAACTCATTACAGAATTAGTTGCTCCCACCTCTTCTGCCATGCCCCTTCGGGTTATAGACATCCCAGGATGAATGGAAAAGAATAACAAGATTTGAGATAAGGTAAGGGTCTGCATGTTTAGGGAAGAAATCAGTTTTCAAATTACACTAAACATATTTACAATAATTCATGCATCGAATTTTGGATTGCTTTTGGAGACTGACTATATAAACAGACAGTGGTCAGGCCATATGATAACAGAACTCTGACCCTGACCTTCTGCAGTAATCAGCTCAGGAAGTCAGACTAAAATCTGTGTAGCAATGAGCCCAGAGATTGGGCTTGGTCAGTGACTGCCAGCTTCCCCAGTTTTTGTCCCTGCTCCCACTTCAGGACCAGCCAGAGAATGTCAGATATACTCTCCAAAGCAATTCCATAGGATGCCCTGCTTCCAGTTAGCCTACCTCCGATTCCCACACACCGACAACCCCACTCAGAGTGTACCTGAGGCCTTTCCCTTTTCTCACCATAAAGCTTTCCCATGCCTGCCTTGGAGTGTCTACCAAATTCAAGGGGTGGTTGCTGACTCCCTTGCTATCGCAAGCCCTGAATACATAGCCTCTGTTATTTCTACACTTTCAAGAGAAATTAATCTCTTCTTGTTCTATTTGTCAGAAAATTATATTAGTTCACCATTTTCCAGTGGTGTCCAAAGGGATTTATTAAAGGGTTGATTGACTACAGTAGCATCCAGATAGTTGGAGGGTTTCTAGATTTGTACGTAAGTAGAATTATAAATATTATTTTTATCATTGCCTTAGAATATTTGTGCTTCTTGCTACTTGTAACTGGATGTTGTTTGTCCTTCATACTAGCATTTAAAAAATTAGAGAAACCAAAGAGATTAAGGAGAGTTTTATTGTAAAGATAGACAGGATATACAATTTTACATTTTCCCACGCCTACAAAAACTCTCAGAGTATAAGTTTCTTTATGTCTGTCATACCAGCAGACAGATTATTTATAAACTGGGGAAGGGAAAGTTTACTTCTTGCCAAACTGAGGCAAAGGTGGCGGCACTTTAATATCTTGACCTCTCTCCAACCGCTTCTCACAATCCACCAAGTAATTGACTCCATCGATGACTATCTGGACGAGCTCGACCTTTGACGTGGAAAAGAGGAGTGATTAATTTCCATACAAGGCACATGCAATGCAGTGATCAACACTGGGATAATGAGAGCTTGCCGCAGTAGCTAGACTTTCTAACCATTTCTCCTCATTATTTCCCTCCCAGGGTTGTGGGAGGACAGAGTGTGATGGTCACTATCAAAGACAGGAAGTACAGATTTTTACAGGGCTTCTCCCAATCTTCTTTAGTTAAAGCAGGGTTACTGCTTTGTGTATGAGAACTTTCTTTATATGTGAAAACCATCAGTTTGCATCTCAGAAACTTTTCTCCCCCTCAGTCTCTGCTGTAAAATAATAGAGTCTGTTTAAAAGTAAAAGTACATACAGACACCCTTGTATTGTTCTTTGGCCTGGACCTGGATTCTGACCTCCCACTAGGCTATCCGAGCACTGAATATGCTATAGTTCAGATATTATCATTGACACAGTAAATGTCTTTCTGAAAAATTGTTTAAAATCAAATGTTTAACAATTAAATCATGTTTTCAATGGACCAGACAAGTTTGTTACTTAAAGGAAACTTTGTGATTTATATTAAGACAAACTTTTAAAATTTCTGCTTTTTGAAAAAATATTATAACTTTGGTTTACAAATATTTATTTCTTTCAATTAGAGTACACCTACATATGAATTTTCCCTGGGGTCACCTCCCTAACAAATTACTTGCACTATTCCTGTAAAAACCCAAACTAAGTCAGCAAGCAATTAGTTAACTCCAGACCACACTAAAACACATAATATAACACAAGGATGCAGGGCAAGGATGGAAGAGATTGCCAAGTATCACATCTGAACATGCCTTAGGCGGGGGGAGTCCAGTCCCCTGCCCACCTCTTTTCACGCATAAAGAAACTGAAGCTCCAAGAGGGTTGGATCAGAAAGCGAGTCGTGATTAAGCAAAGAAACATCTTTCCTACTCATCCAGTCGGCCCACCCGGTGTTGATGAGGGTGTGGTGAGATGGCGTCACATTCATTGCCAGTGGGGAGTCTATCTGGATACAAATCTTCTGATAGGAAACTTAGCTGTAAGGACCCCTCACCTTTAACCAAGGAATTCCTTTCCTAGGAATTTATCCTAACTAAATAATTGGAGTTGTAATTAGGGTTGTGTAACAGGATTGTCTTACAGTTATGTATAGAGATAGTCAAACAAAACATCAAATACCCAGGGAGATATTAAATAGATAATGGACTATCTTCGAGGGGCTGTTATTAAACATGTTTTTCAATATAGGAAAATGCTTAGAATAGAATGCATTGGGAAAAAGCTTTATTATAATACTAAGTATATAATACCAAATTTTGTAAAAAAAAAAGGTTTTTTTAATAATTGCAATAATAGAAGGCAAATCAGAAAAATGTTCACAATGGTTATCTCAGGGTTATTAGGTTGAATTTTAATACTTTTGGGCATTTTTCTAGCTTTTATAATGATCATCTATTAACTTTAACTTAGACATAAAAATTTATTTTCCAAAGCGATGACTGCCTAGCTTTTCATTAGTAGGAATCAAGTCATTATTAGAAGCAGACAGGACTAGGCCCAGATTTTCTTTATTCACGATACCACACACTATTCAGCAAATTTCAGAAGCTGACATCTTTAACTGCTTCTTCCTCAGGTACTTTACCAGAGCTGATAAACACACAGGCTGATTTAATTGTTTTGAGTAGTTTCTCCTTTCTTTTCCTAAGTTTACTGGGAGGGATACCAACAGGCAATGAAATATTCAAAAGCTGGCTAGGAAGAAGAGAGAGCATTGATAATGCACAGATTTAATAACCAGCCACTGAGTTATTAAGAGTTGTATGTAATAATAATAAGAGGCTTTTAAATTAATGATGAGCATAATACGTCCCATGGGGCCAGATCTAGGTAAGTTGGTACAATGTACTGAGATCGGCATTTGCTTAGGGCTCAGCTGCATATTCCTTAAGTGTGCTCTTTTTTTCTAACCCTCACCTGAGGATATGTCTATTGATTTTTTTAGAAAGAGAGGGAGGGAGAGAGAGACAGAGAGAAACATGGATGTGAGAGACAAACATCAATTGGTTACCTCCCGTACACAGGTCCCAACTGGGAATTGAACTCACAGTCTTTTGGTTTATGGTACAACACTCCAACCAGTGGAGTCACCCAGCCACAGCCTTAAGTGTGCTCTTTATGCTTCACTTCATGCATTGCTCCAGGCCTACATGTAGTTTATGATCCTTTCATCCTATGTATTCTCAGAATCCGAAGGATTATTTTATGAGCATAATCTTATGTATATCTAGTGCATACATGATTTCCTATTTTAGCCCTAAAAATGATATTTCAAAAAGTATCAAGTATCTTAAAGTGCCTCATTGAAGATGACAGTATGTGGCCTTCACCAAAGGACATTCAGAATCAGGGAAGAATTCCACCATTTTACTGCCCTGAAAGAGAGAGCAAGCTCACACGTTCTCTGGCTTCACAGGGATGAAGCACTGCTGTCCTTTAGCGTGGCAGCGCTCCTCCTGACGAGCGCTGGGGCAGCCCCGAGGGCAAGTGGGTGACCAGGGCCCCACTGGGAATTCTTTCACTTGCCTGTACACCCTCAGCTTACATTGTGCTTACCTTTACACAGTTATTTCCCGTGGAAGAATAGCACTGCAGACCGAAATACTAACCGGACTTGGGACTTCATGGGGAAAGAGGAGGTCTCGCATTTTGTGAATAAGGTAAGGTTGTTCAGGCTACGTCTCTTTCTCATAGGCTGATTCTGTTAGTTCATGTTCAGAGAGTGGGAGAGATGTTACCTCTGATCGACCAATCCGGTCGATGTTGGAAATATCGTAGACATCTGCCACCGCCGCGGTGTCCACACCGCCTGTGCCACGCTTCTGCAGTCTCAGGTTCTCCAGGATCTTAGAAAAGCGGGGGTCCTGGGACAGAGGTAACACAGTGTGGCAAGAACAAAATGGATTCAGTGTTATTGGCACATTCACTTAGAAAATGAGACACATTAACAGTCAATATTTATTAAGCATATATTTACTGTGTACTGGGGTGCTGTGCTGGAACTTTCATTTTTTCCTTTTTTAAAAAATTTATTTATTTTTGGAGAGAGGGGGAGGGAGGGAAAGAGAGGGAGAGAAACATCAATGTGTGGTTGCCTCTTGAGCACCCCCTACCAGGGACTTGCCTTGCAACCCAGGCCTGTGCCCTCACTGGGAATCAAACTGGCGGCCCTTTGTTTTCGCAGGCTGGAGCTCAGTCCACTGAGTCACACCAGCCAGGTCACGTGCTGCAACTTTTAAACTTTACAATATCCCCATGAAGTAGGTATTGCTTTCACCCCCATTTCACAGACAAGGGAACTAAGGCTCAGAGGTATTTATTTGCCCGGGGTCACACATCTAGAAGGTTGCAGCACTATTATTAACTTCTTTTTTTATTTTATTAAATTTATTGGGGGTGACATTGGTTAATAAAATTATATAGGTTTCAAGTGATTATTTCTATAGTGCTTTTTTTGGCATCTGGATGCCAGCTTTGCTGAGTATTTCTTATTCATCTATATTATAGGTCACTGATACAATTAAAACCATGAAGTCATGTCAAATAAATTTTTAGCATTGGAATTTTGAAAAACAAAAATTTCCATCTTTTTTTTGACAAGAAGCACATTTTCTAAAATTGTTTTTCAGGTATTTGGTTCACTTGGTGTGCTGTTGCAGAAATTATTAGTTGCCTAGCAGAATCCTTTTTCCCTGCTCTTCCACAGTGGGGCTGAGGAAGTGACCACTGGCTAAGTTGGGGCAGAGTGATGTGTGCCACGTTCAGGCCCAGACCTGAAATCTTTACATGGAAACACCTGCATGCTCTCTCTCCTTCCCACAAGCTGGAGCTCGGGGCCTGGCAGTGACCATGCAAAGAGGACGGACGTTCCCCGAGGCAGCGGTCCTCCCAGTGTAGTTCCCTGGCGCAGCATCGGTACCACCTGCAGGCTTCACAGAAATGCATTTATGCCGGTGGACCTAGTAATCTGTGCTTTTACAAATCTCCCAGTGATTTTGATGCAATCTCAAATCTGAGAACCTCTGCACTGGGAGAGACAGAGAGGGAGATGGAAGGAACCCAAGGAGCAGAGCAGCTGGCCTACCTATTTGAATTTGTTCTGTGAGGGAGAACTTAAACTTCTTGTTCTTGAAGCCACAGCCCTTTCTTACAGTTCGTCATCTTTCTTTCCTACTGATATAAACGTCTTTTGAGGTAAACTTAATCCTTTCTCACTATTTTGGCTGTACATAGAGAAAGTAGGGGTTAAGTCATGGGCAGTGACATTTGCCTCCTCCACAAAAGGGTCCCATCTGAGCTGATCCTGGAAGAACCCAACAGGGCTGCTGGCTGTGTAACGTTACCTTGCTGAGCTTTGGGATCTTAACATGGACACCAGCCCGTAATCCTGTGCCCAGGTTCGAAGGACAGGTCAGAATGTATCCGAGGCGCTCATTCCACATGAACTCCCAGCCTCGTTCTTGGATTAAGCGTTCTACCTACAACAGAGAACAAATGTCAGAGTTCTCGAACATCCATTCACTCAGCACATCCCAAACATCAGGGAGAAAGGTGTGTGCTGTGAGTGCCATGATCCCTAGAAAAAATGAGCCCCATCCTGGAAGTCACTATAGGGTCTTTCAATAATGAAAAAAATAAAGATATTTTATTTTAGTGGATATTTAGAAATCTCTGATAATATCTTACTTCTTTTAGTCCACGACAGAATCGCTCAAATACTCTTTTCATATTGCCTCCTTTTTCCATAGAGATTACCCTGGTGTGGTCTTCCTCATTAATCCAGATGAGAAATGTCTTGTCATAATTATGCCTAATGAAGAGAGAAATGTGGTGTTGAGTGTTAATTATATTTGTTTCAACACATGAAAATTCCCATTACCTCTGTAGCTTGATTGCTTCATTTCACATTTCTCATTTCCTGGATGGCCCTAATCTCTTAATTGTGGCCGAACAAGTACTGAAAAACACTGTTACCATGACAGAATGAAGAATAAAACCAGCCCCAACCCTCAGAGATGTCATGTTTCTGCCCAACGAGAACGCAATCTCCCTCATTCAACAGGCCAGTCTGACAATAATTCAACCATTGTAACATTTGGCTTTGACACTAACAAGAGTATTCTGTTTCCTAATAGACTCAACCAAAATCTTGTCCTTAAAAAAAGAAAAAAAAAGATTTTACCCGAAGCCTAAGGTGCCTGTGGTACAGAAGGTTTCACTTAAGTTTGCTGGACAGACCCCGCCCTCCACCCCCACTGAGCAGCTATCTGCGCGCGAACACTGTTACCGCACCTCTTTCGGGCAGCGTCATAATAACCTACCAAGGTACAGGGATCAAAGTTGGCCAAGATAAAATATATTTCTATTCAATATCCATTCTTCCATGTAGGGCTTTGCTTAAGTCCTCAATATTTATTTTTCATTTTCTGTTCTTTTGTTTTAATGTCATGAAACAGATTCTCTGTGAGGTCAAATAATATGAAGCTAATTTTTTTTCTTAAAAATACAGTCTTTTTCTCATGCATAATTCATGCAAACCAGCAAACATTCCTATGCTTCTTTGAAATATTACAATACTTAGGTATTACCCACGCAGACAATTTCTAAATACTCTCTTCTCCAGTGAGCTGAAGCCGGGCATGCTGTCAAGGGCAAAGTCACAGCAACTTCGGGTTAGGACAAGCAGAGGACCTGCAGGAGGTCCTCTGCTCACATCACACATGGGAAATGCTATGTCCATACCAGATTCCCCTGGCATCTGGCCAGTCACGGGCCATCCCAGCACATGTTAGTAAAGGGGACACTGGCTTGTCAAACAGAAAGTGATCCTGCAGGCCAAAGGGACAAAGCAGAAAGGAGAAACGGATGAGATCAGACATGACAGCAAGTGCCAGGTATCCAAGTTTCAACTAACTAATGGTGGCTGAGATGTCTCGGGTGGTGGTTCTTGGCCTTGGCTGCCTGCTAGAATGACCTGGACACTTAAAAAAAAAAAAAAAAAACTAATGCCCACTCCCTAGAGATCCTGACAATTTTTACAAAGTGTGGCCACAACATCAGTATTTTTAAAAGCTCTTCAGGTGATTCTGGTGTACAGGTAAGGTTGGAACCCAAGGGCTTAGCCCAGATGGAAATACAGCATCGCTACGGAGTCTGTGAACCCTATGAGCACCAACCCTGTGCAATGCAGAGTGGGCAGCGAGTGAGCGGAGCTATCCTGAAGAGTCTGTTCTGCACAGCCACCATTCTCTACGTTTCTAACGTTATTGATTCATTCACTATCTTTCCTTTCCTCAAAAAGTATTAGAAATATAAAATAATGATCTATAAATAAAAACAACGACCACTAATTTAATGCTCACTATGTGCTGGGCTTTATGCTATGTGCTTTTAATTATTTCCTTAAACCTCACAACACTATAAGGCAAGTGTAATCATTCTATTTTATAAGCAGAAAAACAAAACAAAACAAAACAAAAAAAAACCAACTGAGATTCAGAAAGAGAAAATAACCTACCCAATACCACAAAGCTAGAAGGTGGTACAGTCTGGATTCAAACCCATGACTCCCACGCGTGTGCCTTAAACTACAATATACTATTCTCCATGTCAAAACCAATGTCAAGTGACTGACATTGTTCTTTCTGGGTGTACACAGTAAGAACACGAACATGGATACCATGTATTTGATTATTATTACACTGAAGTAAGAAATCAAGAGGACGTGGGGAGGGAAGTCTTCCTTCCATCTCTGAGAAGGAGAAGAGGTCAGAGACTTGAGCCAGGACAGGCTTGTAGACTGTCACTGCCCCTTAAACAGTGTGTCCCATAAACTGGAAACCAGAAGTGGCTACTGGAGGTGCAGGAGGGCGCGTTCTGAAGCAGAGGGGAGGGTGGCCCAGTGGCCTCAGAGACCAGGAGTCGGAGGCCCGCGGCCCGGGAGGCTGGCCCGTCAGGTTTGAAACTGAGGCGCGTGTTGTGGTATTATGTCTTCTGAAGTGACAGAAATGGTTTCTGCTGCTTCTTGGACTTCAGTTTAAAGTTTCTTCTGAAACTGCCATCCTGTTCTAGCTGTGCTAGGGGAAAATAAGTAAGGAACTTGGGTCTTGTCTACTCTAGAGTTAGTGAGGCTGTGGGGGATGTGGGAGCAGCAGGAATCCCAGAGGCTGGCTCCAATGCCAGCCAGGGCCGGCCTTCCACCCGGCTAATTTCCTTTCCAGGCCTTCCTAGTTTCCAGGCTTTCGGGTGTGGTAATGGGGACCAACCTCAGGGTGCAGACAGGCTTTTCCACGCCAGTTGTTCCTAGTAACCAACAAGCAGGGGGCCCTCCATTCACCCTCACCTACAGATCCCCAGCCCACCAAATCCATATAGGACTTTCCTCGGCAGATTTTACCCTTAGAGTATTTTCGTGGCTTCACCTGAAGTTTTAAGGCCTCATCTTCACTGTGCTGAACACGCAGAAGCCCCAGCAAGCTCCCAGCCCGGGCAGGGGCCTGAGCTCCGGCAGAGACTGTGCTGCGTGGGTCAGGCTGCTTGCTCAGCCCCATCCCAGGCAGCCCCGGGGCTTCAGGGGCCACTCACATCGATGAGCCGCTGCTGGTCCTGCTCCGTCATCTCAGACAGCCTGTAGTAGCGGCCAGCCAGGTCTCCCTTGAGGCCATCCAGGGCCGTGACCGCCACGTTCTCCACCTCCCTGCGCTCAGCACGGCTGCAGGCCGGCGGCAGGCTCAGCCCGCGGATGCTGCGGCCAGTGCGCACCCGAGAGGACAGCACGTAGCGCTCGTCAAACTGCCCGTGGGTGATCTGCGGAGCACAGCGTGGGGTCACCGGGGCCAGCCTGGGACCGCGGTCCTGCCACAGCCGCAACCCGCTGACTGCCATTGTCCCTGAAGAGACCCCCAGGCGCTGGGCACCTTTGCACAACCAACGTGGTAGACACATTTTGGAATTCGGGGTGGGCGGCAGGTGCTTTACAGAAAAGTGAGGTAAGGCAGAGCTGTTTGTACAGCGCTGCCTGGAATAATTTACCAGTCCCCCCCCCCCCCACACACACCCAGTTACATGTGGTGTGAAGAAAGGAATTGCTTGAGGACAGGATTAAAGTTAGTGACCACACCACCCTAGTAGTACTTATTAAGGAAAACGAAGACTTTGGGACTTTCCTGACCTTCTGGGGGCGGCCTTCCAGGAAGTGTGCTGTACTATGGGGTCACAGAACTTTTAAGGGGCATCTGACCCAGGGGCCCTGCTCTCAGGCGTCCACACGAGGGCTCTGGAATGCCAGCTTCACAGGAGGGTTCTGAGCCTACCTTGGATGCATCCAGATCCGTGGGGTGCTTCATCACCCTGGGGTCGTAGCCGTTGTGCCTGAGTTTGATGACAGGGTCAAAAAGGTCGGCAAACACCTGCAGGAGGAAAGGGGCTCCTGTTTCTTCTTTAATTGGTTCGTCTACTAGTAAAAGACTACCATGCAGGAAACGGGCATGAGAGTGGATTAGTGTTGACGATGATAGGCTTGTGCCAGAGAAGACTTGTACGGAGGACGCTGTCACTGCACCCTCCTCCCTAACTCTTCTGCCAGGCTCACTGCCATCAGACTAAACAAGAAAATCTTGCGTTTCAGAATTTGAGGATTTTCTCCTTTGTAGGATAAAAGAAGCTGCTAGGTCAGAGGGTATGCAGTTTCGTGGTCCAAAGGGAGTCAGTTTGAGCAACATCATAATTTCATGGAAAGCCGGCTGCACCAGAAGAAAAGTATACAGCATCAGTTAGGGCAAAGCAGGGACCTGTCGCCCTGTGAGGACCTTCCCAGCCCAAAATATCTCATGCAAAATCTATTTTTTAAAAACTAAACACTTCAGGAACAACCTTTAGGTAAAAAGAACATTAAGAGAAGTCATAGCAGCGCAGCCTGCAGGCTTAGGGAGCTGTGGGAAGTAGCGGGTGGGGGTGTTGGGTCCGGGGAGCTAGCTCTAGTCTGGGACTCAGAGCCTAGCGTGTGCCCTGCTGTGCAGAACGGAGCCGCCAGTCCTGCTTCCTCGAGACAGCCCCTCCCCCTTCCTGATGGCTGCCTCCCAGGGAACTGCCTTCAGCTTCCTGCAGCAGAAGGTTCAAGGAGGGTGGACCTCAGGGAGGCAAGCTGGAGACATCTGGCCAGAGCTGCTCAGTGGAGAGGGCCGCATGGTGGGTGAGCGCCCCTCGCAGTATGCTGTCCTGTGCTTCTGCCCAAGGCTGAGGGTGCGGAGATCATGGGATTTCTCCGAGAGACCTGATCTCAGATGTCTGGGCTATGGCAGCTGTGTAATCAGTAATTCTCGAACTGAAGACACACCACACCATCCTCACCCCTCAGTAAAGCCCAGCCACTAACACAGCATCTCCTAATGTCTTACAGGTGAATAGACATCACCAATAAAATAAATCAAAAGACTTTACTTTTTTTCGTGTGCCGATTCATTTGCTTGCTAATCTCAGAGAGCTCTGTCGTGCAACCCATTCTAGCGCAGCAGCAAAGGAAGCCTTGGCCTGAAAACCTGTAGGCTCATTAGAAAGCATTCCAGATGTTCTGAAGCCGGCTTCCCATTACGGCAGCCCTACCTGAGAGGGCAGCAAGCTGGACCCATAGAGGAAAGGACCCTGAGACCCAGAGCCTCCCCCTTCCCACCATTCTGGAACCAACAGCTAATAGTTTACCTCATAGGACTCCTCGTCACCAGCCACCATGCCCACCGTCTTTATGAAGGGGTGGCCGGGATTGTCCACTCCAGTCTGGATGCACTGGTCCAGGGTGTAGCCGCTGGGTGTCGCCTTGTTGCGGAGCTTGGCGTAGATGGCGGGGGTGAGGCACTCGGCCATGCAGTTGTTGTGCTTGCGAAGGTCGGGGTAGTCCGCACTGTGTACCAAGGAGGCAGGTTCTCAGTGAGAGGCCCCTGAAGGCAGGGGACTGTGACTGGGCTCTGTTGGCCCCTCCTTCCACCAGGCTCTCTTTAGCCAGGAGGCACGGGGACACCTGGCCAGGAGCCATGACTTAAGTGAGCCAGATTTAAAAAAAAAAAAAAAAAAAAAAGGCTCCTGAACTGCCAGGGAAAGGGACCTGGACCACAATGCGGGCTGCGGCAACCCCAGACCGCGGCTCATATTCACGTCAAGAGGTGGTCAAGCGAGAATAGAAAATAAATCGAAATTACATGCAGATTTTTTTCATCCTAAAGTTATTTTAAAATGCAATAGGCACATTTTGGTCCTTTAGGCTCAGTGGTAAAGAGGCCGAAACCCTGCAGGCGGGACCACGTAGAAACACAGTCGTTTATCCATCCTCTTCCTGCGGTGTGAGCCCCATGGCTGCCTGCTTTGTTGAGAACAGTGTCTGGCTACTGAAACAGGCACTCAGTAAATATCTGTGGGACCAATGCATAGAAAGAAAGAGCATAGGGTGCTACCTTACCCTGAGATATGAACTGGTTGAAGAATAGGGGATTCAGGCCCAGCACAGGTTCAAACACAGGCTGTCTCACCTCCAGAATTCCTGAGGTACATGGTGGGAGTGGTGATCCTCTCCCTGAGGTCCTGATTCCCACAGGAGGAACCCCCCAAGCTTCCCCGACTTTCCCATCTGCACCTGCCTATGCGGAGCCCCATAAAGTCAGCTCCACACTCCAGCTCTGCTCAGTGTGTGCTCTCTCCTTCGCTGCCGGGCTCCAGGGCTGAGAAAACTTGTCCATCTTCATGCCACGCCCCCACATCCCATCTGCAATGTCCTTTAAAGCTGACGCTTAAAATCAGCACTGTAACATCACATTTGCCAGAAGGCAGCGTAGCAGTGAGAGAGACAGGAGTCCACCGTCATTGTCCCTGGATTTGCATTTGGCTGTACTAGCTGTGTGAACTTGGGCACTATTTAATTTTTCTAAGCCTCTGTTTCATCACAAAGGGAGGTTAAGCTGAATAAAATAGATGCTCCATATATAATGCTTAACACATAAACGTGCTCGACAAACGTTAACTATGACTGTTGTCACTATCCAACCACACTGCAAGCTCCGGGCAGGAATGCTGATGCTGCACTGCCTTGTATTCGCCACGGGTGACCGTGCCCGATGAGTCAGTTTGACTTAGTCTTCCCCACGGCAGCGTCCAGCAGGGGAAAGCATGTTCCTGCTGGCACCTGGAGTTGTTTTTTTTTTAAAGCCAAGAGGACTTACCTTGGAGGGAATAGCTTGTGTTGGTCCCGGGCCTCAGCACGCACATTCTGCCGGTTCAGCAGGTACCCTGTGGTCAGGGCACTGGTGCTCAGGGTGGTGAATAACAGAGAAGCATTGCGGCCAGTTAGCAGCTTTGAGAAGGCACTGGTCATCCTTCCCCTTGGATGAGTGTCTGGAAAGCAGAGAAGCTGAATGAGACATCGATGGGCAAGAGAAAGAACCACCGGAGCCGGAGCCCCTCCTGCTGTTCGGCTCATTTTTCTCTTCCTGCCTCTCTCCCCCACCCCCTTCAGACTGCCTGGAAAACTCTGGGCAGTTTAGACATTGTGAATGTCTGACCGCCTGAAGTCCATGACTGTTTGTTTCTCCAGAACATGATATCGACAAAATATTAAAAATGTAAAAAACAGAGGATTTTTGCTTTGTTGCTACCGGAAGGTCCTTTCCATCTCTGCATGCCCCGCCACACCTCACTGTCTTTTTTTTTTAACTAGCATTTATTGAGCTCCTACCATGAGCCATGCACCATGCCAGGGGCCTCACAAACAGTCTTCAGTATTTGCAGTAATCCTGCCGAGTGGGCATTATTTTACAGAGGGGAAAACTGAGGCTCAAGAGAGGGTGAGCGGCCTGCTCCATATCTCAGGGCCAGCACGTGGAAAGAGCTGGGATTTGAACCCAGGCTTGTCTTTGGCCCTGGATTCGGACTCCTCACAGAACCCACACCTTACAGGCAGCTCCCCACTGATCAGCAGTTGCAGGAAAATGACCTTTGTGGTTTAGGACCGAAGAGTGCCAGGGATCACGCCACTCGGTTAAACCCCCAAGACCGTAGAAATGCATTTATCACAGTGGCTCCTGGTCGTAGGATTATCACCTCAGAGCATGTGACTCTCTGAGTCCCAGAATATTATAAGCTTCTTCTCTTTCCTCGTCCTCGGACTTCTGCTGAAGTGGCCTGGATGCCAGGCTGCCTCTGCCCACTCCACTTTGATGCCAGGTCCCCAAATGGGCAGACAGCCTTGCTGGGGACTCTGGGCCAGTCTGCCTTTCTCTGAGATTTGTTCTCGTTTTCTCTTTCCACCCTACCTCTCTCCTCCCTTGTACAGAAGTAAGGATTGCAGGGGGGAGCAGGGGATGCTCTCTAGCCCTGTAGAAGCTGTCTGCCTCAGTTTCCCTAACCTCTGGAACACTCCTGATTTGTAAAGCATTATTTACTGCATCAGGGCTAAATGTGGCAGAATTCCTGGGCTCTGAGCCTGGGAGATTTTTACCGGGGGCTCGGGATGGGGGACAAGATGACAGCCAAAGGCAATGATGCTGTTTTGTCCTACACTTGCCCCCTCCATTAAAAATCAAGGGCCACACATTACGCCCTTTGGTCAGGGTGCTCAAGAGCTGGACATGTCTCTGTCCTAGGAAAGTGTGCCGGGAGTCCGGGTCCTGGTCTAAGGGTTTTGTCTGGTTTCATGACATCCTGGAATGCAGAGGCCTTGGGTTCTGTTACTGACTCAGTTCTGAGCCTCCTGGTCATCCTGAATATCCTGGATGGAGACACCGTGGGTGCCATTCTGCTGACTCAGAGTTACCTCTGGTCCAGCTGTACATGGTGTCCATGTGCCTGAGCCCCTTGGGGCCTGAGGGAAGTGGCAGGACCACGTGTCAGCTTTCTATCCAGAGATAGTCACCCCAAAATAGTGGACGTCTAGGGTTGGCCCAGCTCCACAGGACACTGAACATACGCCCACGATGGCCAATCTCCTAGACCAGCAGGAAATGGCTGTCTCCACCCCCCCCCCCCATTCTGAGAGAGCAAAGGGTTCGCATGACTTCATCACCACTGGACATACTGTCCACTTAGGGGGCCCCCAGGCATCTCTGTTCTATTCAGCAAGTAGAAAATCGTAGGCAGGAGACGTTTACAGTCTTTTTCTGTAAGTCAGAAGCCTTTCCTAGAATTCCTTGTGATGAAGACGTAGGACAATTACCCGACTCCTGTCTAAGGTAGATTGTTTTTAAGAAAATAGGAAGTAAGAACCATCTAGTCCTTTGCAATGCTGTAAAGGACAGGGAGCCTCATTTCTTGCCCGAGTTTAGGACTTTCTGTGGCTTCTCAAGCAGGGGTGCATGTGACCTCCAGCAGTCACCTTCAAGACTGGCTCCCTTCGGGATTCCTGACTCAGTGGGCAGGAACTCCAAGAATGCCCGAACCAAGCTCCTGCATGGCCTCCTCTGAGACCACAGATGCATCCTTCTCTAAGCTGCGGTGGGGATGGAGACCCAGGGCCTCTGGGCCAGGACCAAGTCTGTCCCAGAACCAATCTCCCGCCAGCGCCTGAACACCCAGGACTCCCCATGTTCTATCCTCCCCCACCCCCAGCCATGAACAGTTTCCTGAACTTTCCTCCGCCACTCCTTCCGAAAAGCGGACCTGGCCCACTCTCTGAGGAGGTGATTTGACCCTGAGGCTGGCAGAGTCCAGGGGAGCATGTGGCACTCGTGCGCTTTGCTGGAATGGCGCCCTAACCCACGGAAGGCTCAACTCTAGAGGCGAAGACCTTGGGAAAAGGCGCCTCTGTAAATTCAGAGGAGGATGTAGGGAGAGCTGATAACACCCAGCTCTCCTCTGAGCGCCTGCTTGGTCAGGAAGCCCCCTGTCAAGTGCTCGTGGTGGTCTTTTCCTTCCCGAAAACAGAGGGAACATGCCGAGGAAAGAGGACGTGTGAGGTCTGCAGGCCAGCACACGGGTGCCCCTGGAAACAGCACACCCGCTGCAATGGCGGGGCCTCGTCGTGGGGGCACTAAGGGCTGCCTCACGGGATCCCAGCTGACCCCGTGGGGGTCGCAGAGCCAGCAGGTCTGAGCGGCAGCACGAGGAGAGCCAGGAGGGTTTGGCTTGTCCTGACCAGTGCGACCCCCCACGCCCACCAGAGCACTCACTCAAACGCAGAGATGTCACCCACTCACGAAACAAGCTCCCTGAGAGTCAACCGACCACTCGAGCGCAGAGTGGGCCTTTGCCAGGGACGAAACACCCTGAGGCCAATGCTGCAGCATTTTTACCTCCCCTGGGGGACAACAGGTACTTGGCTCATTATTAATGTGTTAGTAATTTCGAAAATAAATCTCTAGCAATAATATGAACCACTATAAATTGGACCCAGCTGTGGGGCCGATTAGTCATGAACTCCTGTCGAGGGCCTCACAGGGTTCATTTTTCAGTCAGTATATCCCAATGTGCACCTCTTCCGATGCTGCAGAGGGAAGCATTCCCAGAAACAGATCAGTCAGTCTCTAAATTACAAGGGAAAGTTGAAGGTTCAAATCCCACATTTAGAGACATTTAGATTTTTTTTCCATCAAGAAAAAAATCCAAATCCTGATTCTCTATCAAAAACTGCTGATGGGGCCCAGCACCAGAATGTCCCCTGGAGTGGACCTGGGCCTGTGTGCAGGGGACAGGGCAAGGCTTCAGCTCGGGGCCTCTTTAGTTACCACAAAAGTGTTGGGGACAACTGTCCTACATGTGGTCTCGGCCACAGCCCTGGGTCCACCACTCACAAGACCCCTTACACTGGCTCTAGCAATGCCCCCCGCTTAGGAGGAATAAAACCGAGTGGCATGGTGTCACTGACCTTGGAGCCGGAGTCTCCGGAGAGTCCTGCTGCAAGCACACAGCCACGCTGTGTAAGGGGCTGGCAGGGCCTGGCCTGGAAAAGGCTCCCAGGCTGGGCGGGGCTGGGCCCCTTCTGGCCAATCCCATTCAGGACCTCTGGCTGCACTTGATCTCCCAGCTGTGCCCTTGAAGGCCAGCCACTGACTTCTCTGCCACCCAGCCCTGGGGTCTTTCTAACACCTGCCCTTTCTCTGAAACATTTCCCTCCCCCAAGCCCAGTCCTGGAAGCTGCTTCTCCTAGGGCCCTGAGAGGTGTTTTGGGGCCTGCCACCCAGCTCACTGGCTGCCAAGTCCTGCCGGACCTGGCATCAAGGTGGAAGGGCCTGCCAGGGAAACTGTCAGTGCTGTTAGGGAACTCGTCTCTACCTTCCATCAGGATCACCATCTCTGGGCCCGGGTTAGGTCTGCAGAATGACTCCCTGCCACCCCTCAACCCCGCCCAGCCCCAGCCCAGCCGAGCTCTGAGAGGAAGAAGATGTCGAATGCTCCCACTGTCCTGCTGCTAATGGAGCTCTGTGCCAGGGAGCCCCTTCCAACTCGTCTGGGGCCCGGATCTCTGTGCCAGGGACAGTGACAATCATGATTCTCTTCTGAAGTAGACTGCTAAACAATCTCACTTTCTATGTGCATCAGCTTAGTATGCCACCCAGAAAATCCAGCAGGCCGTATTCCTGCTTAAAAATAGCCCTCCTTGGGACGTCTGCCACGAACCGGAAAGGTTGACCGCAAATAGCAATGACCCACCAGGACTTTGGACAGCAGCCCTGCCTTTGCGGAGGAGCTTGCTCAGGCCCCTGGCAACTGTCACGTAGGCAGCTTCTGCAGCCACGTGCACACACCAACTACTGGTTCCTTTCCCTTCCTTCTCAGGGCCCATCCTGTGCTCAGAGGGGATGACGGGGCAGAGGGTGGAGCCCAGGAATAACCTTCCACCTAGAGGGGCTCTCCTTCAGAGTTTCCAATTATTTTAAACATAGTCCATGGCAAAAATAGCTATTTCCCTCTGCATGGGGGTACTGACTGGGAGAGCACATGAGAGGGCCTTCTGGGGGCTGGAAAATTTCCTGATTTGGGAGAGTTGTACGGGTGCACACATATGTAAAAATTTCTCAAGCTTTACACTTAAGATTCGTGCACTTTCTACGCATTTGTCACACCTCAGTGAGTTCCTATGTTGTCATACTGACCTAGCTTACATTAAATCGAAATTTTTACAAAGCGATACTTACCCTTTCTACATATGACACATTCAGACATTTTCGAGGCCCTTCTTTGTTACTTCACTGAAGCAGTTGCGGATGGGGACCAACCAAACTGACTGCAGGGTCCTCTGAGGGGTTAGATTCCCAGTGCGCACTCTGCAGTGCTGAACCGGGCCCCTCGGGCCCCTGGGGGCCTCTCCTGGCACAACAAGCGGGCAACTGGAGGTCTTGTGGGGCTGACCAGCTGCTGAGGAGGCGGCTCTGCGGGTCGGGGTTGGGGGCAGGGGCAGGGGCAGTCTAAGCTTATTTCTTCCCAAAATAGTTCTTTTGCACACATAGAGTTTCAAATCAGTTCAGGTGCCAAGTGAAATAAATCCAGTGACCCTGAAATAACCCAGATCCCAGACCCAGAAAATGATGAGGCTTTGGAGAGCATGGAAACATAGAGTTTACGGGATAGCGGTTACAATAAGAAGCGCTTCTTCTTTTTCTCTTTTCCCAATTCCTTACTAATGGTTATTCAGGGTGCCCACCCACACACCTTACCTTCAGCCTTCACCTTACAGTGCAATTTTGTGTAGGTTAGTGAATGAGGTCAGAAGAAGAGAAGTTGGAACACGGTTGAGTAAAGGGGGTTCCACTCTTTGGGGCCCCGGTCACCTTCGAGCACATTACAAAGGTGGTTGATAGGGGTGGAAACCTCCATGTGATTCACAGCAGAGACTCCAGGTTCCCAACAATCTGTCAGACATGATCCGTGTTATATGTCTTTATTCCTCTCTATCATGCCAACTCTCATCACAGCCCGGGGGCTCCGTCCGTCCCTCGTAGCCAGCGTGGTCATATGGCTGGCTCTCACCATAAGGACAGGAACAGATGTGAAATATGCAACTTCTGCATTATTGGTTTCAGAGGAAATCTACTTTGGGCTTCTTTCTTTTCTGTCCCAGAACCCTGTTGGAGCCTGGATATCACAGGACCCAGATTTGACTGACAGGCAAGGATGGCCGAGGAATGAGGTGAAAGGAACCAGGCTGCCTGATTCCCACCAGCCAGATTGCTCATTTCAGGAGTGGGAAAGGAAGCCGAGGGGATAGGAGGGACCCAAATTCTTCCTTTTCTCATGTTCGCTTGTGCTCAATGGCTGCCTCGTTGACCTCTTCAACTCTAAAGATTTGGGCCACTTTATCTACTTGGCAAAACAAAGTATTTTCATGTATATTATTCCACATAAAAATGAAATAATTCTAGGGGCAGATATGAGTCTTATTTTATAGATGAGGAACTTGGGCTCAGAAGGCCCAGAAGCCCATCCAAGGTCAGAGCTGGTAGTGGCTGCTCCAGGCCTCCCCGTCTGCAGCTGGTCTTCTCTCTGCAGCCTGTTGTCCACCAGCACCAAGTTGGCATTAGGTGGACAGAGCTGTTTGGGCAGTAGTGAGTTGCATGTTCCTCGAGGCAGCCAAACATGGTCCAGGGTGTCACAGGAAAGATTTACACTCTGGAGAGACAGTAGGACTAGATGACCCTTAAAATCTCTTTTGAAGTCCCTCAAATTATCTGATTTTGAGTACCTGCAACATGAACTTCCAGTTTTCCCCCTTCAACTTTAAAAGTAAAACATTTCTGAAGGAGCTCCTTGGTATGAAGAAGACAAAGTAGAAAAATACAAAAAGAATTAAATGAAGAGGCTAGTGAGACATTTGAGAATTCAAGAAAGGCAAAGTTTAATTTGCATATAGGCAGAGCCCACACCTGGCGTGGCAAGGGTCAGGCCGCAGCACAAACCCCTCTGTGGGAGTCACAGGTCAGCAGGTTCCCAAAGTAACTGGACACAAACAATATGCTTCTCCAAGCAGCTCATGGGTCTCTCCATCACACACACACACACACACACACACACACACACACACACACACACACACAAATAACAAAGAAATACATTTAAATCTTCTGCAAAACAGAGATGAGGATGGTAAGCACATTATCTCACATTTGGACAGACTTCACAGTTCACAGTCTAACCCATTTTGTCCTTGTGTGACAGCCCTGGGAGGGAGGCAGCCCAGAAATTACTAGTAGCTCCATTTTGCAGGCGAGATAACTGAGGCTCAGAGAGATTTCGGCACTGGCCTAAGGGTTCCCAGCTTGTATGTGTAGGGTGGGGCCTGGGACACAGGGCTAGGAAGCCTAGTCCAGTGCTCTTTCATAACTGCCTTTCTAGGGGAAAATGAAGTGGATTGTGTAAAAGACAGTAGCTCAGCATCATTAAGTAGAACTATTATTTTTCTTGAGATACGTATAATCAATCCTAATGTTAATGTCATGCTGTGAGGAAGCCCAGATGAAGAGTTTTCTGAATCATTCAGGTATTTATACCCGCAACAAAATGGTTGTTTTCTACTTTCTGTTTTCTGTTTATCTCTGCTCTGCCTTAATTTTAAGTCACTAACAGAAACAAAGACATGACACTCGATTAGATTTCATCGATTCAAGTCTTATTACCAGGATTCACATAGTGGCATCTGCAACCAAGTCATTACTTAAACTGACAATCTGTCGCCTTAGTGAAAAGAAATATCTTACTCATTTATTCCTCCTGGCTGTAGACATTAACTAGGTTCTATTATTTAGCCATAAATAATAGTTATTTTATCCCATTTAAATAGTTGTAAAAATAATAAACTTTACAGGTTGGACTTCTTAAAAAAATCTTACACTTTAAAATGAAGGGAAATTTTTTTTTCAGAAAGAAAAAAATCCAACTTTGAAAAGAAAAGCTAACTAAAATCCTTTATTTTAAAATAAAAGTTAATTTTATTAAGAATAACCCCTTTGATTACATTTCTCTTTTTAGTTAAGAATTTAAAAGTGGCCCAGGTACGGCAGACCCAAGGTCTTGTCTCGTACAATATCTTGGGAGAAGCGTGGTCCATCATCACACACACCCCACACTGGAACGTAATGGATTTTTCTCTTTCAAGTCATTCAGTATCTGTGAGTTTCATTTGTTTTTAAGTAGTACTTTAAGATATACTGAAATTTCACAAACAGTAATTTTGGGGTTTTGTATGAGAGCCACTTGAAACTATTGCAACAGTAGTTTAAAATTCCCTCCTTAAATTCCTTCAGAGAAACACTACAGAAAAGTGACAACATTCGACTTCATGCCTGAATCTGTCACATAATATACTGGCCCAAGGAAGAGATCTGTCCCCGTAGCAGACCTGGATGTCTTAGTTAATAACCAATGGCATCCTCTAAAAGCCCAAGGTCATTTCATCCACATTACAAAATGTGGGTCCTCATCTGCAAGCATGAACCTGGCTTTTACTTCTGATTTTGTCAGTTAAATTTGTAATAATAAAAGTGTTTGCTACTTGGTTGTTAGAAGCCAACTTCCCATCTACTCTTAGAAATGGGTCTCATAAAATGGAATACAGGCAAAACGCAGCCGGCAGTGCAAGCTCCAACAATATGCACAAAGCTTTCAAAGCAGAAGAGGGGGGTACTTTAACAATCGGAAGAAACATCACAAATTGCTCTTGGGGATTTTAAATGTGACCAAATTGAGCTTTTTTAAATATGCATTCCTATCACCACTGGCCCAGAAATGGTGCAGGTCATCAAAACGAACTCCTTTGGAGGCGGAGTTCTCTCACAGCTCCAGCAAGTGACTCCAGAAAGCAGGAAGGACTTGTAAAGCTCAGGAAAACGCGAAGGGTCTGCATAGCAACTGACAGTGCCCACAGCTGACCACTGGGGGGCGCATCCAACATTCTGCAGAAATAAACGTGAACGCTTTGTCACTACTTGAAAACCTGCACACCAAAAGCCGAGGAGCGTTTACAAATTCCTCTATCTCCTTTTTTTTTTTTCCCATAAGAATGGCTGCAGTGGCTATGAAATATATGAGTCTGAGAAATACGGGTCCAAACTTCCAGGGAAAGCACACAACCACCCTCTCCCCTCTGGAAGACTTTGGGGACTCCAAGGCAGAATCAAAGGTGTGATTGTGAGCTTTCCATGAGTTGTTTCGCCTGAAAATACTGTGTCTGGTCCTTTCACTGATTGTCCTGGTTTTCATTCACCTTCCCAGACTATGAGTTTGAGTCAAGAAAGTTAACCTTTACTTTCTTTTTTTCTGCAAGACCTTGAGGTGCTTGGTGCAGTTGACATACTAGTCCAAGCCCTCAGTTTCTGAACACAGAAATAAATTGCAAGATATGCATTGTTAGGAACCAAACAACCCATGCTTTGTGTCATGCGTCAAGATGCTTCAATGTCTCTACTGAAACTACAGAGAATAAACAGGCAACTTTTTGTAGAAAAAAGAAAAATAAAGCATCCATAAGTAACCCTCCTTGGGTTTAATGCTACACTGTTGGCTAATATGAGCTATTGAAAATATTTTTGGAATGATCTTCAAATATTATAACTATTTTCTTTTACTTCCTGTTACTTCACTTTATAGTTATGTACAGAGATGGCCCTCACCATGCAGGAAAACTGTATACATTCTCCACCTCTACGCTGACCCTCGCACTGGGCCTTCGGAGGCAGCAAGATGAATGTGTTAGTCAGCTGTTAGCTCTAACAACATAATTAAAGTGCAAAGAAAGAGGGAAAGTAGCCAGACAGATCAATTTTGTTCATTGTCAACATCGATACACTCCATGCCTCTGAGTGAAAAAGTCAGGTGCAGTAGGCTCAGGTAACAATACCATATTTTTTTCTCTTCCTTCTTTGAAAGCAGAGGTCTCCCTGAGAAGAGAAGAAGGAAGTAAACACGAGAGAGCCCTATTTCTTCAACAACTGAAAATCCTGGGAAAAGTGAGGTCACTTTCCCCTCGCAGGGTCCCAGGTCGGGCCCCGGCCGCTGGTTTCCTGGCATAACAGCTGTTGAGTGGTTGGACCCGTTTCCCATACACACACAATATTTTCACTCAAAAAGATAAAAATTTTGAAAAACAAAGACGGTTGGGGAAGAGCTGTCTGCCAATAGTACGTGGAAGTGTGGGTTTTAAAAAGAAATTCCCACTAAACAACTTTTTAAAAATACAACCCATCTTCATAATGAGCCTAAAAATGGTTTGCGAACATCAGAAGAGATTCCCACATTGTTGTGAGGGATAAGATAACAAACAAAGCAAGGTGCAGAGATGCCGGTACTCCCCCTCTTCACTCAACACGGAAGCCCACCCTCCCCACAGCACTTTGTGGCCTTCTGCCTCACTCCACAGTTTTGTCGGCGAGGTGCGTGGGCACCTTGACACAAACTCTGCACCTGCTCCCAGGGGCTTGGCTTCTTGGCACCGCCTCAGGAAGAAGCCCCCACCCCACCTCGTGCAGCCACTGGCTGGAATCCTCTGGGGCACAGACCACGGAGTTCCTAATTAAAGAAATGTTATGTACAAATCCACTTGGCTTTCATCATTCCTTCTTCTCCTGTTGCCTAAAGACTGGAAAGCAGTTTCAGAACATGCCGCCATTGCTCCATGCACTGAAAACCATGCGCATGCTGCAGACCGAAGTCGCCTGTGTCTCGTCCCACCCCTATAAAGGAAGCCTCGGCTTTTCTGGAAGCTGTTAACACAGGAAATGGAATGGAAGCAGTTAAATCCTAGGAGAAGATTGGGAGGTGCACCCATGCCAGTGAAGTGCCAGGGAAACACCACAGGCCTTTTTCGTGAATCCTCACCCCCAAGTTCTAACAGAACATGGGGCAGAGTCTGAAATGGACCCTCTCACCTGTGTCACTAAAATGACCACCAAATCTCCCATCCTACATTCTCTGATGCAGAATGTGCCACCAACGGTACCAAATATCATTCTTTTCACCTTCCCACCCAAGTCCGAAGCCTCTGCCTTTGACCCCAAACAGCTGAGCTTTCCTGGCTGGGGGTAGAACTCCAGTTAGGTTCCTCTTCTTCTGTGGACCAAGGAGACCTGGCCTCGTCTCCATGCGCTCGGCCCTCACTGCACGCGGGAGGCACGGCATGCACAGTTCTGTCTGTCCCCCGCTCCACGAAAATTCCAGACTCAGGGCAAGGCCAGCTCTTCAGGCGGAGAGCCGAGGTTCGATTTTTAGCGACAGCTCGTACAGTGTGTCTTCATCTATGATGAGGGCTTTGTCAAGCAAGTACTGAGTGACCTGGAGAATAAAAGGAAATCCCAGTTTTAAGTTTTCAGAACACTGATTCGTGCATTTTCCAAGTAGAATCTGACACAATTCAATATCTTCTCTTAACATTTAAAATTTTACATAACTAAGACACTCATGAATATATTCTCTGTGTATAAAAATAAAATCGAACATCTCTCGTCCTCTCCCGACTCTCCGGGCTCTTCCCTCAAGAGGTGCACTGTCACCACTTGGTTCGTGTCCTCCTAAATGTCTTCCTGTCTTTCTAGAGATTCCATGTGCTCACAGAAGTCTTTTCCCCTCCTAACTGTAAGTGGTATCATGTCGCGCAATTTATTCCGCTCTCGTCTCTTCACTGTAAGCTGTGCGAGCCCCCTTGCCAGTCCACAGAGCTCTAACGGCTGCACGGCATCAATCGTGTGATGTATCAGAGTTCATGGAACGCCTGCGCGTCGATGGATATTTAGCTGCTGTCAGTGTCTCACTGTTGCACCAAGTTGAGGTGAAACTCTCGTCAGCATGCTTCCTAGCGCCCCGTGGGGGGTCCCTCTGGGGCAGGGATTAGAAGCAAAATGAAAGGAAATGACACTAAAATGAAGATGTTAGGGCATGGGGCATTTCCGTGCACACAGTTCTTTATTTTTGTTGAGATATAACTTACTTTAGTGAAATTAATAATTTGATTAGTTTTGAGAAATCTATACACCCATGTTACATATATAAAATCATGATGTCAGCAACTTCATTACCCTAGAAAGTCCCCTCATATGACTCCCGTCAATCTGCTCCGAGAAGCCCCCAGTGCTCTGGTTTGCACGACCACCCAGCAGTTCTGTCTACTCCAGAACTTCGGGAAGTAGAGTCACACAGTGTGTCCTCTTATGCAGTGTGTCACTCAGCATAATGCGTTGAGATCCATGTTTGTGGCCTCAGTAGTCTGTCCTCTCTCATTGCTGAGCGGTATTCCATTTATACATCTACTACATTTGTTTATCCGTTCATCTCTTTATGGACGTCTGGGTTGTTTCCAAATCATTTAATCTTTCTTTTTATATTTAGGTAATGAACTCATCTGGAATTTATTTTCGTAAATGGTGTAAGATAGAGAGTCAAAATTCTCTTTCCACTTACCAAATGGTCAATTTCTTTCTGGCACTTTTTAAAAATGCCTCCTTTACCCCGTATTAGATTTTCGTATGGATGAAATATGCATCTGGACTCTGCTCTACTGAATTTGTGTTCCTAACCTGCACGATCCTTTTATCCACCACCACTTCGCCTACCTCAGCTTCCTTATTAGTGGTAGCACAAGTTTGTCAAGTTCCATGAAGAGCAGGGAAAACCGGCTTTAAGTTACGTATATGGGAATCTTTTGTACTACCTTCCCAATTTTTCTGTAAAGCTAAAATAATTCTAAAAATAACGCCTATTAAAAAATGAGAAGAAGGAAGGAAGGAAAAAGGGAAGGAAGGGAGACCAGCTGTGGCTGGGATGGAGGGAGGAAGGGAAAGGGGGTATATGATGTGAGATGAATCTTGAAGGATGAGTAGGGGTCGTGTAATGCAAGACTTCTTGGACACAGCAAGGTATCTTTCTTTCCTTCTTGTAAGAACAATGGGGAACCAATAAAATATTTTGTGCAAGTTGCAGACATATTCTACCTTGTGTTTCAGAGCTCTCTCTGGCTGTAATTTGTAGAATGGATTTTGCCTTCTAGAGTGAATGCAAGTAGACCAGGTAACAGATATTAGTAGTTTAGACCACGGGTGATGGTGACGTAGACAGATTCAAGATAAATATAGGAAGTAAAATCAATAAAACTTGATGATAAATCGATGGGTTTTTGCCTTGTTTCTTTTTTCTTAATCAGACTTGCCAAAGATTTGTTTATTTTATCAGTCTTTCCTGTGAGTCAGCTTTTGGTATTATCGATCAACTCTACTGCTGCTTCTAATTCATGAATCTGTTTTTTCTTTATTACATTCCCTCACAACCCCAGTATTACCTTTGGCTGATGGTCTATTCGATAGGAAGTCTGCTGGAACTGGCGTATCTCTCGGACGATGTGTGATATCTGACAGAGAAACAAGGGCAAAGTAAAGGCATTTCCCTGTATTGCAGCATGTTCTTCAGGAAGCCCATCCCTGAGTGGCCAGCCACTTCCTCCAGCGTGATCGCTGGAGCTCTGCCCAGTCACTCCTTATGCTCAGGGCTTTCTTGCCTTTCAATGAGCTGTATGGAATGCTAACCGCAAGAAGATACTGAATTCACAACCAGGGGAACAGCTGGCCCTGGGTGGCCTCAGGTTCGGGGGCAGAAAGCTCTGGGTGCTATTGTCCACGGGCTCCTTGCTTCTAACTTGGTGCTCAGAACCCGGTTGTCAAGCAAGATGCCTTCAGTATCTGTCACTGGTCAGTCTTAAACGTTCATCCCAGGAGCTCTCTTCCTCATTGCCTTGGCTCAGACTGCGAGCTGAAATGGCTCAGCTCAAAATCTCAGTCAGCCAACATCAGGTATCAGGCCCAGTTCCACCATCTCGTCCCCTTCAAAGTTCAAGAGCAAGCAGTGACTTTCATGACTTAGCTCCTTCTCTACAAGCCAGTAAAGCCACTAAAACATGCTGATTAGGAAATTAGCACCTACCATTCTCATTTTGGAGAAATTGACAAGGCCTTCCTCAGTGAAGTTCGGTGTCCCTTCTTCAATGAATGCCAGGTCTGTCAGGTACATCCCCAGATAAGGAACGGCGGGCGGGTTGCAACTGCAAGACCAGGAGACACTGTTCTCACACCCAGTCAGTCACTGGACGCGGGTCGCCCACCTCAGTCAAACAGGAAGAATAAAGTCTTCTGATTCCATTTTCAGAAGCACACTCAGGAAGCAGTTGTAAATACATCTTTTCACAATAGAATATAATAGAAAATTACAGCCCATGCTTTACAATGTGTTTGAGACAACGACAGGTTCGGATAACAGTGTAACTCGGAGACATAGGAAACATTTGCTAGCAGTGCTTGTCAGTGTTCGTGTGCAGAACCTGTGCACAGGCCTGGAGGGAATCCCTACGCCCTCTCCTCATTACAGTGCAAACGGTCCGCCTGAAGGAACTGGGCGCCAAGATCAGTGTGACTTGAGCTTGTAAAGCTTGTGTTCTGTGTTAGTTAGTATTTAAAAGTTGAAAGTATAGCTGTAATTAATATCGCAACTGCACACTAATGTGAGACCTTACTTAGTTTTTGTGTGTTGTTTGTTTTTGAGGTGGGATACACAGGGTCTTCTCAGAGCCTAGAGCTGAGAACATGGGTCTTTGATCCAGAGAAGTGGGTTCGAGTCCCAGTATGACCACTTACTAAACGGTGTTGAGCTAATTCCCTGACTGCAGTTTCCTGTAAAATGGAGACACTCAAACTTATGTCTCTGGTTAATTGTGAGGCTCGAATAAGACCCACCAAGCACTTAGCATGGAGTCTTTAACTTAGTGAGTATTCAGTGGCTAGTTATTGTGGTGTTGTGGTTACCACTAGGAGTCTTTGACTGGTGGCACCACAGGACCCATGTGCGGACCATAGGAAAACCAGTTGCAGGATAGATTCAATTCTCTTCTCTGTTCTATTCTATTCTATTCCATTCCATTCCATTCCATTCCATTCCATTCCACTCCCTCTCTTTCTCAGCAGAGATTGATCCAGCAATAAAAGGCTAAAAGTAAATAACAATAATAAATAAGTATTGGAATATTCAAATTTAAAAAATCACAGGTATCATTACACTTAAGCTGGGACAACTGTAATTGAGCTACAATAAAAAAAGAGAGAGGAAAAAAATTTAAAAAGAAATACCAAATCAAACTATAGTAAATCATGGTTTGGTTTACTATGGTGATATTTTCTTCTTACTTGGAATACTCTGCCTACTGGGAGCGTATCCATATGACACCTGCTGTATGCACAGTATTCGAAATGACAAGGAAAATCGGAAAAACGTGAAGATGATGGAAGTTGTTCCCTATTTGTTTTTCATTACAACGCAAAGTAGGAGGCAGGCCACCATCTGTATACTACATACATCACTTAAATATGTTTATGACTATAGATAATTTAATAAAGATAGACATACTTTTTAAGGGTTTCTCTGAGATTTTTAAATCTTCCTTCAGATGAAACAGTCTTCTGCAGTTTGTCCATCAGAGCTTTGGTCTGGAAAGAAAAAATGACTTAGCATGTCATGAAAGCTCTCCTCGAGTTTGGTCAGATGGCGAGGCACCGAAGATGCTCAATCCTCTTCCACTGTGGCAAGTTGTTGCGATGGGAGGCGATTTTCAAGACATCAAGATGAGACCTTATTTGATGTAAGAAGAAGGACACGTAGAGAAGAGAAAGTGACTATACTACTCAGCCAAAAAGAGAGAAAACGTGTAGAAGAGAACAATGGGAATGCGCAGGAAACGGGAGCTGAAAGGGCTGAGACCACGTGCGAACGGGGACAGTTACAGGAGAGGCTCGCGTCGGGGTTTGCACGATGAAGCTCTCTGAGTGTGAATTTCCAAATCATCAAAGCTCACGTCTGGCTGCTCAGCTATCGACCTGCCAATGTCCTCCAGTCCGAATGCTTCCTCTGGTGATCGTCTTTACCAACTTGTTAGAAAATTATAGCTGATTCTGACCAAGAAATGCAACTGCTGTTGACACTGATCTGGACTTTCACGGCACGTGGAAGAATGGGAGGGCGAGGAGTCGCACTCCGCAGCCCCCGAGTCCGAGTCCAGGCAGCTCGGCCGGGACAGCAGAATGCCCAGGCTGAGGCCCCTCAGGCCACCCTGTCCCCAGCACCCACTGCTGCCCATGGAGAAGGCCGGGAGGAAAAGCCTGGGGGCAGGGGGCTGGGGGGGGGCGACTGTGATTGACATTATCTGAATGAAAACGATAGACAGGGGCAAGCTGGTTCCAATTAAAAAAAATTAAGAAAGCTCTGTTTCTGCACATCTAAGTCATCATGACAAAACTTTAAATTTACTATGTGGGTAATAAAGAAAGCAGTGAGGGTTGAGGCCCTTTGTCCGGGTGTTCAGTCCTAAGACATCTGCACCCTCACTTTGGGGGAGAAAGAGTGGATTCCTTCAGCATCACTGGAAATCAATGTGCCCTCTCTGAATAATTTGGGAAACGACTCCTCACTGTTAACCGCATTGTGTGAGACTGTCCCCAAATATGTTATAATGAATGTTTTGGGTCGTATTTTCTTTTCTAAATGAACCATTTAGAAATGCACATGAGTGGAATCAATTAAGTGATAAGAACACAGTAATTACCCACATTGGCACTTTTCTTTGGCAACTGAGCTGCTCATTTCAGCTAATTATTTCCTAATTAGTACTATTTATCTTGGCTCAGGTCTCCCGGCCTCTCCTCCCCTCGGCAGCAGGATGTGTCACAGGCTGCTGCTCACCTGCTTGGACACCTTGGCCCAGGTTTTCTTCAGCCTGTAGATGGCACTTCTGTTTAAGGCGGAGGTGATCTCCAGCACGCCGTTGTAGTTGTGCAGGCACCGGCAGATGTCCGCCACCGCCACCCACTTCTCGATGGCGTTGGCACGAGAGCCGACGTCGGCGTAATTCATTATCTGGGAGGCCACCAGGTTACTCATCTGAGACAACGGGAAGGCAAGAGAGACGGCTAAGAGCCCAAGCAACGCATTTGGGCCAAATACCTGAGTTACCTGCAGAAACGTCGGGAAAGCAGGGTGCCGAGGGACATGCAGATCATGGTCCCTATTTAGGTAACAACTTTCTGAAGTGACTGAAGTCTGTGACAATAATAGTGAACAGAGGCAAGAAAGGCCGTGCTTAGAATCAGCTTTGTGGGGAAGACGTGACTTTGTCCATCGGTAATTCTGATAAAGGAGTTGTTTGCAACAATTATTGAGGAAACAGAGTAGAAGGAGCTAACCCTTGAGGATTAGCAACATTTGCAGATCATGGGTTTCCGTTCTTGGGCCCTATCTACATGCTCCTTGCCTCCCCCGCCCCCATGGTGTGGACTGTCCACTCTTGGAAGCCCCAGTTTATCACAGAGAAACAAAGCACTTGACCTCCAATCAAACTGTTTCCAACTTGATCAACTCCCAAACCAGAAACACTTCAGTGAATGGGAAGAGAGAATATTTTCTCCTTCCTATTTTGTTGAATTGTTTTCCACCAGCAGTTAAAAGGACCTATAGTTTCAAGGCTAAGAACTGCAATCCTGTTAGTAAAAGCCAAGAGAAAAAGCAGTGGCTTAAGAAGCTCAGCACTTGGAATATGGAAAGGAACAGGGCAGAGCAGGACTGACGGCTAAAAAGGGAACGGGGTCTGACACTGTACCTGTGTACTAAATGTGATAGGTACAAGCATTCTCTGATGATTCTTTAAGTACCTAAGGCCTCACAGTGCTTCACAATGATCAATATGCATATTTATTTAAAAATTATTTTATATTCAGCACCTACCATGAAGCATGAATTCTTTTAGGTGCCAGAAACAGAAAGACATAAATCAGAATCCCTGACCTTAAGGCACTGAGTCTAGCTAGATGGGAGGGGAGGGAGTGGGCAGATACAAACAGTAAATGCCACACGGCAAAATGCAAAGCCAAGCCTGCACGGGGGTGGGGTGGGCGGCATGGCGGAGAGAGAGCACAGGGACACACGGGGCATCTGGCCTCACACAGAGGAGGCTTTGGGAACGAGGTTGTGGGCTGCACTGAGTCAGCTGCTGCCTTCCGTCACAGCAGAAGCGCCTCTGCACAGGGATAGAGGTGGGAGGCGTGGCTCAAGGAGGATCTGGCAGCCATCTGAGGAGCCCGGGGGTCATGAGAGACAAGGACGGCAGGTGAGCAGGGCTCTTGTAGGTCAGATAGAGCAGACGAACCCCATCTGGAAGGTGAGGGCAAGCCGCTTACAGATTTTTGTCAAAGAAAGTGGTATCATTAGGTTGGCCTTTCGGAGAAGCTATTCCCAAAATACTGCATGAGAAGTGGGTTGTAGGGCACAAGAGGTCAGGGGTTAGTGAGTTAGGAGCTCCTGGAGAGAAAGGATGAGAGGCCACAACAAGGCCACAGCAGTGGAAAAGGAGGGGAAGAGGGTCTGAGACATATACAGACTTTGGGTTCACTGATATGTTGGGGGAGGTGGGGGTGGGTAAGGGAGAAGGAGTCAAAGATGACCTCTAGGTTCTGTGCTTTGGTGAGTGAGTCTGTGGTGAGGCCATTATCTCCGACTGAGGACAGAGAGGAAGATGAAGAAGCAGGCTTGGCAGGTCTGGAGTGCCAATGAAGAGTTCATTTGCAAATCATTAGGGCACAATGTGGTGGCCATCAAAGTGGAGATGTGGGTGTGGAGCTTGGGACTGACCCTGATTTGAGTGTCCATTGTACCCCAGGTGTGTGTGCGTGGCAGGCAATGGAGGGTCACTTTCCACAGCAGGGCCCCCTTCCCAGGGAGCGGCCCAGGCGGGCTGTGTGTCCTGTCCTTTGGGCAGCAGTGGCTGATGCTCATTGAGTGCTAACGTTCACTCAGCATGTGATGTCCTGCAAGTGCCCTGAGCAAAAGTGCTGTCTTGGGAATCTACACTGTTGGTTTGCATCTTGATTCTAAATGACCTGTTAATTTACCTATCAGGGTTTCTAGTAGTCTTATTTTTTATAATACATTATCATTATTCTTTTTACTGTAGTTGAGTGTAACTGCAAAGAGAGCCTTCCCTTTTGCCTGGAAAGGCCTGAAGACACTCTGACACCTGTGGTCCTAATTCAGGGCCAAGGCCATTAGCACAGAACAAATGAGGAGTTGGTGGGGATACAGCCACTGCATCTTACTGCTGGAGGAACGCAGAGTGGAGAGATGCACCAACAGCTGTCACCACGCGCACTGCCACAGCAGCTCTGCAACCACGTTCAGAGAGGTCCCCTCCCGCCCTGGAATGTGCTCGGTCACGATGAGGAAGAGTGGCATCGACCTAGCCTTACTGTCCCCAGCACCACCAGGGACCAGTGACGCACGTGCTATTTATTCTGTTAGAACTAGTCAGTCTATGACCACGAAGCACTAATGATTGTGATGAAAACAACAACAGCTCCCTGTGCATTACTCAGCGCTCGCCAGGCTTGGGTGCCATCGAAAGCGAACCTCTTGAATCGGGAAGTTAACTGAAAATTATGACATCACTGTGAACTCTTAGAGGAGATTTAAGCTTGTGTTTAATATTACTTCAGTTCTGTGTTAAATGTGGGTAGCTTTATTTAAAAAAAAAAAAGAATCTTAAGACTCTGGTATTCATCTTCCTATAACATGCCCGCTGTCTTACTCTTATGTTACTCACGTCATTGAAGTGTTGGCTGGTTTTCATAATGTAAGGGGTTCTTTCGTTTTTGTCCAGCTTCATCCAACCCTGCCCAAGAAACTCTCTGCGAGTTCAAAGCAAAATATAAAACCAATTAAATGATTTTAAATAGTCAATTATTGGTGTGAATAATTGTTGATATTATGCACATTAAACTGGACACTGCCCAACATCAGCTGCTACTGACCATCTCACATGAATGTCAGCTCAACTCTAGCATTTCACCACTCTGTGCAAAAAAGAAAAATATTTTTCTGTTTCCAGCTTCCTCTTGTACATGTTAGGAACTTTGTTCCAGTTAGGCTCATTATAAAGGCTTCTCTGAAGTTGGAAAACAATGACCCACACAAGAGGAATAAAGAGGCTAAGTACTAACTCAGAAACCGAGATATTTTTCCCTGGATCAGCTTGTTAAAAAAGTGTAAGCCTTAGCAGAAGGTCCAAAAAATGAATCACTACCAAAAATGTTAATCAAGAACAGCATGTTTTCCCCCACTTTGCTCTGATGGTCTCCGGCAAATGTCCATTCCATGGCAAGACTCTCCTTTGTTCTGCCCAGAGCCCAGGACAGGACGCTGTGGTGAGGGCTGAGTAAACAACCTCACCAGTTCCCACCTTACCGCCCATTCATGCGATGAAGGCAGTTACAGTGGAGCGGGGTCAGCCTGGGGGAAGGGCTGTCCTCCAAATAACATTCCCGCTCTTCCCCTTCCCCACGAGCTGGCCACCAGATCACAGCGGGCAATGGACACGTGGAGCACACAGGAATGATCTTATGTAGCCATTACAAAACAGAGCTTGAAATAAAATCACTCTGACACATTCTTAGTGCAGAAATGCTGACTGAGTCTCTGTGCCAGGCCCCTCGTCCCTCACTGTTGGTGGCACTGCCCCATCCTGGAAGGCTGATGGACAAAAGGTGCGCCAGTCCCGTGGGTGATGAAAGTAACTGGCAGATGTTCACACCAGCACAGAGCGGGGAGGGTCCCAGGAAGAGACCACACCACGGGCCAGCACGAAGGTTCGGGCTTTGCTCTTTCTCTTCCCCCACAGAGGTCGCGCTCGTCCCCCTCCCGAATCCCCTGCACTGGAGGGGAGTCGGGGGGTGGCGGGGAGAGGCTGTGGTTCCTCACTCAAGTCCTCAAATGGTCACTGGGTTGCTTGGTTTAGCCAATGGGCCACATTCCTATTTTATTTTTTTCATGCTTATGGATTGGTCTATGAGTGCTGGAAGAGGGTGAGAGAAAGAAGAGAAAATACATAAAAGTCTACAGGAGCATCTTATGTCTGTACTCCTGTGTGTCTGCGACAGAGCTGTGGCTCCGACCCCTGCCCACCCTCTCGCCACCCACGCCCACTATGCCCGCCACGCCCGACCCTCCGTCCTCACAGTGTCCCCTTCTCTGCACACAGCATGCCCTCCTTTATTCTCAATTTAACTTTTCTTTCACAGAGGACATGTGCCAACAGTTGCATTTGTCCAAATAAAGGCCATGCTTGTTGGCCACCAAATATGACAGCCGGGAGGGACTGTAGCAGCCTCCCTCACTCTGCACACGAGGACATCAAAAGGCTGTGTGTGAGCCCACGGTCTCAACGCTCAGCAATACTCGTTGATTTTTGCGAGTGGGTAACAGAATTTATAGCATTTACCCAAGATCAGTCTCTCTAAAAGTCTTGGACCACCCACAATTATCTAGGATTGTCTTTGAAAATGCAGTTCCTTGGGCCTCACACTTACTGGAACCGAATCTCTGAGGGACAAATCTAGGAATGCACATTTTTAACAAGTTTCCCAAATGATTTTAGGCACACTGAAATCTGAGAGCCGCGGTTACAGCTGTGCGGAGCTTTCTGCGATGCGAGAGTGTGAGTGAAGAGAAATGCACGTTCCGTGGCAATCACTGTATGAGCAGAAACACAAGTATGACCATCCTGAGAGCCCCCACTACGTCCCAATCAGTATTTCCAACATCAACTGGAACCAAAAAACATTCGGTGGAACCAAACCATTTCAAGATGAAGACTCACACCTCTGCCCACTCATCTGCCTTAAGAATCCCGTCAACCCTCAGCCAGCTCTGCCTGCCCGAGAGGCCCCGCCGCTGTCAGGGCAGCACTCACTCGTAGGGGATGCTTCTGAAGACGATGTGGTCTAGCAGGGTGATCTGCTCAGCCAGCTCCATGGCTGACAAGGTCTCAAAGCACTCAGCCTTCGGATAGTCCGCCTGCGAGAGATGGGGGACGGGGGGACAGGCGATGAAACACACACAGGAGCCGGGCTCCCGTCTGCCCAGATCCACTGCTGAAGTACAAGGGCTATTGTAGAGTCCAGCAATGAAGAAAACAGTGGGAAGCTCAGAACCACCAGCCAACATGAATATCAAGGGCCAGTTGCTAAACGACACGGCAAATCTGGTTCATCTGACGGAGCTTCAGTGACAGACCACATGGCCCAGCGCTCCGTGATCAGGACAGGCATATTGCTTGCCTTGGCGTGGAAGTTTGCACGCAACTGTGCTGGATACGACCATGGGTGAACTTACCAGTTGGATTATATCTTCTAATTTGAGGTGAATGTCATCTTGATCATCTTGTGAAAGAGCTCTAAAAAAAAAATTAAAACATCTCCCATGAAAAGAAAGCAGACATAGCAGGAATGAGCGTTCCCCGGGTTTGTGCGGCTGCTGCCCGCTGGGGGCTATGGAGCCGCGCGGGGGACACAGGCAGTCAAGGGAACGGAAACCACACGTGTTAAAGGCACCGGGTCCCCAAGGGAGCCGACTTGTTACATACAAGGTTGTGAGTAAAACCCCACCTCAGAGTGACCCCGAGGGTGAGCTGTGCGTAAATCAGGCCTCCCGTAGCACTCTGTCGGCCAGGAGGTCTACTGGGCCCCATCCCCGTTCCTCTGTTCCCTCACCCTGACCCTGACCCTGACCCCGTCCCCGCTGAGGCAGGAATCGTGGATCTGCCCCCCTCCCCCACTGACATGCAGACTGGAAACTGGGGGAGTCCCCGCTGCAAGAACTTGAAGGGTGTGAGGCGGAAGGCAGCAGGTAAACTCTTTCCCCTTGCTTCCCAGATGGACTCCCCTGAGACTTGATGGTGTATCCCCACACGTGGTGTTATTCAGCTCTCAATAAAATTCTTTTTGGATAGGTGGTAAGTGAATGAATAAATACAGAAGCTGCTTATGACTGAAGTGGGCGCGGGTTTCACAGTGGGAGTGAGGCGTCACGTCCCACACAAGTTCGGCGTCCAGAATTACACCGATTGCATAACACGCCATCTGAGCTCAGCATTTTAAGTTTTCCAAAACGAAGGCACAATCATGTATGAAAAGTGTTGAAATATTTAGTCCCAAAGCATGGAGCCTGTGTGCTGAAGGAAGCTGGTTTCAAAAGAAATAATGCTATAAAGTTTTCTTGTGTTTTGAATTGATTTAAACAAACTACTATCCTCCAAACTAAAGCATCAACAGAGGGGTTATTCTATGCCCACGATGTGCCAGGTATGTGCTAAGCATTTAACATATGCTGCCGTATGTATCACACACACACAAAAATCCCTTCCAAGTAAGCATTATTATTTTTTAATCCTCACTGAGGATATGTTTATTGATGCTAGAGAGGGAGGGAGGCAGAGAGAGAAACATCGCTGTTAGAGAGAAACACCCATCGGTTGCCTTCTGTGTGCACCCCGCGTGCTACGTGGGGCTCGCACCCGCAACCTGGGCATGAGCTTTGACCAGGAATCCAACCTGCAGCCTTTCGGCGTATGGGACAACACTCCCACAGAGCCACCCAGCCAGGGCCAAGGCAAGCATTATTATTTCTGCTTTGCCAATGAGGACACAAGAGCTCAAAGAAACAAACTTGGCCAGGGCGCGGTGCAACTGTTCTCTCCTTTGACTCTCCTTTGTCTTAAGCAGGCCCACGGGAAGCATCTCTTCAAGGATCCAGCAGAGCACACACTTCAATTCTCTCTCCGCTATCTCCCTCCTCTGTTACAAGGCCTCTTGGCTGTTCACGGACAGCAGAATCCTTCTAGATTATAGGAGGGGCAGTCCTCTGGTCAGCAATGACCCATGTCATTTGTGAGCAGCAAGAAATAGTCTTCATGCCCTGGCTGGTGTAGCTCAGTGGATTGAGCGCAGGCTGTGAACCAAAGGGTTGCCAGTTCAATTCCCAGTCAGGGCACATGCCTGGGTTGCAGGCCAGGACCCCAGTGGGGGCCACGTGACAGGCAACCACACATTGATGTTTCTCTCCCTATCTTTCTCCCTCCCTTCCCTTCTGTCTATAAATAAATAAATAAATAAATAAATAGAAATAGTCTTCATACGGTAAAGGACAGAGTTAGGTGAGGAAAACAAGTAAACACAACTCTGTCTCCCAAGACTATTAAATAACACTTTTGTAGGGAATAAAAGTGATTGTTTTCTAGAGTTTACGTCATTCTTTCCACTGTAGGCTAGGTTCCTGGAGAGAGGTCGGCGGCCACATGACGACATGGACCCATGAAAAACATTTTTTTTTTAATGAGGATGGACTATTTCTTCTTTTGGAAAGAAGTGGTCAAGAAATTAGTTAGTTTCTATCAAATGTTCCTTTCCTTAATGATCTTACCCTAATGTTCCACAGGACATTCTGATCCCATGAAGTTACTTACCGTTTTCTCTCTTCGTAAGAGCTACTACTGCTGTTTGGGGCATTGAGAGATTTGGGGGGAAACTTTTTCATAACTTGAACCCATTCCATTTGGCATTCAAAGAAGTCAGTCATTGTTTCTTTTCATTTTGTGGCATGTTAGTTGTCTACCAAAAACTCAACACTGCAGAGGCTCAGACGCCAGCTAGTCGGGCAGCATTGGAGGCGGTGGTGTCTTAGAAACAGTATTCTTGAGCAGAGGGTTTTATTCACAAACGGGGCAACAAACTGCTTATGCTAATTAAGCTTAAAGCAACCCCTGTGAGACCGTGTGAGGCAGGGTGGGTCGTCACGGAAAGCATTCACTTTACTTGCTTCATGTAATTTATGTTTAAATGCATGCTTCATGCTTCCGTATCACAGTTATGTGACTTGTAGGCATGTAAATCTCTAACGTCATTGGCTACATTTCACTGCATGATGCGTTCTTGTTTCTCTCGGCTATAACGCATACTCACTGGGAGGTACAGTCACAACTGTGTCCCTTCAGATGCGAAGCCCCTCCCCACCCCCCGCCACTTCCAGGAGAGGATGACTTTGCTTCCAGTCTTCTGACCACCTTAAAGCTTTGATGAACACGCCAGGATCCTGGGTTTCCCTCACGTTTATCAGTCAGTATGACCAGTTTAGTGTTTGTGTATTTGTAAGGAAACACCAGACTTAAAAAGCTTAAAAGGAGATGGGATTGTCCAAGTTCCACGACTAGGAAGTTTCCCCTTCGATTGTAGAAATCAGGTAGGGGACGGGTCCACAGTCTCTGGGCTGCCAGCCTGCTACTGCGTCCATTGGCGGGCCTGTGCCCCCAGCGTGGCCGGCCTCTGGCTCTGCTCCTCCTCACGTAGCAAACGGTTTAATCTCCTGTTCCTTCACCCTCTGACCAGCCAGACCACTCCCTCCCTAGGTTTTCCCAAGCAGGATCTTCCTTTCCTCCAGGCTGATGTGAGCCCATTGGCATTCCTTAATTCCAGTCTCTGCTCCTCCTTCCCGCGGCCTTCTCCCTGTGTCCCCGTCCTCACAAGGCCATCCTCCCACAAGGACACCAGTCACATTGAATTAGGGCCCCACCTCGCTCCAGTATGACCTCATCTTAACGAACTGCATCTGCAATGGCCTTGTTTCTAAACAAGCTCACATTTTGAGTTATGGGGACTAAGATTTCAATATGTGTTGGGGGAGGGAGGACACAATTCAACTCGTGACAATTCCTAGATCAGAGAAGGTGCTGGATATGAGAACTTGAGCCAAGGAGGCTAAAAATGACTTATGGACCAGTTGTTAAAATGTTACAGACCCAAATCTGTCATCATTGTACAGGGAGGGACTTTTTTACATGGTGAACTGAGCTAAAATGGGCTCCCCTCCCCACACAAGCATTCTGGATAACAAAGACACAATGTGGCGGAGCTTTGAAGGAAAAAAAAAAACGGATTCTTTCCAGAGGTTGCAAGTGAAGAGGAAACCAGAATAGTGAAGGAAAGCCAGGCTGGAGGAGACGGGCTCTGGGCTTTCTCCCTCCAGGCAGAGACAGAGCTCAGAGCCGCGAGCGAGGGGGCAAGCTGAAACGTCTGCACGCAGCCACGGATGGCGCCCTCTTCATACAGAATGCACCAGGGGAAAAAATCCTCCCACTAGCTCAAGATGTTGTAAGAAAGCTTATTACCTGCTTGGATGCTGGGTGGGCAGACCAAACAAATCTCTAGTGGGAAACCCAAATTCCATCCTTTACCACAAAGAAGGGTGGGGTCCAAATTTATACCACACTCAAAATGTGGAAATCCCAGCCTGGGCCCAGTGAAAGGAACCAAAGAAAATGCAAAACTACCCCGGGGAGGTGCCTCCACAGCCAGGTGTACGAGACTCCCACGGAAACGCGCCGCCTGCTCTCAAACACAGGCTCGTGGTGAGCCATGAGCACCCGGGTGAGGAAAGGAAATCCCTCTGCCAACGCCGGGGGCTCCCAGGAGAGGCTCCTCAAGGCTTCCCCCGCCCCCTTTGCTTCTACAGTACACCACCGTCTGCCCACACTAGGTACATCGCACAGTCTGACGTCTTCCTGAGGCAGCAGCAAAGAAGGGATGAGAGGCCACACCCTACCCATGGAAGCAGAATCCTCGATGCCCCCAGCAGTCTAAGATGCGTCCTTTGCGTTTGATAGGATCTTATTTTCTGTGAAGTTAGCATGAACCAACCAATGTCATTAACAGGCGGTTGCAATGCCTTTACCTCAGGATGTTGGCCGTGGCTTTCCTTTCTTGCGGAAGAAGGTCTGGGTCTCGCAAAACTTCTTCTAGCAAATTTAGGACATTCATCTTGAGTTCGTTGTTGAGTTCGAAATCCTATAAAATGAAATGGATCTTTTAAAGTTTTAGTTTTGAAGTGTTTAGCTCCATGATACAGGGCACCATTGCTCATGGTAAATTCTCTAGCAGGGGTGTCCAACCTGCAGCTGCGGGCCACATGCACCCAGGGTGGCTGTGAATGCAGTTCAACACAAATCATAAATTTACTTAAAACATTATGAGTTTTTTTATGATTCCAAGTCACAATGTATTTAAAATGTGTGGCCCAAGACAACTCTTCTCCCAGTGTGGTGCAGACACGCCAAAGATTGGACACTCCTGCTAGAGCTGTGTATGGAAAATAAACTGTGTGGACTTTAGACTTTCCCCAGAGATCCTGACTTAACTGGTTTGGGAAGGGGCTCCATTGTTCTTTTTCTGACATGCTTTCCAGGGAACGGGAATTCCTCAAAGACATATGTTCTTCCCTTAGCCTGGAACGCTGTGCCTTCTCCCCACTTTTATTTTTATTCATCTTTCAGGTCCAGGAGGGCATACAGTTCTTCCCAGGAGCCTTCTTCTGCAGACCCAGTGGGGCAGAGCTGTGCCGCGGTGCTCCATGGCGCCCCCTACCATCACTTACCATGTCATCAGCACCGATTCAATTGTCCAGTTTTCCATTGGACCAGCAGTCAGATCAATAAATGGGGCATAGCGGAAGCTCAAAAAAAGATTTGTTGCAGGAATAAAATCTGTCATTTGGGCAGTGACTTAAATGAAAAACTTCAGTGTAGATATGCTAAAGGCTAAAGAATAAATGATCCTCACAAACTCACGAGACCATGTCAAACAAACACAGGAGTGAGGCTGGAGGGGCACCCCCTGGGCCAAGTGGGGACCATATGAGCATCGGAATGAAAATGAGAGTAATAAGTAATAACCAACTGAATCAAAACAACCTGCAAATCCCTACTGATGCTCACAAACAAATACATAAATAAGTAAATACATGAAGTGTGTGGAAAAGAAAACTCATCTTTATAGTGGAATTCCAACTAATAAATGCGAAGGAATAAAAGAGTTAGAAAGTTAGCATTCTTGACCAAAGCAATAAACTGATCAGGCAAGAGTCACGAATGAGTGCTTCAATTTAAGAAGAAACAATTAATAGTGGCAGAGTACCCCCGACACACACACACACCGGAAGTTATTTATTGACTACGAAGGGAGGCTGTGGTGACACTGCCGGAACCAAGTGGTCAGAGTTACCACCACCAGTAAGGGAGCAAAGCCAGTATCATGTATCTACTAATGTAATGCTCTGCGAAGAACCACTGCTTCGTATTTTTCCCAAATGCATAATTCCCCATTTGCACTGTGAGAAAGCATTGGCCCACATTCTTCAAAAACGTTAATGTCATAAAAGACCAAGGAAAACTGAGGCACTACTCCAGTTTAAAGGACTCCAAAGATAGGACAGTTAAATGCAACACGTGAGCCTGGGTTCGATCCAAGATCGAGGGGGAAATGCTGTGAAGGGGGGCACCGGGACAACTGGCAAAAACTGAATGAGGACTACGCACAGGTGGAGAGCATTCTATCAACATCAAGTTTTCCTGAACTCCTCATTTACTGAAGCTATTTAAGAGTGGGTCCTTGTTCTTTTTATGGGGGGGGTGGCAGAGAGAGAGAGAGAGGAGGGGAGAACACAAATGTGGTAAACATGCTAACTCTTAGTGATTCTAAATGTATATCAGTGTACTTTATTTATTGTTATTTTTCTCTTGAAAAATTTCAAGGTAAAAAGTTGGAAAAAAAAAAGGTAAAGTTGTAGTTCTTGCACTCTTTGATTAAATGTATTCTTATAAAACACCAACAGACAGCATCCTGGGATTGCTGGGAGTCGGTGATGAGCTGAGCGCGGCGAAGTCCTGCTTCCAGGACCCCACTCTGCTGGACGGTCTTTGCGCGGCCGGCGAGCAGGCATCGTCCCTCCTACTCTTTAACTTAGGGGAAGCAATTTTAAAGCACTGACATTCTGAATTGTTTTAACTGACTAGGGAGAACATTCCTGATTATAATAAATTCAATAAAATAGCATACTTTTATTATATTTAGTAAATTAGGGGTAAAAATTTCCCCACTTTAGAGTCAAACCTGAACTGAACTGAATATTTCTGTACCTCGGTTTGGTGGAAGCCTGTGTGATACAGTTTTCTCGATAGTTCACTTTCACTATTCGACCATCAACACCATTTCTGCGGGAACAGGAGCCGGGGGGCCGGGGCCACACAGCTGCTCCTATCTCTTCTCAATTGTAGGTCTTCAAGTAAGTTTTCCTAAAATCTCACCCATATTGTCCAACAGCTTCCTGGCTGTTGATTTTTCTTTTAAAATGTATACAAGACGAGAATGATACCACGTTGCTGTTTTTTTCTTTGTCCCACCCTATCCCTCATTTCAAAGTAAAGGGAGTGATGTTTGCAAGAGTTAAAGATCTCACCTACTTCAACCTGTGTGCACTGCCAAGGGGTTTTTCGGTCACCAAGAGTCTGTTTTCTTTTTTACTGTATTTTTTCCATTACCATTTATCCCCTTTCTACCCTCTTCCACCTCAACCCACCATCTCCCCCTGTCAATCACCACACTGTTGTCCATGTCCACGAGTCCTTTCGCCTTTTGCTTGACCCCTCCACCCCCTCACCCCGCCCCCCAGAGCCAGCAGCTGCTCTCCATCTGTGAGTCTGTCTCTACTTTGCTTGTTAGTTCAGTTTGCTCATTAGATTCTACATACAAGTGAAATTATATAGTATTTTTTTTCCTCTGGGTGGCTTATTTCATTTAGCATGATGTTCTCCAGGTCCATCCATGCTGTCACAAAGAATAAAACTGTCTTTTTTTAAGGCTGAGTAGTATTCCATTGTATAAATATACCATAGCTGTTTTATCCACTCATCTACTGATAGGCACTTGGGCTGCTTTCAAATCTTGGCGAATTACTGCTTGGGGTTCTTCAGGTAAATTCCCAGAAGTGGAATCGCTGGCTCAGAAGGCAGTTCCCTTTTTAATTTTTTGAGGTATCTCCGTACTGCTTTCCGCAGGGGCTGCACCAGCCACTGCAAAAGGGTTCCCTTTTCTCCACATCCTCACCAGCACTTGCTGTTTGCTGATTTATTGATGATGGCCATTCTGACAGGCGTGAGGTGGTATCTCATTGTGGTTTTAATTTGCATTTTTCTGATGATTAGTGACATTGAGCTTCTTTTCATGTCTGTGTATGTCCTCTTTGGAGAAGTGTCTATTCAGGTTCTTTGCCCATTTTTTAATTGGATTTTTTAAATTTTGCTGTTGAGTTTTATAAGTTCTTTATAAGTTTTGGATATTAACCCTTACCAGGTGTATCAGCAAATGTGTTCTCCCATTCAGTGGATTGTCTTTTTACTTTGTTGAGTTACCTTTGCTGTGTAAAAACTTTTTAATTTGATGTAGTCTCATTTGTTTATTTTTTCTTTTATTCCCCTTGCCTGGGGAGATACATCAAACAAAATAGTGCTACGAGCAATGTCCAAGATTCTGCTGCCTATGTTTTCTTTAAGGATTTTTATGGGTTGCGGTCCAACATTTAAGTCATTAATCCATTTTGAATTTATTCTTGTGTGTGACATAAAAAGGTGGTCTAGTTTCACTTTTCTCCATATATCTGTCCAATTTTCCCACCCATTTATTGAATAAAAACTACCTTTAGCCCACTGTATGTGCTTGCTTCCTCTGTCGAATATTAATTGACTGTAAAGGTGTGGGTTTATTTCTGGGCTCTCTATTCTGTTCCATTGATCTATGTGTCTGTGTTTATGCCAGTACCAGGCTGTTTTGATGACTATGGCCTGATAGTATGGTTTGATATTAGGTAGTGTGAGTCCTCCAACTTTGTTCTTCTTTCTCAAGATTGCTGTCGCTATTCAGGGCCTTTGTGGCTCCATATTACCTTTTTGAAATATCTGTATAGTTCTGTGAAATGTGTCATCAGTATTTTGATAAGAATTGCACTGAATCTACAGATTGCTTTGGGCAGCATGGACATTTTACTGATTCAATTCTTCCGACCCATGCGCACGGTGTGTGCTTCCACCAATCTTCCTCAAGTTCTCTCTTCAGTTCTTATAACTTTCTGAGTAAAGGTCTTTTACATCTTTGATTAGATTTATTCCTAGGTATTTTATTATTTCTGAAGCAATTGTGAGGAGCTTATTTTCTTAATAAATATTTGATATTTATGTGAGATTTTCCAAGTCCTCGTGTGGCTAGGTTAAGTCTCTAATGATGTAAATAATCTATCATAAATGGATTGATGTTAAGAACATCAGGCCAGTGTTTGGACCTTGCTGAGGGCTAATTTGTGGTTTAATCAAGAAGCATCATTAAGCACCTACTATACCCTGTGTTGGACGCAACAAGGGAACACTTCTGGGACCCGAGCACGGTAAGTGGTTTGAAAGGTCTTGTGAGAAAAAAACAGACTGCAATCGCATCAGTCTGAGCCCTGGCAAGACTGGCCTGAGAGCCCTTCGGAACCTCGGTGAGGTCCGCCTGACGCTGTCTGCAGCACGGCGAACGGCTCCGGGCGAACGCTGGCCCTGCTGCTGAGAGAGCCAGCATAAAGCAGATCACCCAACAAAGGCCGAGTATAAAATGCAAAAATGCTCACTCACAACCGTCTCTCACACTTGCACAGGTTTTACCATGCTCAAAGCGACTTCCTGTCTGTGATTTCAATTCCTGCCCAGCTGACTCAGGGACAGAGGGGCAGGAGGCACCACCTTGTTCGTGAGGAGGTTGCAGCGCGGGGACGAGGTCGCAGGTCTTCCATCCGACCCCGCTGAGACCGGCGTGCCCACATCCTCCAACTGCCACGTGCCCACACAGCACTGCGGATTCTGGGCAGCAGGTCTGGAACCGGGGCTGAGACTCTCCTTGTCTAACAAGCCCCTGGGGGATGCTGATCATCCTCAGAGTAGCAAGACTTTGCCTTAAACAAAAAATTCATGCAAAATACAACTCCTCCAAAACTGACTGAAAACTCTGAATCCTCAGATGTACTACCTAGCATGTAAAATGTTCTTTTTTAACCAATGCACGTAAAATGCAGAATTGGCCATTCAAAAGTCCCTGTTAAAAACATATTAGTTTACTACCCACTAAAATGAAATCTGAAGTGACTTGCCCTATTTAAATCCAGAGGTAGATTATTCATAAGTCGGCCTGACAGCCATTTTGTAATGACCTAGAATCTAATTTTTGCCTACATTTCCCCAGGCCCTGAAGTAGGAAAATGAGACTATTATGAAGTGCTCAAAGATCACAGGGCAGAACTCAGAGTGTCCACAAGATGGCACTCTTGGGTCGCCGGACTATCAGGGAGTGGGCATTGCCTTAAGAATTGGACTTTGTCTCTGGTGCAGAGGGAGCGAGCAGGGCCCTGAGTAGGGATGCTGCCCGTGAAGGTTATCTCACAAAGCTTCAGGCTGCAGATGAGTGAACCCTGTGGTACCGGAGGACCTGAGGCATTCACTGAAGTTACCACAGCAAAAGTTGATTTAGGTTAGCTTTTGTTTTCCGATTTATGAAGGAGGGATGAGGAGAGAGAAGATTAGAAAAACAAAACAAACATCTTAACTTTCAAAGGTGAAGAGACCAGAAAACAGGAGACTTTGACACTTCAATCTCTAAAAAGAGATGATAACTCTTATTCTTTCTACAATTACTGAGCATCTCAATACATAAGCCTCTGGGGCAGAGGCAGAGCAGTGAACAGAGGTGCGGGGGGATGGGCAGAGAGAGGAAATATTAAGACATGAAACCCAGGGAGAGAGGCAGGTGAGAGCGTGGGGGTGCCCGACTGAGGCACAGGAGAGGCATACGTGGGAACAGCTCGAGCAAGCGTCAGTGAGGGAGTGTAGCACACGGCAAACTCTTAGGAACACAAGTTATCAACTGATAATGCTAGAATCCTCCTCAAAGATAAGCTGTGGTGAGATAAAGTTATTTCACCAACACTTTTACTGATGCTGCCCAAATGCATCAATACACGATTAGAAAGCCAGTGTTTTCCCTAGGCCAGGGAACAACTCCTGGGGCAGTTATCATAACTAAGACAGTGAGAGCTTACCTCCTGCTAGGGGATACTTTAATAACTTTATTATCTAATTTAATAACAACATAGTTATAATCATTATCATCCCCATTTTACGTGCAAGGAAGTCAAGATATAAAGAATCAGAGTATCTTGACCAAAGTCACACAGGTAGCAAGCGGAGACCCAGGACTCAAGCCCGGGCAGCGTGGGCTGAAGCCTGAGTGTTTAAGTGCCGCACCGCACCGACTCTCCAGAAAAGGGGCCGTCAGTGACAGTGCCGGTGGCTTGGGCTGGAAGACACGTGAAACAGCAGCTGGTTCCCATGCTAAGTGTGGGGCTATTTACCACCGATACTAACAGCCTTTTGAGACAGAGATGTGAGATTGAGGTCTGTGTTAATAAGACTAGATCACACAACAGAAAACTAATCTCTGAGTCAATAGATCAGATTCTCCAGCACTTCAAAACTAATCCCTGTTGATAATTCAGGCACCTTGGAAATCACATTCACCCTTTCAGGAGAGTGGGGTGATCATCAGTAATACGCTGAGTGCGGCCACGGGAATTCTAAGATATTGGGGAATCCAAGCCAATACACACACAGTTTGAGGGTAAAGAGAATTATGAGACTAATTTTCTCACCGTGATCAGTACAGGGTATTCCTAACAGTGGCCAAAATTTTCAAAAGGAAAGTGGAAATACTGCAGAGCAGGGCACAATCACATGAATGATTTTAAAACCTGGAACAAACGGCTCATAAAGAAGGGGCTCAGGAGGTGCCAGGCTCAAAAATAAGAGCCTGTGGTTTGACTTAATGATTTTCAAGAAAATGAAAAGCACGCTACAGCTTTCCATCCTCTTTGACTAGAGAAGATGAGAAATTTTATTTAAATTGTGGTGTAGATTCAGGTTAGATATGGGGCCATTTCAGCAACCGGGAAACTGGGCAAAGGTGCCAAGAGCGATGGTCCCAAGATCTTTGCAAACCAGCCCTGAGAGCACCGAAAGGCGCTCCTGGACTCCTCATTTCCATACATGGGAGACGAGCCTCCACAGCAGTGTGGTTTTCAGCTCTTTCAAGAAGGTGACCTTTGTGCAGAGCTTTAATATTGTGACCCCCAACCCTGGGGAGACCCCGCGCAGCGCCTCTTGGCCTCGTCCACCTGCCACCGGCTCTGGCCGGCTGACCCTCCTGCCACCTTGGGGCAACCTGGACTCTGAATCAATGTTTCTCACTGGAAAAGCACAAGGCAGGGGTTTCCAGCACTTTCCATTCCCTAACTACAAAAATATTTTAAAAGCCTCTTTGTTCACCACTACAAAAAGAACAGCCTGATTGGAAACATAAAGGAGGTCATTACATCTGGAGTGAAACCCTGCGAAGCAGACCATAGTAATGCTAAAGTTTCCAATACCTGTTCGACACTTGCTGGTTACTAATTACTTATAAAGCTCTAAAATCTTCAAAGAGGAACAGAACATGCAGGAACTGGGCACCTGCTGTGTAAGAGCTTACGCACCAGGAAAAGGCAGTGAGACCAGACACAAGGACACCCCAAGTCTGGCGCGCACAGGCGCTCCCGGTGGGCCCTCACGTACGTACTCAACGAAGGGACAAAAGTTCATGGAGAGGGCATCTGATTTTGAGACGAGTGGTAATGAATGACCTAATTCTTCTTAAACTGGCAGTTTGGGGAACGACTTTAGCAGATGTGAAGTGGGAGGCTACTCGGAAAAGGCACGGCGCGGAACGTGGAAGACGCGTTGGAGCGAGAACAGCCGAGAAGGGGCAAATGGTGACGGACGGCACCAACTCAGCACAAGGAAAAGCCGTGCGGAAAAGCGCCCGTTCGATCCTGTCTGACAAACGGCTGCGTCTGAAAGACCTGCTAAAATTCAGCCTCTTGAAATGAGGTAGCTCCCAAGCTTTTATCTTTAAGTCCCAAGTGAGAATCAGTCATTCTAAAAAGTATTGATCAGAAAAAAAAGAGATTTTTTTTCCAGATGCTGTGTTTTCCATTGGTTCCCAGATCCGCAGCTGACTGCTATGGACTATAGCCTTCAAGACAATGACGAAGATTGGAGGGAAAAAGGGAAGTCTGGAAAGGTCTGCTTTCTGTTTGTTTGGTTTTTTCTTAATTAACACCACAAGCCTCTGCCCCCTCAAAAAAGATCTTTGAGTTTAACTCAAATATAAGCCTTAGGAAAATACTGGAAAGTTACACTTTGTTCTCTATGCCCTGCTCCATTAGGGGAGAAAAGACAGATTAAAAATAAAAAAAAAAAAAGGCTGATAGGCAACCTGTGCACCGTCCCTCTCCCCACGGAGAGCAGAGACTCGGAGTCACAGGAATGCGGTGGACGTGGAACCTGGGACGCCCACCCAGGGAGAAGCTCTGTGCAAAGCACTCAGGGGACAGAGGTTGATGGCATCTGGGAGCAGAGTGGGCAGCGGAGGAACAGGAAGAAAAGGCCACAAGTGAGGCAAAACCTTGGGGCCTGGACAAAGCAGTCAACGTCTCAGTGCTAAGTGGGCTCCGAAAGTCCTGCGGTAGCTCCGCAGGTAGTGATGGGTGACCGCTGGTCCAGGAAGGGCTGAGGACTCGCCCTGTGGGCCACGCCCTGCAGAAGTGCTTCCAAGCCCGAGTGAGGGTGAGTGTGCAGAATGCAGCTTAGGGAAAATAAGGGCTCCCCATGGCACTTTCACTAGAAATCTCTCACAACAGGTAAGAAGCGATGGGTGCATATAAAATCCCATGTAGGGCTTCTTGGTGGTTTCCATCAATGAAATCCATCCACAAGGGCTAAAGAATCCCACTAGCTCTACAGGGAAAGCTAAATTCCTGCTATGGCAACGAATGGGACTGAAAATAAGTTCCATTTCAATCTATCTCACACGGACTTAGATCCTGCTGTAAATGTCTCGCCAAGCATTTTTTAAAGACAAGCACAGAAAGCTTACGGACTGGTTAAGGGATAAAAGATGTGGATGTATGAAAGGTAAGAAAAGCTTAGGTGAGATAAGTTAAGGGAACTAGGATCTTACTTGGTTATCTGCCTGGACCAGAGAAAAGGAGTAAGAACATGAAAGCCCATACTTATCATATAATCGTTTCTTACATTTTATATTTTTAGAGCAATCTAACGCATAATTCATTTGCGCATAAGAACCCCATGCAGCCCGGCTGGTGTAGCTCAGTGGACTGAGCATGGGCTGGGAACCAGATGGTCCCAGTTCGATTCCCAGTCGGTGCACATGCCTGGGTTGCGGGCTGGCCCCCGATGAGGGCCATGTGAGAGGCAACCATACATTGCTTTTTCTCCCTCCCTTCTCCTCTCTCTGAAAATAAATAAATAAAATCTTTAAAAAAAAAGAACCCATGCAGATCATTTTGCCAGTTTTACAGTTGAGGAAGGCAGTGATGGCTAACACTGGAACCTAGATGGAATTCAAGTTTCCAGACTTCTCTCACCTTTGACCTCACCATGAAGGAGCCAGAGGAAAATGCGAACCCAGGCGTCTGCTCTGAGGGAAGAAGGAGGGGTCGGTATCACAGGAGAGGGCATGATGGTGTGAAACAGGCACCGGCCTCTGCGTCAGAAGTCAGGAGGAGCCAAAAAGAACTTGGGTTGCTGGCCTAATTAAGTTAAATAGCACCTTCTCTATTTCATTTTGGCTGCCTTTGTGGGACATCTGAGCTTGGGAACAAACGCTGGTTTGTACCTGGTGGACATTTGGGAGTTCTCAGCTGAGACATGCAGAGGTCGCCAGGAAGTAGTGCAGACCACCCGAAGCGGACAGGCACTGGTTGATAAGGACCAGCCGCACATGAGCTGTGTAGCCCATTGATTGTCTTCCCATTCGGTGATTTTATAAACCATCTGCATGGCTGAAGCAGTAGGCCACGAGTTTGTCATTAAAAAAAACAAATATTTCATAGCTTCTGGCATCTCACATTGTAACTAATTTCTCTCTTCTTGTTCCTGGCACCCCATCAGCACCCGCTGGCAGGGGACGGGCCCAGGCACTGCATTGCACTTTGGAGGCCCAGGGGGCAACGGGGCAGCACCCTAAGCCACCGTCGGTGGGATAGACGGGGTCCTGAGACGGACAGGAGTTTGCTGGCCCTTGACTGTGGACAGCGCGAGCTGCAGTACCGGCCAGGCCGGGGCCGCAGGGTCACCCAGGAGCCTGCCCCCCTGAACTCGGAGGAGGCACTCTGCACGCTGCCAGCAGGAGGGACACTCCCCCACACCAACCGCTAGCAAAGCCAAATCCTTTGTTGAAGTGACACGAAATAGACTCTGGGAGGAAAGTGCTTTTCTAAGGGAAGATTTAGAAACAGATGGGAAGCGCTCTCAGTGTTTAGCACATGGCATTCTCACTGCATTGAGTCAGAGTGGCTTTCACATTGCACTCGCTCATCCGTCCGCACCGAAGAGTTGGCCGTGGGCGAGAGGCAGGGGCTGTGAGTGTCAGGGTCGAGAGCATGAGCTGGGCGGCCAGTGGCTGCGTGTGACACCTGGCTCTCCCTGTCATCTTCCGTTCCCCACCTGTGAAATGGGGAAGGGAACAGTGCCTACCGTCCTTCCCTCAAAAGGCTGGAGTGAGGAGTAAATGACTTAATATTTGAAAACTGCTTAGAACAGTGTCTGACACATAGTAAGCGATACAGTGTTTGTTAAATGAATTCCTTAAAACACCAGGAAGGAACCTGCCCTTCACAGTATATTCTCACAGAGGAGACTGCCTGCTAAGTGGGGAGTTAGGTTTGCAGGTTTCCCAGAAAACACCATGCGCTGCGCCTCACAGCAGAGACCACCTCAGACAGCAGGCTGGCTCGGAGGTCACGTCTAGGGGACCCAACGGCTCCTCCTCCCAGCTCAGTGCCACTGACTCAGGGCCCCTGGGGGTGGGCTCTGGCACACCTCATCCAGCGGTGGTGACGACTTGGGCAAGGGGGGCCTGTGAAGTCCCGGGCACCTTCAGATGTGTGCGAACAGGACGCACCCACACGTGACAGAGTGCAGCGGCCCAGGGAGGCATCCTGCCTCCTGCCAAGAGCTCAGAGATCAGGCACCCAAACTCTGACAACAGCCTCGCAAGTCTAAAAGGAGACCCTCAACTCAAGAGCAGGGACTGGGCAGTGAGGATGGAGGAGAGTCCCCAGCAGACTGCTGGGAGCGGTACAGACCAGCAGGGCCAAGCCCGAGGGTGGGGCGGAGCTGGAGGCAGGCCGAGAGCCGTCAGTAGACGCAACAGGAGCTGCCTGCTGGGTGGCTGGTTCTTTCTGACACATTTCTCCTGCCCACAGCAAAAGTCTGTACTGGGCTCGTCCTGGCCACATTTCCCTTTCAGATTTGGAACAAAAAATAAATCTGAACTTTGTGCTTCAATTCCAGGCTGGATTTTGTGTTTTTCTAAGTAATACCAATTTTTTTTTTTTTAATTTAAAAAGGCCCCTGTTATCTGTCCAAATGATGAACAGAAGAGATGAACGTCACTAGCTGTCACTTTAGGACTCTCTTACCCCTGAGAGGCTGACACACACTCGGGACGGGCCACACTGTAGCACTGCCCACCTCAGCTAGTCCCTGGGGCCTGTTCCCTATGTGCACTGACCTGGGGCTGCGGGCTCTGAGCCAGGCACAGGGGCACTCATCGGTACCTTCCCTTACTGGGAAAAGCCATCACTCCCTCTGAGGTTTGTAATCCCAGCACCAGGGTCACACAAAGGTTTTGCTTTTGTCTACACAAACCCAGCACAGGCATGCCCCTCTGCAGCAGGCTAATTTCCGAGGCCACCATGGAGACCACCCCCAGGCCCCTGTCCAGAGGACGGGGCCTTGCAGGAGAGAGCAAGTGGGACCTCAGAGAGCTGGGCCTGGCTCACGGCTATGCTTTTGAGTGGTCTGGGCCTGCATAGTTACACTATAGCCACTAGTCACAGGTTGCTATTTAAATTTAATTAAATTAAATAACATTAAAGCTTCAGGTTTTCAGCCATGCTAGCTACATTTCAAGCCTCAATCAGCCCCAAGTGGCTAGTGGCTGGGGGGCTGGGCAATGGAGATACAGGTTATTTCCAGCAACGTGAAAAGTTCACTGGGCGGTGTTGACTGAACTTCCTGAGACTCAAACGCTTTGCTGGTCAAATAGTGCCAACAACATCTACCTGCCAGAAGGCCTGGGTTTCAACCAGGTCCTACCTGTGTAAGGCTCTCCTGGGAAGAGCCATCCACAGTGTTTCGAGCATCGATCCAGAATGGTTACTCTAAGAGGTATGACTTCACGTAATTCTCACAACCACTGGAAGGAATAAGTGATAATATCCCCACTCACGTAGAAGAAGAAATGGAGACCTGGAGGAGCTTACTATTTTGCTCAGCCACACAGCTAATAAATGGCAAAGCAGGATTCCAGTTCAGGTAACTTTGACCCTGAAGCCCGTGATCTTCAGCACTGCCCCACCACCTGCCCAACCAGTTTCGGAAGGCCCCTCCGCTCTGGCCGCCGCGCTGCAGGGAAGGACTGGCCGCGGTCAGCTCCCACAGGGTTTCTGGAGGTGTGAAAACTTCAGCTGCTCTGAGTGGGGCTGAGAGAGCTGCTGGTTCTTGCCTTGTACCCCAAACTTCATTTATTTGTTGTGTTCAGGAAGTGTTACGGAATATACATTTTAACAAGAACACTGTGAGTGTGTGTATGTGTTTACAGAAAAAGTGTAGATAAAACCCTCCTATAAATGGAAAATGTGTGTATGTGCAAAAAGCATCATACACAATGTAAAAGAACAAACCAGGGGGAATGAATGTAACTGGGAGATAAAGGTTTTTATGCTTAACATATAAAAAGCATATGCTGTCAATAAGAACAAAACCAAAACTAACAGAAAACTGGGCCACGCCCAGGAAGAGGGGGGCTGACGGGGAGAGGCCTCTGAGGTGCTCGCAGGGCTCCCCAGGTCGACCAGGGCGGTAGTTGTGCAGGGGTGTGCGCGGGTGGAAGTTCACTGAGCTACGCACAAGTTCAATGCCCTTCATATGAAGCATACAACACTGCAATAAAATGCAACAAAGCATACCAACTGAAGTGTAAACTCAGGAGTTCTTCATCAGCTAACTGGTCCTGTGCTCACCATGTGAGAGGACGGAAGGGGATGGGAAGCAGAAGAACGGGGTTATTTGACATATTCTGTGGAACTGCCCTCCCTGGGTGACCTCCGCTTCCCGTGTCATAAACAGTGAGGAAATCCTCAAGCTGAAGTGCTACTTCTCACCAGTTGCATTAAGCGGCTCCAGAGGCCATCCTTTGCCTCCCCGCAGAGAGTTTTGGGCAGGCACCAAAGCCTCCCAGAACCTTTTAGTTACTAGAACAATCAAAATGTCCAGTCCAACATGTTAATCAAGATTCCAGTTCAGTCCAGAAACAGAAGCTCCCCTCCTGCCCTAGCCTGGACTGCGTCAGGCCTGGAAGCCTGCACGGAGGCCCCTTCTTTTCCCTCCAGTGTCTCCTCTCCACCAGCGTCTGTCACCTCTGACCCTCCGGGCTTGGACCCGGGGGAAGGACGGAGCCCGACATGACGTGTCAGTGCAGGCGGAGCCAGCCCTGGTCCCTCTGAATGTGGCAGGCGGACAGTGACTAGCTCTTCCTCTTACGGGGCACTTGGCACTTTTTGGAGCCCTCTCTACTGGAGACTTAAGGCTAGCTACCCTGACTCAGGAAACGTCTGGGCTCCAGTGGGTCACTTTCAACACCCGAGGCCCTGGGCTGCCAGTGGTCTGCTTCACCCAGACTCTCTCTAATGGTCGCATCACCCTTCCGGGCAGTCGTGCTGGGCAGCAGCACCCAGGGCCACCCAGACCGGACTCCCCATGGAACCACCTGTTTCACAGAAACACGAAGGAATGGCACTCGCTCCCAACAACCCACCTTTCTCCACTCTGCCCCAGCAAGCCCCTTCACCTTTACACGGGGAGGGGCAGTTTCCTTGAAGCTTCTCTCATGTAGCCAGAAGTGAGAAGGAAGACCTCCCGGGCTTCCCCAGCAGCCAGGGGACTCACACAGGCACCTCTCTCTGGGAATCACCCTCCCCTCGGGCTCTCCTGCCTCACCCACAGGGGGCGATCACAACTGCGGGCAGGGTCAGTTCCAGGGGCCCTTATTGGTCTTGCTTAGTGGCCTAGCAACTCCCTTAAAGACGTGCAGGCGTTTGGTCCTGTGCCTCCAGATCTGAGACAATGGGAAGCAGGTGTAATTGCCTGTCACACAGCGATCACACGAGGCACAACTCCTGTAGGGGGCGCCTTTTCCCAGTGGCTGGGAGCTCCTCGATGTCAGAGGTTGCCTGTGCTTTGCTCGCGTTTACATCCACCCCAGTGTCTGGCAAGCTCCAGAGATCTATCCTTACCAGTGACTGAGTGAAGGAAGTGAGAGAACAGAAAAGGGAGCAGCAACCTTCCCTCCATAAACTCCTTTGGGAAGGAGATTTTTATGTAAGTAGGTCATTTTTGTCTGATCTCATGCTTTAAAAATATCCCCCTTAGCCCATAATTAAGCAGATGAGCGATGGCTTCATTCTCAGGCACTTGTCATTCAGACAGTATCCCGAGTCTGAGGAAGGGAGTCGTGACCTGCGGACACAGCTGCAGGTCCCTGTATCAGTGCCTTTCCGTGGTCTGTAAAATTCCTCAAATAAGAGGGCAGAGTATCTTCTCAGAATTGCCTGGTCCATCAGACAAGTCAGGAAAAGCAAAGCTGCTGTAGATGACACCTGCGAGGCCTTGGACAGAGACTGCAGCACCGGTCTGCATGGTCTGCGGGCAGCCGAGTCCCCCCCTCCCCCCGCGTCTGCGCATAGATGATAAGACCAGTCGCGGGAGCACCTGGTCATGATGCAGGCCCAGCAGCTCTGGAACGGCAGACCCCTCGGCATCTGGACTCGTGCAAATGACACATGAAGCCTCCCAGCAGGAGTCACTCGAGAAGTGTGTGTGCTATAAAAACACGTCCCTGACTTGGATTCCCCACATGCACAGTCCTGATTTCTCGCCCATTGGTGGTTGTGGTCCCTGTGTTGGCTGACTTGGAAATTTTAAAGGCTAGAAAATGACGTCCTGGAGAGAATGAACAACAGCAACATTAAAATGTGAGCCCAATTTGATACCTATGCCCATGTGCCCAACATTGCAGAACCCCGTGAAAGGAGAAACAAAGATGAATGAACACGACAGGCCCGGTCTGCAAGGAGCTCAGGGGCTACATGTGGGGGGGGGGGGTGGAAGCCGGAGGGGATTTAGTCCCACAAATCCATGTTGTACTTTCTGCCTTTCACGCTGTTTAATCCAACATCGCCTTTAACTCTCACCGCACCCTTGGGGGAGGGAAGGGGAGGGTGGTTGTTCTCATTTCAGAAGAAGAAATTAACACCCAGAGAGGCCAAGTGACCAGCTCTGGGTGCCGGGAGAGGTGCAGTGGCAGAGCTGGGAGAGAGGCACAGTGCCCAACTCTGGCCTGGAGCTCTTGCTAATCCACAGATAAGGCACACAGGTGAAACCCAGCTTGCCCTTGTGGCTTCACCTTCAACATGAAAGGTAACAGTGAGTAAAAAAAAGTCCAACAAAGTGAGGAGAAACAAAGGCAGCATATATAAAGGTGCAAAATTTTAGAATCAGAAAGAAATGAAACATTCTTACTTTACCAAGTAGCTTATACTAAAGGAAAGGCAGAAGGTTCTAGAAAACTAAATGGCATTCTAGCACCACATTGGAGTGGGGGGAGTTTAGCATGACAGCTAAGGAAATTTTATTTCCCTAGAGAACCAACACCTGTACCTCTCCAACTTTCTATTTCTCCTGAATTAAGTTCAGAGTAGTTATCTGCCAATATCAGTTCCTTTGAAAAGAAATGAGAAACTAATACATGGCATCTAATGCCTTGTGGCAGACTCAATTCTCTAATTATTGGGGACGAATCTACACCTTGTTGCTTCGTTATGGCTTTTTTGCTTTCTGTAAATTGAAGTGGTGTCTCTGGTTAGTCTACCATATGAGGGAAAATGCATTCATTACCATGTCAGGTTGTATTTTTGAAATGAGTACAAGTTCCTACTCTTTTTTTTTAAAGCTACTAATTCAAAATCACCAGGGTGCCACAATAGTGCTACATTCCTCCTTACACGTACTTGACTGGCACAGAGTGACCCTGATAATGAAAAATCTTCTTGTACAAGCCCTTCATTTCCGTGATGTGGAAACAAGAGACAGCCGAGGTGAGGAGGGTTAATTGGCAGAGTCTGATTACAGCCCAGGTTTTGGGACCCACAATCTCACCTCGTAGCTAGACACTGGCTCTAAGGCAGTAACACCTTTAGAGAAGCTTGGATACAGCTGTTGTTACTCTTTCTTGGAGCACCATACTGCTCAGCTTGCTGAGAGTCCATCAAGTCAGGGGTCACACTCACACGTCCTCTGCACTCACTGGTTCAGGCTGTGCCCACAGTGAGAGGAGGCAGCGGGCACACAGTATGGCCTCCAGGACCAGAAGCTGAAATCCGCTCTCCGAACTTGAACTGTTGAACCAATTCATTGCCAAGAAGCTTCCTTGACTTGCTCACACTGCCCTCCGTGGAGCCCAAAAGCAAATCAGCAAGGGCAAGAAGGGAACCTAGACACCGAGGCCAGCAAAAGAAACGTACCCCCTGCACATCGCGTGGCTCTGCAGAGAGGGTGACGGACGGCTCGCTGGGACGAGGAAGGGGACAGGTGCATGTGCTGAGGTCACGCCAGGACAATCGGAAACCAAACACCGACCCCCAAATCCACTCACACAGGCAGAGGAGATAAGAGACAAATGAGCAAATGGTGAGAGCTTCCTTTGGCACATCAGGGTCTAAATTTTATACAATAATCATATCAGGAGAAAAGACTGAATATCTGAGCAATTTGTACCATCCACATATGCCCCTGACAGAGGGAGTATCTGAGAAGCTGCAGTTCCCAGTGTGGCCCCTCTAAGTGGAAATAAAGAAGTGCGTTCTTGTGTATGAGCAAGTCTGGAGTAACAGCCTGCGAAGTCTCTCACCTGCCCCATCGACAGCTGACTCTGACACTGAGGGTGTTCTTCTGGGTTAGAACTAAAGGCCACCAGACACGATCTGAATAAAGAGACTCTTGTTTTCTCACTAATCCACTTTCTAGTCCAATGACTTGGTGCTATTCACCTAACATTGCTTTATATGCATGTATGCATGCATGGATGTGTGTATATGTATGTGTGTGTATGTACAATGCAGCTGTCAAATCAGAGGATAACACATGGAAAATCCAATACAAGTGAGGGATTCAGTACACCAGTCCCTTCCAAACTATGAATTCTCTGCCCCCAAAATAAAATAGCCCCAGGACATTGTACTTTTCTAGGTATTACAAGAACTATGTGTGAATCGTGAGGGATTCCTATTTGAGATCATTAGAAAAAAGAGGACACTGGGGATTGAGAGAAGAGAAGTGAGCCTGCTAGGGAAAAACGATTAGGGTTTTTTGAGAGAAGAGCTGGAAGGAAGGAGGGGAGCTGAGGCCAGGTAAACTGGGGCTTGACTTGTACCGTGGCTGTGGCAGTCCCAGCGTGAAGTTGCACGGGCCAAGCTGAGATGGGGAGAGAAGTGAGCAGTGTCTGCTCAGCCTTGTCCACC